>CM029016.1:204563761-205163761 GCA_016801055.1 Panax notoginseng
TGTTGTATTTTACACGACAATTGTTGTAATAAAGTTGTAGTTGTTTTCTGTACCATGTATTTGACGACTCAGAATGAGTTGGGTGGAAGGACCTATTTTGGGGTTGTCACAATAACCTACAAGATAAATATCTCTAATTAATCATCCTAGGTTATAAACCATTATTTCTTCATTTATATATTACATATGATTTATCTTCTGTATATAATATTTGTTTATATACATAAACCATAACATATATAATATGGAGATATATAAACAAATTAACTAAACGATCATATAATGAACGATGAACGATGTACTTTTATTAATAAATCAATATCTAACATAAATAAATAAACATTAGATAAATAGATAAATAAGATTTTTATAGCAAAAATCCAACAGTATGGCCTAAGGGTGGGTTATATAAGAGGATTCCACTCATTTGTAAAACATAACAAATTTGTAATCATGTTGGTATAATAGAAGTTTAAGTAAATAGGATAAAAAAATGTTTTGAATTGCCAAAATTAATGTTTCTAAACGAAAGTGTACTATGTTTTGAAATACTAGTATCAAAATGAAATTCGCTATTGTATTAGCAATTTTATAAATTTTTGGAGTTTGTGGAATTAGAAGTTTAGGTGTGGAACTCAAATTACATTTACAAGCTTGGAGCGAGACAAAGACTATCTTTTTTATATGTTTCTTGTTTTTCTTTTTTGTTGGTGATTGGAATTCACTTCAATTTAGGTTCGTTAGTTTTACAATAATTATCTACTAATTTAATAATTAACTAAAAATTATTATTATTATTATTATTATTATTATATATATATATATATATATATATATATGTGTGTGTGTGTGTGTGTGTGTGTGTGTGTGTGTTGTTGTTGTCATCGCGCGTTTTATTTTTATCATTTTATATATATTATATTATTTTGTTCTATCAAATGATCTCATGATAAAATTAATAAACGAATATAATAGAAACTAATAATATGAATATCATTAATTATAGTCCCTCCGTCTCACAATAAGTATCCTAATATGATTAAAGATAATATGATAATAATAATAATAATAATAATAATAATATTATTATTATTATTATTATTATTATTATTATTATTATTATTATTATGTAATTTGTACTTAAAAGTTATATGTTAATGATCAATTACTCTTAGGATGTTCAACCAAATTAATTTTTCTCCTCTTGACTTGTATATATAATTGGTGAAATAGTACAAAACTTTCTTGACGACTTGAAGGAGGAGAACACTTCAATTGCTGCTAAAAAATAGTATAGTAGTGAGACAAAATTTTCAAGACAAGAATGTTGTTCTCTTGATATTATTACACCAACAACTCCCACAAGAAATAATTAAGAGCTCCTCAATTCACTTGAATTTTATTAAAACATAATTCTTGTATAAGGAGGAACTATGCATAGGGTGCATTTTTCATATTATATATAATAATTCTCGAATGAACCATCTATGCATACTAAGTAATACTATAAATGGTGACGAATTAAAGATAATTACAAAAAAGTAGTTACAAAATACCTTATCAAAATAAGTTAAGCGTGAGTGATTATAATTAACTTCATCTATTGATCCGTCAATAAATAAAGAGGGGATCCGATTAGAATGGAGTTGTCACATTACATATTACTATCAAATTCTATACATTTTTGCTACATTAGTTATAGAAAATGTTGTATTAATATTGTGCTGGCCCACAAATATGACGCTAGAGTAAAAATATAACATTTACTATAACAAATATAACAAAAGTGATGTAACAATTTCACCCTAACTGAAAGTGAACTGACGAATGAATTGAATTTGAATATAAGAGAAGATATAAATCCAAGAGTTGTCTCTTAATGAAATTTTAAATCTATGGAGCCACTATAAGTATTGTAATCCCTCCATTTCAAAATTTTATACTTTTTAGCTATCAAATAATTTTTTTAAATCTATGGAGCTACTTTAAATATTGTACTCCCTCCATTTCAATTTTTTATACTTTTTATCAATTAATTTTTTAAGTTTAGATGTTATTTCACTCAAATGATTTAATTTAATAAGATTTTCAGATCCCTTTAATCATAACTTGAAGGGACACTATTGGCATTATCCCTTGTACAAATAACATCTATCAACAAGATTCAAGTATAAGGTTCGATTTTCAATTAGGTGAGTTTATTTTTCCATTATGAGAAATTTGTTCTCTCTTTATGTGAGACTTGTTTGTAAATTTATTTATTCCTGTTTTAGTGAGATTTGATTAATTCTTAATATTATAATAGTGATGATATATTTGATTATGAATTATAGTGTTTTAAAAAAAGTGGGGGCTTTCAAAAAATAAGTAGAAATAGATTGAAACAAACACAAATTTTATGGTAAAATTATTCACTCAACGTTTACGTACTTATTTTTGCCCGGAAAAAATGGAGAGTAGTTTTAACTACACAAACCAATCAAAAATTTTAAACAAAAGGACCTCAGTTTTTGAAACGGGAATTAAACTCAAAAGCAGATTAAGCAGATATATAAAACGTCTCTCTCTTTTATTTCTTGGACATGAGTGCTTGGGCATCTGCTGGAGTCGGAAGGGCTGGAATTGCTCCTTTCTGAGTTGTACAAAGTGCTCCACACGCATTTGCAAAACTCAAAGCCTCTTTCAGCTTCCCTTCATCCTGAAGGTACAACACCAAATTTTAAACATTAAATTAATTTCGAGAAACAATTTTGTACAGAACTATCTGTAAAATTTAATAGGAATATGAAAATAATGTATATTTCAGGGAAAAGAATCAGTTAGTTATTGTTAACAGAATCGAAGCTATTTGATTTTATATCAAAATGAAAAGTTGAGTAGTTCGAATTGGATAATATTAAATTATTAGTTTATAATATACATTCTTTTTAGAGTTTATTCTCTTTGAATTTCGTACTAATCCAAATACACAAAAGAAATAAATTAAAAGTATAAAAGAATAGAATAAAAATAGACCTCAAAAATGGATTTGTCTTTAGCAATGGAAGTCAAAAGTGACCCCAAAAGAATCACCAGCTCCTGTTGTGTCAACAGCCTTCACTGCAAACCCGCTCACTTTTCCTTTGCATTTCTGTTGTATTATTTTTAAAATTTTTATCACCAATAATCAAATGAATTGAGTATATATATATATATATATATATATATATATATATATATATATATATATATATATAGAAAAAATAAAAGTATAAAGTTGGGCAAGTTTCAAATGTACACAATCTATTACGATCGTAGAATAATTATTGACTGATAGTAAAATAGTCAGTCTACTATTGTTTAACGTAGGGTGAATCCTCTAATATATATATATATATATATATTATATATATATATATATATGTATTACAGAAAAATAGTATATATACGTACGTACCTTGGTATAATATCTGCAACCTTTCTCGCCATCGGTGACCACTAGAAGCTTGAGGCCATCATGCCACAGAGACATGACTGCTTCTTCATTGTCAGAATCCTTTTGTGTGAGGAATGTCACCTCATCATCACTAACCTATATATAACATATATATGTAATGTTCTTTTCGGGGTTAAATTAAAAACCGTGAGCTCACAAATCTACGTACTCAATATGTTCCATTTTAATTTACCTTCTTTACAAATAGCACAAGTTTAGTTGGTCAAATGTATTGATTAATACGTAGATGTAGAATAATGAAATCATGATGGCCAATTAAAATGGGAGCAACCAATATAGTTGCTGTGTTGGTATAGTACTCCATGCGTTTCACAAAAAAGAGAGTCGGTAATTTGACTTTTTAAAGTTCAATTGTGAGTATTAAAATTTCAAACAAATATAAATTCATTTTGTTTGGAGTTTATATATTGCGAATTTTTTTTACCGAATTATAATTGTGTAATATATCAATACATTAGATTGAATATTATTTTAAAAGTGGTCCACCACATTATATATATTTTAACAATGATTATTTATTAATACTTATCTATGTAATTGTTAACAAAAAGTTGATACATGAATTCATACATATATATATAATGCAATCATAATTTTAAAAAAACTTTCTAACAAATATAACATTTTTCTAAATCTAACACGAACTATATCAGTTTTAAAATTTAACATTTCGTCAATTAATTTTAAAAAGTCAAAATGAGACCTTTTTTTTTAATAAAACATGTGAAATATATTACCTTGATGAAATCAGCTTCATTCCAAATGCTCTTGATCCCATTCCTGCAAGCCTCAGCAGACAGCCAAAGGGGAAGCCGAACATTAGGGTCATAAGAGAGCAAAACCCCGGCTTCCTTAGCGGCCTTCATGGCGGCCATGTGAGCCCCTTTGCATGGCTCAGTAATAAGACTAATGGAGCCATAATGAAAGATTTTAGCCTTCTTGATCATGTCCATGTTCAGCTCCGATTCCTTGAGCAACATGTCGGCGCTAGGGTTTCTATAAAACATGAATTCTCTCTCTCCGTCGCTCTTCAGGGTCACGAAAGCCAATGCGGTTCTTGCTTGCTCATCCAAACACACTCCGTCGCTATTCACGCCATTCTTTTTCAGGATATTCACCAACATAAGTCCGAATTCATCATTTCCCACCTGTTATATATTTCCTACTCGTTTTAGTAAGAATTAGATAACTAGACAAATACTTTATAAGTTATGAGTTGTATAAGATTATTTATTAATATTTTGTGTAGGTAAACTAAACAACTAGCATTAATTTTTTTAGTAACATAAACTAACCATGCATGCACTACGATGCAAAACTTATATATATATATATATATAATATATATATATATATATATATATATATATAGAGAGAGAGAGAGAGAGAGAGAGAGAGAATGAGTAATAGACACCACATTGTTATTTCCACCCACACACAGTGTGCGTTAAACTATGAGCTTGTTCTGCAACTATTTGTTTTAAATTGACTTATAGTTAAAATATAAGTTGACTTATAAATTCTACTTATAAGTTTGACTTATAAATAAAGTGTGTGCATCAATTTGATTTATAAGTCAAAAATAAGATAAAACAAGTTATGAATATGTTATCAAAAGTAAAACTTACTAAAAAAGACGTTAATAAAAAGAGAAGCAAAATAGGACACAAGCAAAACCGACATTATATTTGGTCAAATTAACTTATTTTAAATGACTTATAAGTTATTTTAAAATAAATTATTGTCAAACTGATGAATAATAGCAAATGAACAGGCTCTACGTGGATATGGGGGAGTTTTCTTTCAAAAAAATAAAATAAAATTACTAGATCCAACAAAACGTAGAATTAAATTAAATGATACATGATGATCACCAATTATTGTGCGTGGTTATATGAATCATGATGAAAAACAAAAAATATTACATATATTTTTTTCAAGTTCAATATGGTTATACACATACAGTTGTATATGTTTTATTTATGTACAATTTGTTAAAATTATGTTGTTTTAGCAGATTTGTTTTTTTTAACCCAAATCAAAATTCAAAAACAAATCTATCAAAATGACATAATTTTGACTGTATACAAATAAAATATACACAGATGTGTATGACCATTATTTCCCTTTTTCAAAGATTTTCTATTTATTAGCTCTTATGGCAATGCAACTTTTTGTGGCACATCTAAATCTTTTGAATTTATCACATCTGTATTATTCTAAATTAAAATTTGATATTTCCTTGGTTTCAAAAAATACTCCCTAGGTTCCTAATATAAGACAAGTCATTTTCAAATTCGAAATCGGTGTGATTTAATTTTAATTAATATTATTTTAAAATAATTAAATTAACTCAAGTTAAACAAATATGTATCAATTTTAAGCTAAAAAGTGTTTCAGACTGATTTTCAAAAAATTCTATAATGATCTATATTTCGGAATAAAGGGAGTATTTGATCTGAAATAACAATTCTATTTTTTTTAAAAAAATAAATAAAAAAGACTGCAAACTAAAATATCCATAATGATTGCATATATGGTAGCTAGATATACACATTGCATACAATTAATCATAATTAATTGGATCTAAACCGGAGAAATATATGCCGGAGAGATTAATTAGATCAAACCTTTCCAATGAAAGCCGATGAACCACCGAGCTTAGTAATGGCACAAGCAACATTGGCCGGAGCACCACCGGGGCTTTAATGAATCCCCGAGACTCCGCCAACGACACTCCGGCGGTGTCCGGCACAAAATCAATAAGCATCTCCCCAAAACACACTATTTGTGGACTCCCTGCCATTTTCTTCTTCTTGTTCTTCTCTCCTTTTCTCTCTTCTAAAGGATATATAAAAACTAAATCACTCCACTAGTTAGCTAGAGTTGTTGCACTTTATATGGTAAATATATACTTGTAGCTAGAAATTAGAGATCTCTTCTCTTTATATATTTTTATATAGAAATAGGGAATTATATATCCTATCTTATCTTTATCTATATATATTATTGCAAATTTGTCCCCTCTATTTTATCAAATTGGGAGAATTTTCCCCAAATTTAAAGGTTTTTTTGTTCGTAAATATGGCCAAATGTAGAATTCTAATTTGAGGAAAGTTTTTGATTTATTGTGCCGAAAGTACTCTTAAATGGAGTTAATTATTTCCCCCAATTTTAATGCAAATATTACAAAAACTGAAGAGATAATGAAAGATTTATTATTTAAAAAAAACTAAAATATTATGAGAATTACATTACAATAACAATAACATGGGGATATAAATTTGTAATTATCATTTTTACTTATCCATAAAGATTAGTTAGGATAATATTTCTTAATTAATGGGGTTCACGTTACGTAATTAACCTATAACATATCCCACCAACCGACTTAACACAAATTTAACCTAACGCTAATTTATCCATATCCACCTAACTCAGAAGAAAAACATATACATATATTGAGATGACTAGTATATACTCCTATATATTATATTTTTGCAATTAAAATATATATATATTATATATGTTTTTTTTATTAAATAAAATAATATATACTCTATATAAGGGTCATACGGTAGGTGTATCTGTATATATGATTTAACTAGATTTAGTTTGCTGATCAAGTAAAATCATTTACAATTATAAGATTTAACAAATTATCCACTATATATTAGGATCTCCATAATTTCTTGCTACTAAATCTACTGCCTCCACGGCAGACTCGGCTGCAACTCCATGGTGGTTGTAGTTACTACTTACCAATTACTCGTAAAGAAAGAGACCTAAACAATAATAACAAATTATGCTATTATAATTTAATTATTTATTTAAATCAAATGTGATATTCTAGATATATATTTTAATACTTACTTCCTAAAAATTAAGAAATATAATTAATATTTTATCTAGGTAATCAAATTGAGTATAAATCTCAATATTACACCTTTAAATTCACTATAAAGAAAAACAAGCCTTTTTATGGGAAGAATAATATCAATCGGTTTGTTTTGTGTCTCGTTAGAACGAATATCAGGTAAAAAAAGTACTCGTAGTATTTAATGTAAAATTTTGTGTAAAATTAAGTTATTAATATTTTCTTTTAAATATATTGTTGGGTCCCGATATTTCCTCTACTGGGCCGGACGGATTGGGCCTCCCCATTTACTTAGCCTAGTGGACCTTTACTATTAAGTCTTCTAGCCATTGGGCTTAACCTTTACCCTGTCTTTATTGTCTCCCCTTAAACATTGGGCTGGATCAAGCGGCTGGTCCATAAAATCTTTTAATATCCAAGACCTTGACTGGTAATGATGAAAAAGGAGAGCAGTTGACCAAAAGTCTGCAGATCATTAATGTGGATGGGATTTTATCCGGCCGGCGGCAGAAACAGTAGAAAAAAGGTGACAACCTGCATGCACACGGCTAAGACCAGAGAGAAGCAGGGGGCTGTGTCAGATTGTGGTTGGTGGCACAAAAAACCGAGTATGAGAGTATAACCAAGGAAGGGGGTCTCCTAACGAAAGGTACGCATACACTTTCTATCTAGCTCAACACACTAGACATTTTTACATCCTCCATTGTTAAACCTTGAACACCTGTATTGACTCTCACGCCGGAGCTATCCCCCGACGGTCCAGCCGTCAAGCTTTTGGTGTTGATCGTGTTTTCTGTGCAGGATTAGGACGTCTTACGTGATTGGGACGTCATCAAATATCTTGGCGTTAACATTGGCGCTAGAAGGAGGGCTGAGTTCTAGTGTTCCAGAGTTTTCAATCACAAATATTCATTTGTTCCACGCTCTCAAGGATGGGGAAGAGCAGAGCAGACACGCCTGAGGGACAACCGATGACTGTTGGGGATTCACCACCACGAGTTTCTGTTAGAGATCGTTTGGGGCCCACACTAAGCGTTCATGCTAGCACAGCCTCCAAGCGGTCGCATGGAGATTCTCGTCCAAGGGCCGTGGGCAAAGCTAAGAGAAAGTTAATCTTCACGACAGATAAAGAGTCCGGTCGCGGCCGGAAACAGCTAGACCACGACGAGAAGACCTCCCGATTGGCTAAGATGGCAGAAGAGGCAGATAGGGCCATGGAGTCACTCATGAAGCCGAGGCAGGATATAGCCGAGCAGATGTCCCGGATGGAAGAGTTGAGGGATGAAGCGTCCAGTTATGTCCAGTCCGAAAGGCATGTGCATCGCAGCGGGAAAGAACCGGTTCATTCAGAACATGGGATTCAAAGCCAGCATCGGGAGAGAAAAAGATCGAGGAGCCCCGCTCCTCGAAGATCGAAGGAAGCACTCCGTCGTGACGTCACCATGGGGCAGATCCGAAGTGATAGGAAAGGCCGGTCCAGAGAACGAACTCCAGAAAGCATGAAGAGGGCACTCATTGTCGCGCACTCTCACCATAGTCGTCGGACCCAGGGGCAAAGCAGATCTCGGGGCCTTACACCCGAAAGTCGGGTGCTTCGCTCAGAGGACCGCCGTCGTGAGAGTCCTTCGAAGATTGGGGGTATTATGGTTAACGACCGATCTACTCAAAAAAGGAGAGAGCCGTCGGAGAAGGGGGTGTCGTCACAGCCAGAAGGAGTAGAATACCTCGTAAAAGAGCTGAAGGCTCTTCAGAAGCAGTTATCCGAGGTCCAGCAAGTAAATGATACTCCGGGAAAGAAAGCATCCCCATTTTCCTCGGATATTCTTAAAGAGAAGGCGGACACCTCTAAGAAGTCGCCTCACATGGAAAGTTACGATGGTTCGGGAGATCCTTACGACCATAGCCAAGCATTCGACCGGTTAATGGACTACTATGATTTCACTGACGCTGCTAAATGTCACATGTTCGTTACGACATTGAGAAAGGATGCGAGGCAGTGGATGGGGACTTTACCAGCAGATTCAATTTCATCATGGTCCGAACTCTGCGACAAGTTCCACGCTCGTTTTGGGAGTAACCGAAGGAGAGGGAAGCCCACGGGCTCCCTGGCACAGGTCAGGCAGTACACCAACGAATCTTTGGGTCAGTATGTGAAACGGTTCCGAGAGGCCGTTGGTCAGGTGTCTGACTTGAACGATCTCCAAGCTGTGGGATTATTTCAGAACGGTTATGACTTAGTGAGGTCGGAGAAGCTGGTGAGGAAGCTGATGTTCAATCATCCGAAGAGCCTGGCAGAGGCATTCGATAAGGCAGAAGGTTATATCGTTGTGGAGGAGGCCATGAGTAGCTTGAGACGTTCCTCTTCGGAGCAGGTGAAGGAGGCAGATGTCCCTAAAACCCAGCTTGATCAGAAGAAGACGGGGGGGTATAATGATAGATCGGAGAGCCGTTCCAAGAAGTTCAACAACTCATGGCGACAAGGAGATACTCGTCCGCCTGTTTCCGCCCCGAAGGTGAACAAGGTTTATACCAAACTGAACACGGACAGGTCAGTGATTCTAGACCAAATCCGGAACCAGCCGTTCTTTGAGCCACCGAGGGACAATTATAGGACAGGGCAGGGCAACTCTCGAAAATATTGTAACTATCATCAAGCTGCAGGCCATGGCACCAACGAATGTTGTAATCTGAAGGATTTCGTAGAAAGAAAGATCCAGAGCGGTCTGTTAGTCCAATATGTGGCCGAAAAGAACCAACAAAGTGCCGACCGCACCGTTCAGACAGTTCAAACGAATCCTCCTGTACAGCCCGCCCCGAACCCGCCACCAAGGCATGTCATTGACGTAATAACAGGGGGAACGTCGGGGAAATTGGTAGGAAGAAAGAGAAGGGGGTATCTAGATTCGGTTATGTCCATATCAGGTGCCTCTCCAAAGATGGATAAACCCTTTCCCGGAACTATTATATCCTTTACGGATGCAGACTATCCTTTGGAGCCCATTGATCCACATGAGGGGGCGTTAGTGATCACCGCGCAAGTAGGCTCGGTGGACATGAAACGTATGATGATAGATAACGGGTCTTCAGTGGATATTCTGTACGCCCACGCATATCAAAGAATGCATCTTGAAGGGCGAAAAATGGAAGTTGGGCAGGAGGCTCCTCTGTATGGCTTCAGCAACGATCCGGTCAAAGTTGCTGGCACTATCGAGCTCCCGGTGGTCTTCGGCACAGCCCCGCAACAGACAGAAATAATGTGTAAATTCTATGTTGTGCATGTAGATTCGGCTTACAACGCCATACTGGGAAGACCTACGCTGACGGCTCTCCAAGCCGTGACTTCTATCCCCCATTTCAAAATCAAGTTCCCTACAGCGCACGGGGTCGGAGAGGTGGCTGGAGACTTGGATCTAGCCCGATGCTGTTATCAGAATGCGTGCATCTCTTCCGGGGTAAGGGTCAGCAAGCAGAAACAAACCCTGGCAATCGAGATTGAGCCCTTCACGGAAGGCAGTTCCGAGCCATTGGTAACACCTACAGGGGAGACGGAGGAGATTGAGTTGATCCTTGGGAAAGCAGACAAGACAGTGAAAATCGGTTTGGGTCTACCAGAACCTTTTCGGACAAATCTTACGGAACTCCTTCGCTACTATGCGGACATTTTTGCATGGGAACCAAAGGACATGCCTGGGATTAGCAGAAAGGTCGCTGAGCACCGATTGGGGGTAGATCCCTCGAAGAAGCCTGTTCGACAAAAGAGACGGATCTTCGCACCCGAGCGACAGAAGATAATTGACGAAGAGATCGCCAAGCTGTTGGCCGCTGATTTTATTTTTGAGATCGACTACCCACAGTGGATGGCCAATGTAGTATTGGTGCAGAAGCAGAACCAGAAGTGGCGAGTTTGCATTGATTACACCGACCTAAATAAAGCTTGTCCGAAGGACTTTTATCCTTTGCCCCATATTGATCAACTTATTGATGCGACTTCAGGATATGCTCTACTAAGCTTTATGGATGCTTTTTCAGGTTATCATCAAATATCCATGTGCAGGGAAGATATCCCGAAGACAACATTCATTACACACCGCTCGGTATACGCCTATAAGAAGATGACCTTTGGCCTTATAAATGCTGGAGCAACCTACCAAAGAATGATGAATTTTGTCTTCCACAAGCAGCTGGGAAAGAATATGGAGGTTTATGTGGACGACATGATCGTTAAAAGCATGCAGATTCAGAAACATTTGGATGATCTGGAGGAATGTTTTCAGACTTTCCGACATCACAAATTGAGGCTTAATCCCGCAAAGTGTACCTTCGGCCTCGGTGCGGGAAAGTTCTTAGGGTATCTAGTCAGTCAGAGGGGCATCGAAGCCAATCCAGAGAAAATTCAGGCCGTCCTTGACATGAAGACTCCTCAATCGTTTAAAGACGTCCAACGTCTAACCGGTAGGATTGCAGCTCTGAGGAGGTTCATGTCCAGATCCGTAGAAAGTTGTCTACCATTCTTCGACACACTGAGGGGGCCGAAGAATGCGAAGACTTTCCAATGGACTTCGCCCTGTGAAGAAGCCTTCCAAGGCATAAAGACCTATCTGTCCTCTGCCCCCCTATTGGTAAAACCCACCCCGAAAGAGACCTTGTATCTCTATCTTGCAGCGAGTTCCTTAGCCGTTGGAGCGGTGCTGATTCGGGAGATCAGTGGAAAGCAGTACCCGGTCTATTACGTCAGTCACGTCCTGCGAAACGCCGAAACCAGGTATCCAAATATTGAAAAAATTGCCTTTGCTTTAGTAATTGCTAGCCGAAAGCTTCGGCAGTACTTTCAGGGTAGGCTCCTGATCGTCTACACAGATCAACCACTGAAGAAGGTAATGGATAAACCAGAGGTTTCGGGGAGATTGGCAGCATGGACCATGGAATTGTCCCAGTTTTTCCTTGAGTACCATCCCCGAACCGCTATCAAGGGACAAGCTTTGGCCGATTTTGTGGTAGAATGTTCCTTCACCGAAGCAGATGCCGAGTTACAGGAAGCGGGGACATCTGATCGAACTGTTACACTTCTTTAACACGGTCAGAATGCATGGACACTGTATGTAGATGGGTCTTCCACGGTAAATGTCAGTGGAGCAGGAGTTATTCTGACCAGCCCGGAGGGGTTCAAGGTACAACAAGCCGTTAGATTCGGGTTTAAGGCGACTAACAATGAGGCCGAGTATGAAGCCGTTCTAGCTAGGGTTCGGCTGGCGAAGAGCCTAGAAGTCCAGAAGTTGATCATTTATAGTGACTCTCAGCAGGTCATCAAGCAATTATCAGGAGAATATGAAGCCCGTGGGACGAGGATGATCAGGTATTTGGCAGAGTTGAAAGACAGGCTTCGATACTTTGCTTCTCACGAATTTCAAGCCATAGAGCGTAACGGTAATTCCATTGCCGATGCCTTATCAAAGTTGGCCACTACAGATGCCGTCGTTTTCAATGGATCAGTCTATTTGGAGGTCCTACAGCAGCCGAGCATTCAACATGACTCGGTGATGTGTATCGAGCGATCTGACTGCTGGATGACTCCTTACATCAATTATTTGGCAGATGGCGTCCTTCCTTCGGATCAGATGTTAGCAAAAAAGGTCAAGTACAAAAGTGCCAACTTCGTTCTTATTGATGGAGATCTTTATCGGAGGGCATTTTCGTCACCATTATTGAAGTGTCTGGTCCCGTCCGAAGCAGAGTACGCCCTTCGGGAAGTTCATGAGGGCATCTGCGGTGATCACATGGCGGCTAAGTCGCTGGCATACAAAGTTCTTCGGCAGGGGTACTACTGGCCAACGATCTTCAAGGAAGCTACGGAATACGTAAAAAAATGTGATAAATGTCAGCTCAACAGTCCGATCCCACATCAGCCACCGGAAGAGCTATACTCGATTCTATCTCCTATACCCTTCGCTGTCTGGGGGGTTGATATATTGGGTCCGTTACCGAAGGCTAAAGGGCAGGTCAGCTTCGTCATCGTCGCCATTGATTATATGACCAAATGGGTCGAGGCGAAACCACTTCGGCTGATAACGGAGCAGGAGTGTCTGAAATTTATGAAAGAATCCGTAGTGTTTCGCTTCGGGATCCCTCAAGTGGTTATATCAGATAACGGACGCCAGTTTGTGGGATCTAAATTTAAAGGATTTCTGAGGGAACTAGGAGTCCAGCACAGGAAGACTTCGGTAGCTCATCCTCAGTCTAACGGACAAGTCGAAGTGACCAACAGGACGCTACTGAATGGAATCAAGCGCAGATTGGACGAAGCTAAAGGAAGATGGCCAGAAGAGCTGCTCAGCGTGTTGTGGGCCTACAGGACTACGCCGAGGACAACAACAGGAGACTCGCCTTTCAGACTGGCCTACGACACTGATGCCTTAGTCCCAGTTGAGATTGGATCTCCAAGTCTTCGAGTTAGTCAGTTCAGAGAGATCTACAATGACGAGGGACTAAAGGCCAACTTGGACCTATTAGAGGAAGTCAGAGAAGTGGCTTTGATCAAGTTAGCAGCCTACCAGAGAAGAGTTGCCAAGCATTACAACAAAGGGGTAAAGCTCCAAAGATTCGAGGTGGGAGACCTCGTTCTCAGAGAGGCCGAAGCGTCTACACCGCAGAACACTGGGAAGTTGATGCCGAACTGGGAAGGACCGTATGAAGTGGCCGAAGTACCAAAGCCCGGGACGTATCGGCTGAAGGCTTTGGATGGATCCGAAATTCAGAACACATGGCACGCAGGCAGGCTCCGAAAGTACTTTCAGTAGAAACCAAGTCAATCCACTGGGAGTCTGTACATAACCGTTCATCATCAATAAAAAGTCACTTTTTTCACAACTGATCTTCGCATTTGTCCCAATGTCACAGTGGAGTAAGGAGGTATGGTAGGACTCGCTGGCCATTCGATGGCAGCCAATTTATTTGATACCCCGCGTGGTAGTCAAATCCTGGATCCTATATTATTTTTTACCAAGGGTGGTAAAATCAATGGTCACCGAAGTAAGGAGGTATGGTAGGACTCGCTGGCCATTTGATGGCAGCCAAATTATTTGATACCCCGCGTGGTAGTCAAATCTTGGATCCTATATTATTTTTTACCAAGGGTGGTAAAATCAATGGTCACCGAAGTAAGGAGGTATGGTAGGACTCGCTGGCCATTCGATGGCAGCCAAATTATTTGATACCCCGCGTGGTAGTCAAATCCTGGATCCTATATTATTTTCCACCAAGGGTGGTAAATTCGATGGTCACCAGTGTAAGGAAGCTCGGGCGGACTCGCCAACCATTCGATGGTAGCCTCATCGGCAGGTGATCCTGAGGACCTTGCCAGGCCCTTCGGGGTAGGCAAGTATCGTCATTCAGACTTCGTCAGATCCCTCACGGCACCTACCTCACACTTTGGTAACGAATAAGTATTCCTTTACTTTGTTATTATTGCCTAAATTTTTCTAAGTGTTGAGTTCGGAATGCCACGTTATTTAGCTTCATCTTATCTGTTATACGACTTGCTTAGTTGTTGATTAACAGTTTAAAGTTAAGTCCACGGAGGAGCTTGTACATTTTTCAAATTAAATCCATATTGAAGTGTTGGTAAACAGTGAAAAAACCGAAGTCATAAAGGATAATGCTGATATTTTATTTACATAATGATGTTTACAAAGCGATAGAAGCTTTACAAGAATCCTACAGCTAAGGGAAAAGAGAATCATCTTCAGGGGTCAGCTTCGCCTTCCGAAGAGTCCAGAATGGTCGGGTCAACCTTGGCAGCGACAAGTCTTGTCTTGTCTTTGCTTCGGCATTCATCGTATCCATCCGAGAACATTTGGACGATCTCCTCGTTCAACTCGGCTGATTTCCGGTATTCCTGTTGAATTTCCCTCTGAAGATCTCCGGTTAGAGGGGGACCCAAATCCCTCAAGGCCCGAAGTTCACGGAGCTCCTCGTCAAGTTTTGCCCGCTCCTTCAGATGTCTCAAGTCCCTAGCTTCGAGTTCATGTACTTGCACCGCCAGGCTTTTATTGGTCTTTACCATCGTCTCATTCTTCCCAACAAGGACCTCGTTTCGACGAACCAAGTCTATGTTAGTAGAAACGGTTATCTGATGGGTGGCCTCGGCTGTCTCCAACTTCTCTTTTAAATTATTCACGTCTTTCTGGAGGCCTTCATTATTAAGGAGAGTAGCACCGTGGGCCCTTCTCTCCCTTTCCAGAGCCGAAGCCAGACTGGCCTTCTCCCGCCTAGCCGCATCTTCTTCGGCTTCGGACTCTCTGTATCGGGGAAGAAGTCTCCCGAAGACAGCATTTGCCTACAGACGGGTAAAGAAAGTCGGTTAATTAGTAGAAGGAACAGATAAAACAGATGATTTCCAAATATTTCAAACTGAACAAACTCACCTTAGCCTGGTAGCTCATGCCCTCTTCAATTAGATCCCTGATCGAGCTGTTCCCGAACCGGTGATCGTCTGTCTCCCGGACGAAGGATTCAAACAGCTGGAAGGGGAAGTTGGCATTGAACTCCGGCCACACAGTGGGAGAAGATGCAGCTTCTCGCCTGAAGGCTGAGGGGGAGGATCTTGTCGGGGAAGGCACTGATGGTTCGGGAGGCGGTGGTGGTTGATCCTCGGAAGGCTGCTTCCTTTTACGAGACAGAAGAAGAGACTCGGTCGGGTCTTCGAGCTCGTCTTCTGAAACGTGGATCTCCGTAGGGATAATGGTAGGCGGATCGGCTGCAGGAGGAGGAACCCGAAGCTCATCGACAGACAGAGGAGTCACCATGGTCTTCCTCTTCTTAATCCGAAGAGCTTGCATTCGCTCGTTCGCAGGCATATCAATCAAACTCGCTGCAGAAGCTGATTGAAATCCTTGGGGGTTTGCCTGGATTTTCCGAACTGCCCTCTTCTTATGACGAGGCCGACTGGGCTCCGCAGCAAGTTCTTCCTGTGGGATGTCGGCGGGGGATGATGGTGTTTTACCCGAAAGGAATTCATCCAATTCCCTTCGCTCGGTCGATGATGGTTTTATCAAAGAAAGTTTATGGTCATATAACCAGGCTTGTTTGCTCAAGAGCCCGAAGCTCCACTCCTTCAGGGGAATCCTCTCGAGAATGCTCGCCATTTATCTCACGCGTTCCTCTGGAATGTCCCCGAAGTCTGCAGAAATCCGCTCGGAAGTGGTCCATTCCGGGATAGACGGAGTTTCAGGCCTCTTCACGAAAAACCATTCTCTGTGCCATCCCTTGTTACTCGAAGGAGTATCCATCAACGGTCGCTTCTCAAACTTGGCGTTGGGCTTGGGGGACTGTTTGCTCAGCACCTTGAAGCCTCGTTCCCGAGACTTCCCGGCCGTGAAGAGAGTGAAGAAAGAATCAACTGTTGGGGGTATCCCCAACTCATAGCAGAACGCGATGAAGGCCAGGATGTGGATGTACGAATTCGGCACCAGTTGGGCGAATCCTACTCCGACAAATCCCAGGAGGGTAACGAGGAAGGAGTGGAGAGGGAATCTAACTCCCTTATCTAGAACAGTTACCGGCACAGCAGTCCACCCGTCCGGCCGTTGATACATCCGCTCATGCGATTCTGGAGCCCTCACCAGATGGGTGTCCGGGATCTGATACCGACTCTTGATGACCCGCAGCTCGGTCTCGGTAACGATGGATGGGGTATTGGCGTGAGGATACTGCTCTTCACTCTCGAAGAACTCGAAAGGGTTGGAGTTTGGAACCGACTCAGTAGGGTTGTGGGTAGGAGGAGTGACGGAAATTGGAACAGCAAGGATAGGGGTGGAGTTATCTGAATCTTGGGCCGCCATTGTTACTGAGATCTTGTAGGAGAGAAAGGAATCGGAGAGAAAGAGAAAGCACTGTATATCAAATTCAGATTAAGCTGGTAAAGTCGTCAAATTGGGGAAAATAGGCTTTTATAGCGGTCTTTTCAAATTTTGCACGAAAATCGGGGGCGGCTCATTAATTTGACAGTCATCATTACGAATTTGAAAGGTTACGTCCGGGTTAAGCTCCAAATATTTGGCCCTTTGGATTTTCCTTTTGGGCCTATGCCAATCCTGTTGGGTCTCGTGACCTCTTGGGCCGCTTATAGTTCTTTATTGAATATTCTATTTAATAAAAAACTAGGGGAAATGTTGGGTCCCGATATTTCCCCTACTGGGCCGGACGGATTGGGCCTCCCCATTTACTTAGCCTAGTGGACCTTTACTATTAAGTCTTCTAGCCATTGGGCTTAACCTTTACCCTGTCTTTATTGTCTCTCCTTAAACATTGGGCTGGATCAAGCGGCCGGTCCATAAAATCTTTTAATATCTAAGACCTTGACTGGTAATGATGAAAAAGGAGAGCAGTTGACCAAAAGTCTACAGATCATTAATGTGGATGTGATTTTATCCGGCCGGCGGCAGAAACAGTAGAAAAAAGGTGACAACCTGCATGCACACGGCTAAGACCAGAGAGAAGCAGGGGGCTGTGTCAGATCGTGGTTGGTGGCACAAAAAACCGAGTATGAGAGTATAACCAAGGAAGGGGGTCTCCTAACGAAAGGTACGCATACACTTTCTATCTAGCTCAACACACTAGACATTTTTACATCCTCCATTGTTAAACCTTGAACACCTGTATTGACTCTCACGCCGGAGCTATCCCCCGACGGTCCAGCCGTCAAGCTTTTGGTGTTGATCGTGTTTTCTGTGCAGGATTAAGACGTCTTACGTGATTGGGACGTCATCAAATATCTTGGCGTTAACATATATAAACATAAAAATGAACAAATTTTACTCTTTAATTAAAAAGACATTTTCCTTTTACATCTGTTTATTTAAGACATTTCTTTTACATCTAGAAAGAGTTTAACGCTCTGTTTCTGAGTTTTAAAATGGACAGAAAAGAAAAGAAATGGACAGAAAATTTAAGTTTTCTTCCCAATTCTTATGTTTCTGAATTTTTTAATAAACAGAAAAGAAAAGAAATAGATAGAAAACTTGGTCACTTTTCCTACCAAAGTTTTTCGTCCAAAATTGGCCTGATTTGGACGGAAAAGAAATTAGTATAAGTAATATCTTTATAATTCCCATATTATTCTCAATTTTTAATTTAATAAATTTTAAATTACAAATCATGTCCTTAATTTTAAATTTTCTATTCTTTTTTTTAAAAACTCAGAAACAACGCATAGAAAAACTTCAAGTTTTTTATTCTTTTCTGTTCTAATTTAAATTTTTTATTTTTTTCTTTTCCGTTTAAAACTCAGAAATAGATCGTAAAATATTATTTGACTCTCTGTCCTGTTGTTGGTAACCAATTATGAAATAGAGAGCTAGCTTAGCTTAGAAGTCAGGTTAGTTGGAAGAGCCCATCTATTCATTGTTTTCTAGTAGGGTCCAAATAAGCATCAATAAACTGGGACAGGTGATGGTAAGGGTAAAAAGGTCACCATAGTTTTGAATACACAAATTACTGTTCACAAAAAAGAAAAGAAAAAACATCCTCCGGTTT
This sequence comes from Panax notoginseng, assembly GCA_016801055.1. Taxonomy (NCBI): domain Eukaryota; kingdom Viridiplantae; phylum Streptophyta; class Magnoliopsida; order Apiales; family Araliaceae; genus Panax; species Panax notoginseng. Next base: position 204,582,664 of record CM029016.1, read on the forward strand.
GGTTTGATTTGTATATTTATTTTCTATTTAAAATAGAAAAATTACATACAATAGCAATTTCATCTTAAATTTTGAGTGATGTTAGTCTCAAATAATATGACATTAAATATTTTAGTGATAATTATGGCTTAGTCAATTACATAGTAAGATTTATTCAATCAATACATCATTTATAACAAAAAATTTGAGACCCTTAACATCATCCTAATTTTTTTTAACACTCTTTCAGGTGAAGCAACCATCAAAGTCAATGAGGTCATGTTGTGCCTGAATAATTTTGTGTGCGGACGTGCCAAAGTTCGTGAGAAAGTATTTTTTTCTAACTAGTAAGATTATATTTAGTTAACATTGTTCTTCAAAAATTGGCCAACTACTAATTAGTTCAAACTGGTCAGACGATTAAAGAGATGAAAAAACTGATTCTTTATAGGTTTTTTTTTTTTGTTTTTGACCAAGTATTTTAATGTTAGACAATTAGTTTTATGGTTAACTAACTCTAGTTGTCTACTCGTTGATTTATAGCCAGTTAAACTATATTATTAATAACAAGCTTAACTATTATCAGTTTAGTTATCTTAATTCGGTTATTTAATTTATGATCAAGTTCAGCTAAGCATGCAACCAAGATAACCAAGTAATATGATAATTGTAATTATAAAGTAAGTTAAAATGGTCTCTGTTTGTATAGCAAGTATCAATCTCACACATACATAGATACATGCAAGAATTTTAATTACTAATGATAGACATTTGAGTAAAAAGCTCAAAAAACTTGTTGGATGTGTTGCAAATTTTATAACTCGGATCAATACACTGTTGGCAAAGTATAGAGGAATTCAACAACACCATATGACGGTCCAGATGTAAGTAAATAACTGGAGTTGAATATGCAACTAAGTCCGTATGAACGTAACAAAATACAGATCCAAGATTGAATACACAACTAAGTTCAAATGGACATAACAAGTTGTAAGTCCAATATAACTAACTATTACAACATATAACTAAGCCAAAGATTGACGTAACAAGTTAATTGTTGTAGCTTAAGTTAAATTTACAAAAAAAAAAGAGGCTGAAAAACTGGATGTTCTGGAGTGTATTGTGTGTGTTCTTCTCTTTACACTCAAATCTCAATTTTCAAAATTGGGTTTAGTGAATTTCAACTAATTAATATCAATTAACTCAGCTTATCACTTAACTGAAATGGTTCGGACAGAGGTTGTCAGCTAAGCCGAAAAATTAGGGAGAAAGTGGAGAAATGCATGGGAGATAGCGAACAAGTGTGAAGATGTATTACAACCCATGATTCTTCAATTCAGCAGAGTGGGATGTGTTGGGCATATTGGTCCAAACCCACAAGGGTTATGGGCTAAAATCTAGTTGGACCAGTTCGTTGGAGAATCGGTTATATATATATATATATATACGGAATTGGTTAAACCGTGTGAGGCCTAATTAAAAAAGGAATCAGTAGGATTGTTTTTTTAAAAAATTTGGCAAGCTACATGTATTGGTTCAATCATGACCCAATAAGAAAAGGATTGGGTTCTTTACAGAAATATACAACAATTAGAAAGTAATTACACCATTAGTGTATGCACAAAATAATTACAAAAATAGTGTAATTAGGACCCATATTACAAAAATAGTATAATTCACATTAATAAGGAAACCTAAAATCAAAGAGAAATAACTGCCATAATTAATAATTCAAATTCAAACATTTGGGATCTAACAACAAAAATAAATTCAAATTCAAATTCAAAATAAAAGGAGGAAAAAATAAAAAAAATATCTTCTTCATCCTAATATTCATCTCCCTCATCGCTCATTATCTTCATCACCGCCTCCTCTCTCTTCCTCTTCATTATCATCCTCCGCCGCGAATCTCTAGAAGTCCTTGGTTGCGCTGCCGTTACATCGCCCTCTCTTCCCCTTCACCATCCTCCTCTTCCGCCGCAAATCTCCGGAAGTACCTGAGTTACTGTTATGATTTTTTTTAACTATTTGGTTACCAAAAAAAACTAAAATGATTACCTTTGTATGAATGTTTGGTTACCAACTGCATCACATTCAAAATAATTTTGTAATCTAATAAAACTGAATTGATTACCTTTGTCTAAAGGTTTGGCAACCAACTGCATGAATGTTTGACTACCAACTGCATCACATTCAAACTAAAATTGGTAACCTAATAAAACTGAATAGGTTACCTTAGTATGAAAGTTTGGCTACCAACTGCATCACATTTAAAATAAATTGGCAACCTAATAAAACTGAATATGTTACCTCGGTATGGAGGTTTGGCTACCAACTACACTATAAGAAAAAAAAATTCAGGAGGCGGAGGTGGTGGAGGCGAAGGCGGAGGAGGAGGCGGTCATAATGGAAGCGACAGAGGAGGAGGTGGAGGCGGCAGAGGAGGAGGTGGAGGTGGCGGCGGAAGTCGACAATAATAGTGCCGACGATCAATTTTTTTAGCAGACACCGATGAAGTGTCCGGATAGGCCATCTGAAGGGGAAGCGCGTCATCGTCGTCGGTCAGGTAGCTCTCTCGGTCACATGACCACCTCTCTTTCGGTCCAACCGGAGGGTCGACGGAACGGCAGCGGACGGCGGATGAGGGAGGAGAGAGAGCGAGAAGAGTTTATGTAGCAATGGAGACTGAATTTGTATTTCTGAGAGAGAGAAAGGAAGAGGAAGATGATTTTACTTATTAATTACTTAATTTAATAAGTAAATCAATACTAATTACCTAAATTAAGGAATCCTAATTGCACTAATATTGTAAATAATATGAAATTGTATTAATTGTATAAATATTTTATGAGTGCACTATTTGTGACGCCCCCAAAATAGGTATACATCACCCATTCTGAGTTGTCAAATACATGGTATAGAAACAACTACAATTTTATTAATACAATTGTCATGCAAAATACGACAACACTTAAACTGTGAGTTTAAATACAAAAATTATCTTCTAAACAATATCCACACCCAAATAAGTCCTCATTACAATTATTATTTTATAAAAATGGTGAGGACTACTAAAATAACTTCTAGAACCATCATTCCATATCCTGACTAGTACTCGTTACATTCTCGCCTCCTGAGAAGAAAAATGGAACAAAAATGAAAAGGGTGAGCTCAACTAGCCCAGTAAAGAACATTATGACTAAGATAATATAGAACAAATTATCGTTAGTCCTCAACAGGGAAAAATTTAATAGAATACAATAGATAACAAATTTTAAATCAATATTCGCAGCGGAAATAATAATTCATTAGAAGAGTTAAGTAGAGAATGAAATCTACTATCTTCAATGATTTTAAAAGTCCATCATCAATATTTTATCCCTGTAACATCAATCAATATACATCTTGATTCAAATATTCATCTTTGCACTATAGGCCAAAGATATTCATCAGTTGGTCATGTTCATCTAAACACCTGTTCATCTTTGCACTACGGCCAAAGATATTCATCAGAAAATCATTCATCTTTGCACTACAAGCCAAAGATATTCAGTAATATCATCATTTAGGACTGAAGATGATGAAAAATATTTTAAAGAAAAACGAATCCAGTGAAACAAAAGAACAAATATTAAGGATTCGTACTTTAAACAATCCAAGTTCAAAAATACTTCATAAATAACCATAGTGGAGTAAAATTTAAGAATGATCAAAATATGGATACAATCAAAGCTAGTATCCATAATAGATATCTTGGACAAAAAATGAAAATTTAATTTTTCGGTGAATAGTGCCGTATACGTGAATAGTAACCCCGACACAAAAAGTTCTAAATTTGATAAAAAAAATTCAAATTAATATTTCGACATAATGATATTGAAAGAAATAATATCATTTATAAAAAAATAACATCCCTTACCTCAGAAAAGACAGTACTTCTAGCTGGAATACTGGATATAGTGCTAAAGGGAACTTGCACCGTATAGCAATACTCAAAGTCTTAAAATACTCACAAGAATATGCTTGATAATATAGAGAGAGAAAGAGAAAGAAAACTTCAGTTTCTGGTGTGATTTTCAATTCTAACCTAAGCACCCTATTTATGGAAAAATACTTAGAACACCAAAGTAAAAAATTTAATATAATATTAATATATTATATATAAATTCCTACGTACACCAAGAATCTGAATTCAGCAACTTAACACATGTTTAATGAGGCCCAAAAATGTAAAAAACGTTTTTCTTAAAAAATAATTAAAACTTCCAAAAATCAATTATTTCTGAACTTCAATAATTCATAATAAATGACCCTTTTATCAGAAAAATTCGAACCTTATATTTTTATCATAGGAAATTCTATTATCTACAACTTTGCAAAAGAAAGCTTTTTCAAATTCCAAACAGAAATTGACCGAAATCCATTAACGGGCGATTTTACAGGCTATAATCAAATTTCAGTCAAGAAATGGGCCCACAGACATGTTTAACATGTTTTAAACAACTTTTGTAACAAAAATACTCTTCCTCATCATATACTCATATATCCCACATTCATTGTAAAAATATCATCATTATTATATTATAATAATATAATAAAATATTATTTTATCAGAAAAGATAAAATATCGATTTTCAACAATTGTCACTTTAAAATTTTTTTCCATCTATATCCACATAAAATGAATATTTTTCTTATCATATAAATCAATAATTAATTATTCATAAATAATATTACAGAATCACAATACTGACAACCAGGCAGTTCCCAAGAAAGAGGGGGCTTTCCAATAAGAATTTCTCCTTACTGGCGTGCAATTAGATGATCAAACCTCTCATTAGACAGAACTTTCTAGACATTGCCAATATTGCTATCTAATAATATTATTCAAATAATATGAATTATTAATCCGATAATAAAAATACCGTGTAGTGACAATTATTGAAATAACAGTAATAAAAAATATCAATGCAACAATTATTGAATAAAATAAAATATTGAACAGTAATTACTGTAACAATTATTGAGTAGTGCCTTCTTACGTAAGAATGAATAAATGGTGCAATACCGTGTGCTACTGTATTTTAACCACCGGGTATTCCAACAGTATTAACGGTAACAACTACGCCGTTATTTATAAATAACTTATACTTGTCATTTTCTTCATCCAATCGCTTTCCGTTATGGGGTCCACACAAGGCTGCGCCGTCGTACGAATATTCCCCGACAGTAAGAGTATTCCACGACCAAACGAATATTCTCTGATAAAAATGAATATTTTATAATCACTTACTTATTTAAAATATTTGCGCATTTTACCCATAACTAACCTCATTAATCAATTCAACCCTTACTATTTCAAAATAATAAATAGAGAAAATTAAATTTCATTTAATAATTTGGGGTCTTACAACCTCCCCTTCTTATGAAATTTCATCCTCGAAATTGACGTACGTACCTGGTGTTTCGAAAAGATGAGGATACCTCGCTTTCATTTCCGTTTTCAACTCCCAGGTCATTTCCTCAATAGCATGGTTCCTCCACAAAACTTTAACTTGTGGTATGACCTTTGTGCGTAGGACATGCTCCTTCTATCCAAGATCTTGACATGTACCTCTTCATACGTTAAGTCTTCGGCTATCTCGTCCGGTTCTAACTCAATAACGTGGTTCGGGTCTTTCACATATTTACGAAGCACGGATATATGAAAAATATTATGAACACGAGACATACTTGGAGGTAACGCGAGTCTATAGGCCACATTTCCTACTCGGTCAAGAATCTGAAATGGACCAATAAATCGTGGATTGAACTTTCCTCTTTTCCCAAATCTTGTAACTCCCTTCCATGGAGCAACTCGCAACAATACATGATCCCCAATACTAAATTCCACGTCCTTCCGATAAAGATCTGCATAACTCTTTTATCGATCATGTGCCGTTTGTATACGTTGTCGAATCATTTAGATCTTTTCTGTAGTAATACGTACTAACTCGGGTCCCAATAATGTTGCTTCACCCACCTCATCCCAACATATTAGAGAGTGACACTTTCGTCCATATAATGCTTCGAATGGAGCCACACCTATACTTGCTTGCTAACTATTGTTGTAAGAGAACTCCAGCAATGGTAAATACTTATCCCAACTTTCCTTGAAGTCTAAGACACAGAGTCTTAATAGATCTTCAAGAGTTTGAATAGTCCTCTATGATTTTCCGTCCGTTTGAGGATAGTATGCCGAACTGAATCGTAAATCTGTGCCCATAGCTTTTTGCAAGCTAACCCAAAATCGTGAAGTGAATCTTGGGTCACAATCTGAAACTATGGATACTGACATGCCATGCAACCTCACAATCTCATTCACGTATATAAGAGCAAGACGTTCAAGGGAATAAGTCTCCCGCATTGGCAAGAAATGAGCAGACTTAGTTAATCTATCAATAATAACCCAAATATCATTTATACCTTGAGAAACCGTAGGAAGACCCGTAACGAAATCTATGGTAATATGTTCCCACTTCCATTTCGGAATCTCAAGTGGTTGCAATGGACCCTTAGGCACTTGATGCTCCTCCTTTACACGTTGACAAGTTAAACACCTCGAGATAAACTTTGCAATCTCTCTCTTCATATTGTTCCACCAAAATGTATGTCGAAGATCACGATACATTTTGGTACTTCCAGGATGGATTGCAAATGGTGTATTGTATGCCTCCATCATGATCTTGTACTTCAAATTAGAATCATTAGGAACACAAAGTCTGGAGTGGACTCGAAGTATTCCTTCTTCATCGATTCTTGCTTCTAGAATAACACCTTCTTGCACTTTCTTCTTCATACACACCAGGTCCGGGTCTGTGGCTTGAACAACTTTAACTTTTTTGATTAAAGTTGGTTCTATACGTATACTTGACATCATTGTATGGGTCCCCGGAGTCTTGAATTCTATCTTCATCTTTTGTAAATCACACCAAATGGGCCTTTGTGTTGACAACATCACACTTGTTCCCGCGTATGATCTTCTACTCAATGCGTCAGCTACCACGTTCGCTTTTCCAGGATGGTATTGAATGGTATGGTCGTAGTCTTTCAACAGCTCGAGCCAACGTCGTTGCCGTATGTTGAGTTCTTTTTGAGTGAAGAAATATTTGAGGCTTTTATGGTCTGAATAGATCTCCACTTTCTCCCCATATAGATAGTGCCTCTAGATCTTTAGCGCGAAAACGACTGTTGCCAACTCTAGATTATGAGTAGGATAATTCATCTCATATTCTTTGAGTTGTCGCGAGGTATAGGCTATAACTTTCCCACGTTGCATGAGAACAAATCCTAGCCCTTTGCCTGAAGCATCGCTGTAGATAACAAATCCATCCGAACCAGATGGTATTGTTAGAACAGGTGCCGAAATGAGTCTCCTCTTAAGCTCTTAGAAACTCTTCTCGCATTTCTCGCTCCATACGAATTTGATATCTTTCCGAGTTAGCTGAGTTAATGGAGTAGCGATTCGAGCTTCTACGAATCTCCGATAATAACCAGCTAAGCCCAGAAAGCTACGTACTTTGGTCACTGACTTCGGCTGTTCCCAACTTTGTATTGCTTCAATCTTCGTTGGGTCAATAGATACTCCATGCTTTGACACTACGTGCCCAAGGAATGCTACTTCCTCAAGCCAGAACTTGCATTTTGTGACGCCCCCAAAATAGGTATACATCACCTATTCTGAGTTGCCAAATACATGGTACAGAATACAAATACAATCATTAATATACGACAAGATAGCTGTGAGTTTTAATACAAATACTGTCTTCTAGACAATATCCACTCTCAGAATAAGTCCTCATTACATTTATTGTCACACTATTTAACAAAATAGTGAGGACTACTAATACTATCATCTGGTCCATCACTCCGTTCACCGACTCGTCCCAGCTATATTCTCATTTCCTGAAGAGAACAATGAAAGAAAGGGTGAGCTCAACTAGCCCAGTAAGAAATATTATGACTAAGATAATGCAGAATAAATTATCATTAGCCTTAAACAGTGTTAAACTGATACAATATAACAAACATCAAGTTTAACTGCAGCGGAACAAGCAACCCATTAGAAGAGTCAAGTAGAGAATAAAATCTACTATCTTCTATGATTTAAAAGGTTTTTCATGACTTTTATCGCTGGGACTCAGCTTAAAAATAATTCACATCATCGAATCACCCCTGCACTACGGCCAAGGATATTCTTTAGTATCACGACCACAATTATCCCTGCACTTTGGGCCAAGAATATTTGTGTATTCATTAATGGTCATGATCATGCCAACCAGTGTCCATCAATGCACTATGGGCTAATGAGGACTTTTACCACATCATTTGTAACATTACGGTCATGATTATACCGAATAATCTCTGGTCATAATCATACCAAGTCCATCTATGTACTACAGGCCACAGATGACTTTCAGCAGAATATAAACATGAGGATGATGACAATGATATAATAATTCAATAAAATAAGTTCAAGAATTAATTTATCCAGGAACCAATAACGTCCAAATTGTCAACATGATACTGCTTTGTGGAGTAAAATTCAAGAATGCTCTGAAGAATATTTTCATGAAAAGATACTAGATGAAGCACAAATATCAAGAATATTCCACTAATTTCATGGAGTATAAAAGTCAAAACTTTAACCAACTGAATATAATAAAGAATGGAATACCAAAAGAAATCACCGTGCATGCGATAGACCGCACATACATGTTATTCCAACAGGAAAATATATAATGGAACCAGGTCATGCGTAAACGCACCAACAGGATATTCCGATAGAATAATAAATAATGGAACCAGGTCCGGCATAAACGCACAGACAGGATATTCTGACAGAATAATAAATAATAGAACCAGGTCCGGCGTAAACGCACAGACATGATATTTCGACAGAATAATAAATAATGGAACCAGGTCCGGCGTAAAGCACAGACAGGATGTTCCAACAGAATAATAAAAATGTAATAACAAAAAAATTTCACCAAGTATAGGGTAGCCCGCGTATACAGGTTATTCCAACAGAATAATAAAGAATGGAATAACAGAAGTTCTCTTCATGAATAAGAAAGAAAGAATACCCTTTACGAGTACAACAAATAATATCCCTTACCGCAAAAGAAACTTGATATCAGAGTAGTGAAGTAGCAGAATACTTTTCTTCTTTCTCTCTATAGTTTCTCTCTCTAGAGTTTCAGTGAATTTGTAAGAAAATAATGAAGGGATGAGCTTTTATTTATAGAAGAATGGACTGCATAGTAACTAACTCATGAACGGTCTAGATTGATTTACTTTAATCTAACGGTCCATATTTAAAGCAAAATCATTTAAATAAAATATAATATATTCTATTTATAATCTAATAAAACGAATAACTTTATAAAAGATTTTACAATGCAAATACTATGCAGGCACTATGCATAACAAAATATAATATATTATAATTATTGTCTAATAAAACAGATAACTTTATAAAAGTATTCTGTTTTATATTAAAAGTTTTTCTATTTTATTACATTAATAATACCAATAAAACAAAACTGAGTGACTTATCACGTAAGCATCAATAATCAATACCGTGCGCTACTATGCAACCATGCGTATTACTGTACTTTTACTACCGAGTAGTTCAACAGTATTAATGGTAAAACTTTCATCGTTATTTTCATAAAGTATTTTTGTCGTTTTCTCAATTCGACAATAATTTCGTTGTAGGGTCCACCAATGATTGTGTCGTCGTACGAATATTTCATGTTAAAACGAATATTCCCCGACCAATCGAATATAATATAGCAACTTGCGTACTTTATAAAATTTATAAATATTACCCACAACTATAACATTATATTAATTTCACTCCATAATATTCAAAAAATGATATTTATAGAAAATTCATCTTTATTTATAAAAGTTGGGGTCTTACAACCTCCCATTCTTATGAAATTTCGCCCTCGAAATTAGGGTTCGTACCTGGTATAACGAAGAGGTAAGGATACATTGACTTCATTTCAGATTCTAACTCCCAGGTCATTTCCTCAACATCGTGGTTTCTCCACAAAACTTTGACTTGAGGTATAACCTTGGAGCGTAGAATATGTTCCTTCTTATCCAATATTTGAACAGGAACCTCTTCATACATTAAATCTTCCGCTATTTCGTCCGGTTCTAACTTAATAATGTGGTTCGGGTCTTCCACATATTTACATAACATGGATATGTGAAAAACCTTATGAACACGAGACATACTTGGCGGTAAAACGAGTCTATAGGCCACAATTCCTACTCGATCGAGGATTAAAAATGGGCCAATGAATCGAGAATTGAGCTTTTCTCTCTTTCCAAATCTCGTAACTCCTTTCCACGGAGCAACTCGTAACAACACATGATCTCCTATATCAAATTACACGTCCTTTCGATGAAGATCAGCATAACTCTTTTGTCGATCTTGTGAGGTTTTTATACGTTGTCGGATCGTTTAAATCTTTTTCGTAGTCATACGTACCAACTCCGGTCCCAACAACGTTGCTTCACCCACCTCATCCCAGCATACTGGAGAATGACACTTTCTTCCATACAACACCTCGAATGGAGCCATGCCAATACTTGCTTGATAACTGTTGTTGTAGGAAAACTCCACCAATGGTAAGAACTTATCCCAACATCCCTTGAAGTCAAGAACACAGAGTCTTAATAAATCTTCAAGAATTTGAATAATCCTCTCAGATTGTCCGTTCGTCTGGGGATGATATGCCAAACTAAATCGTAAATCCGTGCCCATAGCTTTTTGCACACTAACCCAAAATAGTGAAGTGAATCTTGTGTCTCGATCAGAAACTACGCATACTGGCATACCATACAGTCTTACAATCTCGTTTATGTACATACGAGCAAGACGTTCAAGTGTATAAGTTTCTCGTATTGGTAAGAAATGAGCAGACTTGGTCAATCTATCAACAATGACCCAAATTGCATCAATGCCTTGAGAAACCTTGGGAAAACCAGTAACTAAATCCATGATAATGTGCTCCCACTTTCATTCTGGAATTTCAAGTGGTTGCAATGGACCTTTTGGTACTTGATGCTCCGCTTTGACTCGTTGAAAAGTTAGACACCTTGAGATAAACAGCGCTATCTCTCTCTTCATATTGCTCCACCAAAATGTATGACGAAGATCACGATACATTTTAGTACTCCCAGGATGGATTGCAAAAGGTGTGTTGTGCGCCTCTATCATGATTTTATACTTTAAATCAGAGTCGTTAGGAACACAAAGTCTGGAGTTGACTCGAAGTATTCCTTTTTCATCGATTCTTGCTTCCGGCATAGCACCTTCTTGCACTTTCTTCCTCATACGCATCAGCTCCAGGTCTGTAGCTTGAGCTGCTTTAACTTTATCAATTAAAGTCGGTTCTACTCGTATATTCGCCATCATCACATGGGTCCTTGGAGTCTTTAACTCTATTTTCATCCTTTGCAAGTCACACAAAATGGGCCTTTGCGTTGACAATATCGCACTCGTACTTGCATATGATCTTCTACTCAGTGCATCAGCTACCACGTTCGCTTTTCTAGGATGGTATTGGATGATATGATCATAATCTTTCAACAGTTCCAGCCAACGTCGTTGTCGCATGTTGAGTTCCTTTTGAGTGAAGAAATATTTGAGGCTTTTATGATCCGTAAAGATCTCAACTTTCTCCCCATACAAGTAATGCCTCCAAATTTTAAGTGCGAAGACAACAGCTGCCAACTCTAGATCATGAGTAGGATAATTCCTCTCATATTCTTTGAGTTGTCTTGAGGCATAGGCTATGACTTTCCCATGTTGCATGAGAACACATCCCAACCCTTTGCCCGAAGCATCACTGTAGATGACAAATCCCTCCGAGCCAGATGGTATTGTCAGAACAGGTGCTGAAATAAGTCTCCTCTTGAGTTCTTGAAAACTCTTCTCACATTCTTCGCTCCAACCGAACTTTGTATCTTTCCGAGTCAGCTGAGTTAATGGAGTAGCGATTCGAGAAAATCCTTCCACGAATCTCCGATAATAACCAGCTAAACTGAGAAAGCTACATACGTCGGTCACTGATTTAGGTTCCTCCCAGCTTTGAATTGCATCAATCTTTGCCGGGTCAACAGATATTCCATGACTTGATACTACGTGCCCAAGGAATGCTACTTCCTCAAGCCAGAACTCGTATTTCTTCAACTTGGCATAAAGCTTGTATTCACGAAACTTTTGGAGTGTCAGCCTCAAGTGTTGTGATGTGATAAAAATACGTAACTGCAAGTGCACAGTGTTAAATTGAAGAACTGGCAAGTACAGGTCGAACCCACAGAGACTTGATTAATTATTTAATATATCCTTAATTAATATTTTAGGCGAATTAGAAATAAATATGGTGGAGAAAATTTATTAACTAAATTATTCAAACTACTAATTAATAACGGAAACTATTAATGAGAAAAGATACCTAGGAATCAGAATCCACCAAATATTAACATAATAAATAATTTCTTATTTCTTAAATCAATTCCCAAATTTTTCTCCCTTCCCTTTAAAAATAATAATTCATATAATTAATATGGGCAAGCATAAGTTATGAAAAATTCATAGATTAACTATAACTTATCAAAACCTCGCAATCAATATAAAAATCATATGCAATTTATGCGGAGAAAAATATGAAGGCGAAAATAATTAGACATTAATTTTGAAACGGAAAGAAAATATTATTATGAAATACTTAGTTTCATCATAATCCTAGGTATTAGAAATTTAGCTAGCCATGGAATTAAAAATAAAAATAAATAATATTAGTACTACAATTCGCATGAAATAAGAACAATAATTAAAAAGAGAATTTCTATTATATAAATAAAAGAAAGATACAAATACTCCCTGACAGTAGTTTTACACGTGATTGGAATAAGAGAAAAATAAACTCTAAATATCTTACTCCCTTCTACCCTAGTGAAGAACTAAGAAAAAGAAAATAACAAGTGGTGCCTTTCTCTCTAAAACAAGAGGCCTATTTATAGGGAAAATAACTTGGAACCCTAATTAAGGTTCATTGAACTTGAATAGTTTTGTTTCCCATCAACTTCTCAAAAAAAGATCTTCTAGATATACTTTCCCTTCTGTTGTTGGATATACTTTCCCTTCTATTTTTGGATTTGACTTGCACACCAAGATTGTTCAACCTCTTTCCTACTCCTTGTATGATTCTTCTTGGACATTCCTTATATGAATAAGAGCATTAAATATCGCTTGATCACCAAGATTTTGACCTTATTGCAACAAATATTAAATCCTACAAAATAAAATAAAACATATTAATTTAATAAACTAATATAATTAAAAGGACAAAATTAAGGATAGTAAAATGTATGAATTACGTGTTTATCATGTTGTTCATGATCTTCACGGCTTTTGAAATAAATAAGGATGTCATCAATAAAGACGACCACAAAGTGATCCAAATATTCCTTGAATACTCGGTTCATCATATCCATGAAGGCAGCAGGAGCATTAGTCAATCCAAAAGACATGACTAAGAATTTATAATGCCCGTACCGAGTTCTGAAGGCAGTCTTTGGAATATCCTCAGTTCTAACCTTCAGCTGATGATATCCAGAACGAAGATCGATTTTTGAAAAGAATTACGCTCCTTGCAACTAGTCAAACAGGTCATCAATACGTGGCAATGGGTACCTATTTTTGATGGTGACATGATTCAACTCCCGATAATCAATACAAAGTCGCATACTCCCATCTTTCTTCTTCACGAATAGAACAGGAGCACCCCAAGGAGAAGTACTAGGATGAATAAAGCCAATGTCTAACAATTCCTGCAGTTGGGTCTTTAACTCCTAAAGTTCAATAGGAGCCATTCGATATGGGGCTTTGGAAATGGGTTTTGTATCGGGTTCAAGATCGATACAAAATTCAATTTCACGCTCTGGGGGTAGGCCAGAAAGTTCTTCAGGGAATACGTCAGAAAATTCATTAACAATAAAAATATCATTCAAAACTGAAGTATTTTTATTTAGATCCGTGACATGAGCTAAGAAAGCTTGACATCCATTTTTTAATAAACGAATAGCTTTATGACTTGAGATGACAGTGATTGATTTTAATGGTTTGGTTGTTTGAATTCGCATAATAGGTTGATTAGGAATATGAAAGCTAATAACCTTACGAAAATAATCAATTTTTGCATGATGAGTAGTTAATCAATCAATCCCTAGAATTACATCAAATACAAGTATTTTCAATGAAATAAGATCGACAGGTAATGTGAGGGTACCGATTTGAACCAAATAAGACTTATAAACAGTGGATGTAATGAATGTTTCTCCCAATGGAGTTTCCACAGATAAGTCAAAGACTAATTTCTCCGGAGTCAAATTTAATCGTTGAGCGCAAATAGGAGAAATAAAAGAATGGGTAGAACCGGTATCAAATAAGGTATAGACTTCACTAGAATTTATGATAAGCTTACCCGTGATGACCTCGTTCGGGTTCCTTACTTTCTGGGAGGTCACAACAAACGCTCTCCCTTGCACTACCGGTTTTAACTTTTCTGGGACGTCCTTTGGTGCCTCCATCCTAGCTGAACTTGTCTTCGGTGAACGATAAAATCGGGCTAGGTGACCTTCTCTTCCACAATTATAACATGCTTTGGACGACATTGCGCAGTTTGGACTGATGTGTCCCTCCCCTCTGCATTTGAAGCATATGATCGGTGGTCGTTCTCCTTCCTTAACCACGGGTGCTGGTGCTGACGTCTTTCCATCATTGTTGAATCTCCTCTTCTTGAAATATCCATTCTTATTATTTTGGCCATGATTACCACTGAAGTGGTTACCATTTCTGGCCTGCTGATTCCATCCACGCTTGTTGTCACCGCTTCGATGACTGCTTTCACTGGTATTATCATTTTGCCTGTTGCTCTCTTTTGTTTGCGTTGACTCGTTATCGCGCTCCACTAACTGAGCCCTATTTACAACATCTGAATACAAACACAGTTTACGAGAAATAAGATGTTGACGTATCTCCGGCTTCAAACCTCTTAAAAACATCCGCGTCATTCTCTCTTTATTATCCACCAAGTGGGACGCAAACCGGGACAACTCGATAAACTTAGCTTCGTACTGCGACACGGTCATATTATTCTGCTCCAACTTGATGAACTCTACCTCCTTCATGTGACGAATACTTTCGGGAAAGTACTTGTCATTGAACAGTTCTTGAAACTTCTCCCAAGACATCTTCAGTGCAGCAGGTTGAGTACGCTTTACCGATTCCCACCAGTAATCTACCTCTCCTCGCAACATAAAGGTGGCAAAGGGAACCTTTTGCTCCTCGGCGCATCCCAAGAAATCAAATATCTTGGTGATCTGCTTTATCCACGTTTCTGCCTTAAGTGGTTTTGGTTGTCCAATAAACTTCGGTGGTCCCAGCTCCTTGAACTGTTTAGCGGTGATCGTCCGAGAGTTTTCAGTGTTTCACCCTATATTTTGGACAGGAGCCGCTCTCGCCTGCTGTTGCATGAATTGCATAAAGTCTCTAAACATTCCATTATTCATCATTTGGTCAGTGTTGTTGTTTGCATGAGGATTATCGCCTTCCTGATGCACATTATCCTGATTATTGATATGTGGTGAATCAACGGTCGCCTATGCTCCATTGCTATTTTTAATATTATTGGATGTCATTTTCAAATACTGCCACAAAACAAGGGTTAAATAACATATCACATATTATCTCTATACTCTGAACGACCAATTAAATGCCAAATAAACTTAGGTAGGTCATACTGACGAAGGAATTCTCCGTCTCTCCCCTCCTAGTTCTAGTCTCACATCTTAGCCAGAGATCATATCCCTAAGCTCTGATACCAACTGCGACGCCCCCAAAATAGGTATACATCACCTATTCTGAGTCGCCAAATACATAGTACAGAATACAAATACAATCGTTAATATATGACAAGATAGCTTTGAGTTTTAATACAAATACTGTCTTCTAGACAATATCCACTCTCAGAATAAGTTCTCGTTACATTTATTGTCATACTATTTAACAAAATAGTGAGGACTACTAATACTATCATCTGGTCCATCACTCCGTTCCCCGACTCGTCCCAGCTATATTCTCATTTCCTGAAGAGAACAATGAAAAAAAGGGTGAGCTCAACTAGCCCAGTAAGAAATATTATGACTAAGATAATGCAGAATAAATGATCATTAGCCTTAAACAGTGTTAAACTGATATAATATAACAAACATCAAGTTTAACTACAGCGGAACACGCAACCCATTAGAAGAGTCAAGTAGAGAATAAAATCTACTATCTTCTATGATTTAAAAGGTTTTTCATGACTTTTATCACTGGGACTCAGCTTAAAAATAATTCACATCATCGAATCACCCTTGTACTACGGCCAAGGATATTCTTTAGTATCACGACCACAATTATCCCTGCACTACGGGTCTAGAATATTTGTGTATTCATTAATGGTCATGATCATGCAAACCACTGTCCATCAATGCACTACGGGCCAATGAGGACTTTTACCACATCATTTGTAACATTACGGTCATGATTATACCGAATAATCTCTGGTCATAATCATACCAAGTCCATCTATGCACTACAGGCCACAGATGACTTTCAACAGAATATAAACATGAGGATGATGACAATGATATAAGAATTCAATAAAACAAGTTCAAGAATTAATTTATCCAGGAACCAATAACGTCCAAATTATCAACATGATACTGCTTTGTGGAGTAAAATTTAAGAATGCTCGGAAGAATATTTTCATGAAAAGATACTAGATGAAGCGCAAATATCAAGGATATTCCACTAATTTCATGGAGTATAAAAGTCAAAACTTTAACCAACTGAATATAATAAAGAATGGAATAACAAAAGAAATCACCATGCATGCGATAGACCGCACAGACATGTTATTCCAACAGAAAAATAAATAATGAAACCAGGTCATGCGTAAACGCACCGACAGGATATTCCGACAGAATAATAAATAATGGAACCAGGTCCGGCGTAAACGCACAGACAGGATATTCCGACATAATAATAAATAACAGAACCAGGTCTGGCGTAAAGCACAAACAGGATGTTCCAACAGAATAATAAAAATATAATAACAGAATAATTTTACCAAGTATAGGGTAGCCCGCGTATACAGGTTATTCCAACAGAATAATAAAGAATGGAATAACAGAAGTTCTCTTCATGA
This sequence comes from Panax notoginseng, assembly GCA_016801055.1. NCBI lineage: Eukaryota > Viridiplantae > Streptophyta > Magnoliopsida > Apiales > Araliaceae > Panax > Panax notoginseng. Next base: position 204,599,961 of record CM029016.1, read on the forward strand.
ATAAGAAAGAAAAAATACCCTTTACGAGTACAACAAATAATATCTCTTACCGTAAAAGAAACTTGATATCGGAGTAGTGAAGTAGCAGAATACTTTTCTTCTTTTTCTCTATAGTTTCTCTCTCTTGAGTTTCAGTGAATTCGTAAGAAAATAATGAGGAATGAGCTTCTATTTATAGAAAAATGAACTATATAGTAACTAACTCATGAACGGTCTATATTGATTTACTTTAATCCGACGGTCCATATTTAATGCAAAATCATTTAAATAAAATATAATATATTCTATTTATAATCTAATAAAACGAATAACTTTATAAAATATTTTACTATGCAAATATTATGCATGCACTATGCAAACACTATGCATAATAAAATATAATATATTCTAATTATTGTCTAATAAAATAGATAACTTTATAAAAGTATTATGTTTTATATAAAAAGCTTTTTTGTTTTATTACATTAATAATACCAATAAAACAAAACTGAGTGACTTATCACGTAAGCATCAATAATCAATACCGTATGCTACTATGCAACCATGCGTATTACTGTACTTTTACTACCGAGTAGTTCAACAGTATTAATGGTAAAACTTCCGCCGTTATTTTCATAAAGTATTTTTGTCGTTTTCTTAATTCGACAATAATTCCGTTGTAGGGTCCACCAATGATTGTGTCGTCGTACGAATATTCCCTGTTAAAATAAATATTCCCCGACCAATCGAATATAATATAGCAACTTGCGTACTTTACAAAATTTATAAATATTACCCACAACTATAACATTATATCAATTTCACTCCATAATATTTAAAAATGATTTTTATAAAAAATTTATCTTTATTTATAAAAGTTGGGGTCTTACACATTTCTTCAACTTGGCATATAACTTATTTTCACAAAGCCTTTGGAGTACCAGCTTCAAATGGTGCTCATGATCTTCACGACTTTTGGAATATAAGAGGATGTCATCAATAAAGACAACAACGAACTGATCCAAATATTCCTTGAATACTCGGTTCATCATATCTATGAAAGCCGCAGGAGCATTAGTCAATCCAAAAGACATGACTAAGAATTCATAATGCCCGTACCGAGTTCTAAAGGCAGTCTTTGGAATATCCTCAGTTCTAATCTTCAGCTAATGATATCTAGAACGAATATCGATTTTTGAAAAGAATTGTGCTCGTTATAACTGGTCAAACAGGTCATCAATACGAGGTAGCGGATACCTATTCTTGATAGTAACATTGTTTAATTTCTGGTAGTCAATACAAAGTCGCATACTCCCGTCTTTCTTCTTTATAAATAAAATAGGAGCACCCCAAGGAGATGTGCTAGGATGAATGAAACCGATGTCCAATAACTCCTGTAGTTGGACCTTTAACTCCTGAAGTTCAATAGGAGCCATTCGATATGGGGTTTTAGAAATGGGCTTTGTACCAGGTTCAAGATCAATAAAGAATTCAACTTTACGTTCTAGGGGTAGACCGGGAAGTTCTTCAAGAAATACGTCAGGAAAGTCAATAACAACAGGAATATTATTCAAATATGACGTGTCTTTATTCAAATCTATAACATGGGCTAAGAAAGCTTGACATCCGTTTTTTAATAAACGAATAGCTTTATGAATTGATATAACAGTGATTGATTTTAATGGCTTAGTTACTTGAATTCGCACAACAGGTTGGTTAGGAATTTGAAAACTAACAACCTTCCGAAAATAATCAATTTTGGCATGATGAGTAGTTAACCAGTCAATCCCTAAAATCACGTCAAATGCAAGTATCTTTAAAGAGATAAGGTCAACAGGTAAGGTGATGGTGCCAACTTGGATCAAACAAGATTTATAAACAGTGGATGTGATGAAAGTTTCTCCTAACGGAGTTTCAACAGATAAGTCAAAGTCTAATTTTTCAGGTGTCAAGTTTAAACGTTGAGCACAAGCAGGAGAGATAAATGAATGGGTAGCACCGGTATCTAGTAAGGTATAAACTTCACAAGAATTTATGATTAGCTTACCCGTGATCACCTTATTTGGGTTCCTCGTATTTTGACCAGTCACGACAAACGCTCTTCCAGGAATCGTTGACTTTGACTTTTTTGGGACAGCCTTTTGAGTCATCATCCCCGTTGGACTTGGTTTTGCTATAGTGCAATCTCGAGCGATATGTCATTCCTTTCCACAAATATAACATACCTTAAACTGTTGTGGACAGTTTGGGCTGATATGTCCTTCTTTTTCGCACTTATAGCATATGACCGGTGGTCGTTCTCCTCCCTTGGAACTAGTTGCTGCTGGCGCTGATGTCTTCGTATTATCATTGTTGAATCTCCTCTTTTTAAAATCTCCTCCCGACTCGCTTCTTCTATTCTCATGGCCATGATTACCACCAGAGTGGTTGTCGCTCTTGTCCGTATTTTTCTTTCTCCGCTGGTTATCGTTGTTCTGATGACTGCTGTCACCGGTATGATCCTGGTTATGGTCCCTAGGTTAAACGTACTCGTTATCTCGCTCTAATAATTGAGCCCTGTTGACAACATCTGAATAGAAAAAAAATTTATGTGAAATGAGATATTGACGTATGCCGGGTTTCAAACCTCTCAGAAACATCCGCGACATACGTTCCTCATTCTCCACCAAATGAAGTGCAAATCTGGACAACTCTGTAAACTTCGCCTCGTGCTGAGACACCGTTATGTTATTCTGCTCTAGTCTAATAAACTCTACCTCCTTCATATGACGAATACTTTCAGGAAAGTACTTGTCATTGAACAGTTTCTGAAACGTTTCCCAAGACATGCTAAGTGCGGCTGGATGGGACGCTTTACAGATTCCCACCAGTAATCTGCCTCATTACGGAACATAAAGGTGGCGAATGGAACCTTCTGTTCTTCCGTGCATCCCAAGACATCAAATATCTTGGTAATTTGTTTGACCCACATCTCCGCCTTAATCGGATCCGGCTTTCCCTAGAATTCTGGTGGTCCCAACTCCTTGAACTATTTGGCTGTGACAAACCGTGAATTGCTATCATTTCCTCCTGTATTTTGAACACAAGTCTCCCTTGTCTGATTTTGCATGAACTGCAAAAAGCTTCTAAACATCCCATCGTTCATCATCTGCTCAGTGGTGTTGTTCACAGGAGGAACATTGCCAGCCTGTTGCACGTTCTCCTCGTTGGTGAGTACAGGCGTCTCCACGGTTTCATTTACTCCACTGTTAACATTCTCAGTTGCCATTCTTAAATACTGCCATAAAACAAGGGTTAATTAAATAAATTAACAAATCACATAATGCCCCTATATTATGACCGACCAACAAATAAGCTTAGGTAGGACACACTAGCGAATGATTTACTCGTCTCTCCCCTCCTAGTTCTATTTCTCGATCTCCGCCAGAGATCATATCCCTAAGCTCTGATACCAACTGTGACGCCCCCAAAATAGGTATACATCACCCATTCTGAGTTGTCAAATACATGGTACAGAAATAACTACAACTTTATTAATACAATTGTCGTGCAAAATACGACAACACTTAAACTGTGAGTTTAAATACAAAAATTATCTTCTAGACAATATCCACACCCAAATAAGTCCTCATTACAATTATTATTTTATAAAAATAGTGAGGACTACTAAAACAACTTCTAGAACTATCATTTCATACCCCGACTAGTACTCGCTACATTCTCGCCTCCTGAGAAGAAAAATGGAACAAAAAGGAAAAGGGTGAGCTCAACTAGCCCAGTAAAGAACATTATGACTAAGATAATATAGAACAAATTATCGTTAGTCCTCAACAGGGAAAAATTTAATAGAATACAATAGACAACAAATTTTAAATCAATATTCGCAGCGAAAATAATAATTCATTAGAAGAGTTAAGTAGAGAATGAAATCTACTATCTTCAATGATTTTAAAAGTCCATCATCAATATTTTATCCTTGTATCATCAATCAATATACATCTTGATTCAAATATTCATCTTTGCACTACAGGCCAAAGATATTCATCAGTTGGTCATGTTCATCTAAACACCTGTTCATCTTTACACTACGGCCAAAGATATTCATTAGAAAATCATTCATCTTTGCATTACAGGCCAAAGATATTCAGTAATATCATAATTTAGGACAGAGGATGATAAAAAATATTTTAAAGAAAAATGAATCCAATGAAACAAAAGAACAAATATTAAGGATTCGTACTTTAAACAATCCAAGTTCAAAAATACTTCATAAATAACCATATTGGAGTAAAATTCAAGAATGATCAAAACATGGATACAATCAAAGCTAGTATCCATAATAGATATCTTGGACAAAAAATAAAAATTTAATTTTTCGGTGAATAGTGCCGTATTCGTGAATAGTGCCGTATACGTGAATAGTAATCCCAACACAAAAAGTTCTAAATTTAATAAAAAATTCAAATCAATATTTCGACATAATAATATTGAAAAAAATAATATCATTTATAAAAAAATAACATCCCTTACCTCAGAAAAGACAGTACTTCTAGCTGGAATACTGGATATAGTGCTGAAGGGAACTTGCAGCGTATAGCAATACTCAAAGTCTTAAAATACTCACAAGAATACGCTCGATAATATAGAGAGAGAAAACTTCAGTTTCTGGTGTGATTTTCAATTCTAACCTAAGCACCCTATTTATGAAAAAATGCTTAGAACACCAAAGCAGAAAATTTAATATAATATTAATATATTATATATAAATTCCTATGTACACCAAGTATCTGAATTCAACAACTTAACACATGTTTAATGAGGCCCAAAAATGTAAAAAATGTTTTTCTTAAAAAAAATAATTAAAACTTCCAAAAATCAATTATTTCGGAATTTTGGAACTTCAATAATTCATAATAAATGACCCTTTTGTCAGAAAAATTCGAACCTTATATTTTTTTCATAGGAAATTCTATTATCTACAACTTTGCAGAAGAAAGTTTTTCCAAATTCTAAACAAAAATTGACCGAAATTTATAAACGGACGATTTTACATGCTATAATCAAATTTTAGTCAAGAAATGAGTTCACAGACATGTTTAACATGTTTTAAATAACTTTTGTAACAAAAATATTCTTCCTCCTCATATACTCATATATCCCACATTCATTGTAAAAATGTCATCATTATTATATTATAATAATATAATAAAATATTATTTTATCAAAAAAGATAAAATATCGATTTTCAACAATTTTCACTTTAAAAATTTTCTCCATCTATATCCACATAAAATGAATATTTTTCTTATCATATAAATCAATAATTAATTATTCACAAATAGTATTACAGAATCACAATACTGACAACCAGGCAGTTCCCAAGAAATAGGGGGCTTTCCAATAAGGATTTCTCCTTACTGGCGCGCAATTAGATGACCAAACCTCTCCTTAGACAGAATTTTCTAGACATTGTCAATATTGTTATCTAATAATATTATTCAAATAATATGAATTATTGATCCGATAATGAAAAATACTGTGTAGTGACAATTATTGAAACAACAGTAATATAAAATATCAATGCAACAATTATTGAATAAAACAAAATATTGAACAGTAATTACTGTAACAATTATTGAGTAGTGCCTTCTTACGTAAGAATCAATAATTGGTGCAATACCGTGTGCTACTGTGTTTTAAACACCAGGTATTCCAACAGTATTAACATTAACAACTACGCCGTTATTTATAAACAACTTATACTTGTCGTTTTCTTCATCCAATCGCTTTTCGTTATGGGGCCCACATAAGGCTGCGCCGTCGTACAAATATTCCCCGACAGTAAGAATATTCCACGACCAAACGAATATTCTCCGATAAAAATGAATATTTTATGATCACTTGCTTATTTAAAATATTTGCGCATTTAACCCATAACTAACCTCATTAATTAATTCAACCCTTACTATTTCAAAATAATAAATAGAGAAAATTAAATTTTATTTAATAATTTGGGGTCTTACACTATTGTTGTAATTTTTTTCAAAAATGTAATAGAATATGTAATTTTTTGGATTTGATATATAAATTCTAAAGTCAACACGGAATGGAAATGGCATACAAAGTCATATATATATATATATATATATATATATATATATATATATATATATATATGACTTTGTACAGAACGTAATCTATAATCAGTGCTCTATTTTGGGATTAATACACGGAACAAAGAGAGAAAAAATCAGTGAGTGCAGAGAAAAAATGTAGTAAATTGAGAGGGCTTTTATGAAGGTTTATTCACGGGTTGTCATCATCTTTTCGAATCAATTAATTGTTTGAAGACTTTAATTAATTCGGAGGTTCTAGGTGGTGAGGTAATTTGATTTTTATTCAAATTAAGCTATTCTTGTACTCTCTTAATTTGTTAATATTTCAAGTTTTTAGTTATATAACTTGGAAGGACTATTTATATTAACAGTTGATTATAATAGAATTTTCGAAGTTTGGCCTGTAGTTTTTACTTATTAGTTTTAGAGGGTTTTCCACGTAAGATTTGTTGTTTTGTGGTTGGTTTATTTTTCGTATTATTATTTTTTGTGGCTATAATTTATTTGGTGGAATTATATTATTTGTTTGGCGTGATTTCTTTAATTTATCAAAGACAATTATAATTGGATGAGTTTTTCCAACAAAGTGGTATCAGAGTAAGGTTTCTTTGCGTAATTTTTTTGTGATAAATTAAATTGATGAATTAAGCGGTGCAATGATTAAATTAACCTCATCTAATTTTTTGATCTGGAAGCCTAGAATGGAAGACATCATTTACTGCAAGGATTTGTATGATCCATTGGAGCTTAAGAAGAAAAAGCCAGTAGACAAGACTGAGGCTGTTTGGAAAAAGATGAATAGGAAGACGATCGGTCACATCAGACAGTGGATCGATCATAGTGTGTTCTACCATGTTTCGCAGGAAATGAATGTTTATACACTTTGGACTACATTAGAGTCCATGTACGAGAAGAAGAACACTCATAATAAGACCTTTGTGATTCAAACGATCGTGAACCTGAAGTATAAAGATGGTAGCAGTGTATCTGTGCATATGAGTGAGTTCCAGGGATTGGTGAACCAATTGTCTATCATGAAGTTGAATCTTGAGGATGAGATTCAAGTATTGTACATTGCTTCTTAGTTCGTTGCCTAACTGTTGGGAAACTTTGGTTGTGTCTGTGACGCCCCCAAAATAGGTCCACACAACTCATTCTGAGTCGTCAAATACATGATACAGAATCCAAATACAATTTTATTTATACAACTATCGTGCAAAGTACGGCAACACATAAGCTGAGAGTTTCAATATAAATATTGTCTTGTAGACAATATCCAAACTCAAATAAAGTCCTCATTACAATTATTGTCACACTATTTTACAAAATAGTGAGGACTACTATAATAACCATTTTGGACCATTACTTCACTTTCCGATTAGTCCCAGCTACATTCTCGTCTCTTAAGAAGAACAATGGAACCAAAAGGAAAATGGTGAGCTCAACTAACCTAGTAAAAAATATTATGACTAAGATAATGAAGAACAAATTATCCTTAGTCCCCAACAGTGAAAAATCTGATAGAATATAATAGACAACAAGTTTTAGATCAACAACTGCAGCAAAAATAACAATCCATTAGAAGAGTCAAGTAGAGCATGATATCTACTATCTTCTATGATTTAAAAGTCCATTATCAATATTTTATCCTTATAATACGAATCAATAATAATTTCATATCAACGAATTATCCATGCACTACGGGCCAAGGATATTCGTATGTATCACTAGTGGTCATGATCATGCCAAACAACTGTTCATCTATACACTACGGGCTAAAGAGAACTTTCACCACAATATTTGTCTGTAACATTACTGGTCATGATTATACCAATACACAATTTCTTGTCACAATCATACCAATCAACAGTCCATCTATGCACTACGGGTCAAAGATGACTTTTACCACAATATAAGCATGAGGATGATGACAATGATATAAAGAATCAATCAAGTGAGATCAAGGATAAATATTAGATATTTATAATTTAATTTTTCCATAGTTCAAGAATGTCTAAATTGTCAACATGATCACCAATTGTGGAGTAAAATTCAAGAATGATATTCATGTATCAAAATAATTTGGACAGGAAAAAAAATTAAATTTTATTATGAATAGTACCAAATGAATAGTACCCATGAATAGTATCGTATGAATAGTATCCTAAATGAATAGTATCCCGACATGAAAAGATTAAAATTTCAATAAGAGTGTTCAAACTAATAGTGAAATGATAATAGATGAAGCACAAATTATTAAGAATATTCCACTAATTTCAAGGGTTTTCACCATTTAATAATAAGGTTATAGAAACAAACATTAAATTCGTACCATAAATGGAGAAATATGAAAGAAGACAATATCCCTTGATGAGTACAAAAGAAATGATATCTCACACGAGTATGAAAGAATATACAAAACTGCAAATGGATTTTCACCCGTCATGCGGTAATCCGCGTAGACAGGTTACTCCCACAGATTAATAAAGAATGAATACGAAGGGTTATTCACCATGTATGCGGTAATCCGCATAAACAGGTTGCTCTCGCATATTAATAAGGAATGAATACGAAGGGTTATTCACCAAGCATGCGGTAATCCGCGTAGACAGGTTACTCCCGTAGATTAATAAAGAATAAATACGAAGGGTTATTCACCATGCATGCGGTAATCCGCGTAGACAGGTTACTCCCACAGATTAATAAAGAATGAATACGAAGTGTTATTCATCAGGCATGCGGTAATCTGTGTAAATAGGTTATTCCCACATATTAATAAGGAATAGAATGACAACCCTTATGAGTATGAAGAAAATAACATCCTTTACGAATACGAAAGAAATAATACCCCTTACGAATACGAAAAATAATATCCCTTACGTTAGGAGGAGATTGGATACTGCAATAGTGTAGTAGCAGAATACTCTTCTTCTTTCTCTCTCTATAGTTTCTCTCACTATAACTTGTGATTATAACTTTGCTCTTCAAAAATGGTAAGAAATAATGAATGGATGGAGGAGTATTTATAGGCTAGGAAAAGGTGGCAAGTTACAAGGTTAATTATACTTTAGTACTTTTAGCTTTGACTCTATTTTTAATTTAGTCTCCCAAGTATCATGAATCTTGCATAACCTCCCCTAATAGTACTTGCATGTGAACCAATAGTTCCTTACATGTGAACCAATAGTTCATTGCATGTGAACTAATAGCAATTAATTACTCATTTATCCGATTAATTACCCGTTTAGTCAATTTAACATCTAGAAATCAACTATTATCGAAATAAATGTTGATTTCCACTAACATTAATATTCTCGACACAATGGACATATTTTTATCAATAATTTTATCTTTGAATTTTTGAAGTTTGACTTTTTCCAAAAAAGTCAGCTGTTGACTTTTTGACCAAAAAGTCAACCCTGACAAAATTTGCGTTTATAGTCTATTTTGACTAATTTCATCGTCCCGGACTCAAATATCTCGTTCGCATCTCCAAATTCAACTCCTAATTCAAATTCGAGTTTTAATTTTATTTTCTTGTGTTTTATACACACTTTTACTTTCTTAGTTAGTTCGAACTATTTAATTAGTCTTGACTAACTATTAAATTAAATCTCATCACTTATCGCTAATAAATATATATAACATATTTTTAATCTTTCAACAATTATTCATCAGTAATATTATAACTCATAATATTGACAACTAGATCCTTCCCAGGAAAGAGGGGGCTTTCCGACAAGGATTTCTCCTTATTGGCGCGTAATTAAATAACCTAACCCCTCACTCGACAGAACTTTCTAGACATTGTTAATAATGTAAATAATAATATGAATAATTGTGTCGTCTCAATTATTGATTTAATAATATAAAATTTTGTACAAATGATACAGTGACAATAATAGAATCAATAATGTGAGATACTATGTAGCAACTACTGTGACAATTATTGATAAAACTGAGTGACTTCTTACGTAAGCATCAATAATCGGAGATACTGTACAATACTGTGTGATACTGTGCAACAACGCGTATTACTATACTTTTATCACCGGGTATTTCAAAAGTTTAATGGTAAAAATTTTGACGTTATTTATATAAAAAGATTATTTTTGTCGCTTTCTATATACGATAGTTATTCTATTGTGGTTCACCAATGATTGCGCCGCCGTACGAATATTCCCCTACACAATGAATATTTTATGATAACTTGCTTACTTTGTAAAATTTTCACATATCAACCTTAACTTTAACCTTTTATTAATTTAACCATATACTGAATAGAATAATAATTATACGAAAAATTGAATACTTTTATTTTATAAAATTTGGGGTCTTACTGTGTCAGTAAGCAATTCAACTCCGGAAGGAAAAATCACCATACAGATGGTCAAGGATAGCATAAACAATGAGGAAACAAGGCGAAAGGAGCTGGGTTTGAATTTTAAGACACAAGCACTTGTGGCAGAGAACAAGGGTAAAAGTAATTTTAGGGGATCTAACAAGGGAAACATGAATCGCAGCAAAAGTAAAAATTCCAGAAATCATAGGAGCAAGTCAAAGACCAGAGAAGGCGTTACATACATGTGTTTTCATTGTAACAAGGAGGGTCATTTCAAAAGAAATTTCAAGATCTGATTAGACAAGTAGAAAACTGTTGAGCAACGGAAGGTTGAGGAGAAAAATACTGTAGCTACAGTTACTGAGGTTGTTTTACTTCTTTTGTTTTGGAAAGAAGAATGCTTACTTGTTATTGATTAGAAGATTGATTAGGTTATTAATACAGGTGCTTCCTATCACGTTACTCCCAAGAGAGAATTCTACATGACGTACAAAGCTAGAGATTTTTGGTTTGTGAGAATGGGTAACACTGATCAATCCAAGATTATTGGAATTAGTGATGTTTGCATACAGACAGATATAGGTTGCACTATTACTTTGAGGGATGTTAGACATGTCCCAGATTTGCGCCTCAACTTGATTTTTGGTATGACCTTGGATAGGGAAGGCTATGAGAATCACTCCAGCAATGAAAAGTGGAAGCTTACCAAGGGTTTGATGGTAGTCGCTAGAGGTACTGCTTGTTGCTCATTAAACAAAACTCATGTGAAGGTGTGTTCTGGCGAGTTAAATGCAATTGAAGATGAAACTTCACCGAATCTGTGGCATAAAAGGCTTGGACATATGAGTGAAAAAGGGTTGCAAATGTTAGCAAAGAGGTCCCTCATTCCTTTTACTAAAGGTACTATACTAAACCCTTGTGATTATTGTTTGTTTGGTAAGCAGAATAAAGTTTCTTTTAGTAGCTCCTCTAAAAGAAAATATAAGTTACTTGAGAGAGTATATTCTGATGTATGTAGTCCCATTGAGGTTGAGTCATTATGTGGAAATAAACATTTTGTTACTTTTATTGATGATGCTTCGTGTACGGTGTGGGTGATTTTGTTGAAAACAAAAGATAGTAACACAACTTTAGCCATATAAACATTCGATTAACACCATTATTGTGTGCGTTAGCTACACAATTATAACTCACGCTTGTCGAACACCATAAACATTCCATTAACACCGTATCACAACTTTAGCCACATAAAATTAATCTCGTAGATTCAACTTTCACTTTTATATAACTTGCCAACCTAATTTGAATTCTGATTTCTTAAATTGATAAAACTTAACCAACCTAAAGTTCTTTCTTAGCCAACGATTCAACTTCATTAATCACATAATAAAGCTTTACAATAATAGATTAAAGTATAATTTATAAATTTTCACAACTTGAAATCATTAATTACACATGAACAATATGTTATAAGCCTAACAGGTTATCATGAACTTTAAACTAGATTATACTAAGTTCAAGTGATTGAACAAATAACACCTTATCACTATCTCTGTTCTGGGTCTGGCGTAGCTACGCTGCCCTAAGCCTTGGGACAGGCGTAGCAACGCTATAGAGCAACTACGTCGTTTCTACTTTTGACACCAGTGCAGCTACGCTGGTGTGTAGACAGAAATTACGCAGACTATTTTTTGGTTATGTTCAAACCCAAACTCACAAATTTCACTACTTAAGCAACAAATTGAACACATTCAAATCACATAAACTTCATATAAACGTTACCCAACATGTATACATCGATTTAAAACATCAAAACAACAACAACAATCGAATTAAATCCTTTAAGTTCAATATTTTTGCAAAAACTCCATTTTTAGACATCCTTAGCAAAAAAATCACTGAAAATTCGTTACTACACCAAAACAACCTGTTTAAATCACTTTGCTTTCGTTTCTTCATGTATTTTCATAATCAGTAATCAATTTACTCATTATAACATGAATTAAACATAAATTTGATTCCAAAATAAGCCATATAATAAATACATCATTGTATTTCTCTGTAAACATAATTTCTTCACATATATCATATTTTCACGGATTAACCTACTCTAAATCATATACAAACAATTTGTATACACATATTAACCATATCTTCAACAATTATTCATAAAAATCAATTACAGAGAACTTTTAAATAGAACAAAACTAAAGCTTTTAAAAACTAAAATTATACATTTGATTGCTTGTATTTTGGTTAGCTAAAAGATAAAAGAGGCTTGTTAACCTTCCTCCTTCTAAATTTTTAAACTCATAGAGAAACCTCTCTTCTTCATTCTCTAGCTCTTTTGTCTCTGTTTTCTCCGCTTCTAAACTTTACGTAAAACTTATAACTGATATACATATAATATATAATATAAATGTATATCATATATTTAATAATTAATATAACTGATGTACATTTTTTTTAAATTCAAAAGCCACTAAGGTTTGTAAAATAGAATTTTCAAACCCTTATGCTCAATAGTAATTGAGACATTTGATATTTTCATTTTTAATGTGTTCGACTTAATTGTTTTTATTTTCGTGATGTGAGGCATCTTCGAGAAAATAAGATACATAACAGTGCCGAACTCTTTTGTGGGCATGAGAGCCATCTAAGGATATCCAAACACCGTAGATAATTTACAAGCTGGCTGCAGCTGCAAAATATTCACCACGGGAACCGAATCTAGATTTAGAGTCTGAATATGTGATCACATAATTTCTAGCCTCACATGAAAGAGTGATATGTACAAAAGCTAGAAAAAGAACTAGATTTGAATAAATCTAAATCATTCTAGCTTCAACGATTCCAGTTTAGTCACTTTTGTACCGATTAAAGTTAGAAGTAGCCAGATTTAGGCAAATCTAGCCCGCAGACTGAAAGATTAAATATCTACATTATAAAAGAAGTTAAAGCAGATATTTGTATAAAAGCAATAAATATATATAGGTATATATACATATGGACGATCAACTGTCACGAATTAAACTCTAGGCAGGACTTTGAAATGTAGATATATATATATATATATATATATATATATATATATATATATATATATATATATATATATATATATATTGTAAGACCCCAACTTTCATGAATAAAGATTTATTTTTCTCCAAATATATTTTTAAATATTATGGTGTGAATTTGATATAATGTTATAGTTATGGGTAATATTTATAAATTTTGCAAAGTATGCAAGTTGTTATAAAATATTTAATTGGTCAGAGAATATTTGTACGACGGCACAATCATTGATAGACCCCACAACGAAATTATTGTCGGAGTTAGAAAACGATAGAAATATCTTTTTATAAAAATAACGGCTAAAGTTTTACCGTTAACTGTTGAAATACCCGGTGATAAAAGTACAGTAATATGCGTGGTTGAATAGTAGCACACGGTATTGATTATTGATGCTTACGTGTGAAGTCATTCAGTTATACTCAATTATTGCTACAGTAATTGATGCATAGTATCTCACATTATTGATTCTATTATTGTCACAATATCATCTGCACAATATTATTATTTGTATTACTGACAATATCTATAAAGTTCTGTCGAGAAAAGGGGTTTGGTCACCTAATTGCGCGCCAATATGGAGAAATCCTTATCGGAAAGCCCCCTCTTTCCTAGGAATGATCTGGTTGTTAATATTGCAAGTTATATTATTGATGAATAAATGTTGTTAAAAATATTGAGAGAATTTTTTATGAAGTATTTGTTATAAGTTTGACGTATTATTTGGACCCCCACTTACTCATTTTTTAAAATAATTGGTAGAAAGTTGTTCAGTATATATATATATATATATATATATATATATATATATATATATATATATATATATATATATATATATATATATATATATATTGGTGGGGCCCACGTATGATAATGACACATGGGGGGGTAGATTTTTTGGTCACGGGTGGGAGTACGTAATTGGTGTATATATATATATATATATATATATATATATATATATATATATATATATACACACACACACATATATTATAATAAGTTTTATTTTTTTATGAAAAATAGAATATATATTATATTTTATTATGCATAGTATTTGCATTGTATCTGCATAGTGATAACATAGTAAATCATGTGAATTTTCAGAAAATCGTGCAGTCTGTGATTTTTCCTTTACTGTGCATCCAAATAGTATCCTTCCATTCTCCTATAAATAGAATGCTCAGTTTAGAATTGAAAATTATACCAGAATCAGAGAATTCTTCTTATATAATATTGAGTGTAATTCTTTCGAGTTTTAGGAAGCTTTGAGTGTAGCAAACAGTGCAAGTTTTCTTCAAGAATATCTCCGCTATACCAGTTGAAATACTCTTCTTTTTAAGGTAAGAGATATTATTTTTGTTCAATATTCGTAAGAAATAATATTTTTTTCCATACTCTGTAGTATGTAAGTAATATTATTTCGTTTCAGATTCCGAATTCTACACTCATTTTGTTAAAGTATGGCTTCTATACTCCTTGAAATTAATAGAATATCCTTGAAATTTGCGTTTCTTCTAGTATCTTTTCATAGAAATATTATTCTAAGCATTCTTGATAATTTTTAATCTTTTCATGCCGGGGTACTATTTATAGGATACTATTCACGAAGTACTATTCATGGGGTACTATTCATTCGGGTACTATTCACCCGGGATACTATTCATGATAAAAATTAATTTCTTTTTTGTCCAAATTATTTTTAATACAATATTATTCTTGAATTTTACTCTACAAAGCAGTATCATGTTGACAATTTGGACAATTATTGAATTCTGGATAAATTTAATTTTAAATCTTTAAAATTTATCCTTGTTCTCATTTAATTGAATTCTTATATCATTGTTATCATCCTCATGCTTATATTGTAATGAAAGTCATCTTTGGCCCGTAGTGTATAGATGGACTGTTGATTGGTATGATTATAATCAGGGATTATTCGGTATAATCATGAACTGTAATGTTACAAATGATGTGATAAAAGTTCTCATTGGCCAGTAGTGCATTGATGGACAGTTGTTGGCATGATCATGACCATTGGTGATAACACGATTATCCTTGGCCTGTAGTGCATGGATAATTCGTGGACGTGATACTAATGAATATCATTGGCCCGTAGTGCAGAGATAATTTAGTGATGTGGATTATTTATTAAGCTGAGTCTCAGCGATAAAATTGATGATAAACTTTTTAAATCATAGAAGATAGTAGATATCATGGTCTACTTGACTCTTCTAATGGATTGCTTGTTCCGCTGTAGTTAAACTTGATGTTTATTGTATTTTATCAGTTGAACATTGTTGAAGGCTAACGATAATTTATATTCTGCATTATCTTATTCATAATATTTCTTACTGGGCTAGTTGAGCTCACCCTTTTGCTTTCATTGTTCTCTTCAGAAAATGAGAACGTAGTCGGGACTAGTCGGGAAACGGAGTAATGGTTCGAGACTATTCTATGAAATAGTGTGATAATAAATGTAATGAGAACTCTATTTGAGTTTGGATATTATTTATGAGACAATATTTGTGTAAAAACTCTCAGCTACGCTTTTGTTGTATTGTATAATTAAATTTGTATTTGAATTCTGTACCATGTATTTGGCGACTCAAGATGGGTGATGTATACCTATTTTGGGGGCGTCACAGTTGGTATCAAAGCTTAGGGATATGATCCCTGGCTGAGATTTGAGACTAGAACTAGGAGGGGAGAGACGGGTAAATCTTTCGCTAGTATGACCTACCTAAGCTTATTTGTTATCTAATTGGTCGGTCAGAGTATAGGGATTATATGTGGCATGTCAATTAACCCTTGTTTTGTGGTAGTATTTGAAAATGACATATGAAAATGTTGAGTTAAGCAATGGAGCATATGAGACCGTTGAGTCATCGTTGATCAATACCTAGGATAATGTGCATCAGGAAAGCAATAATCCTCAGGTAAACAATAACACCGACCAAATGATGAACGACAGAATGTTTAGGAGCTTTCTACAATTCATGCAACATCAGAAAAGAGAGACTCATGTTCAAAATATAGGTGGAAACACTGGCAACTCTCGGATGGTCATCGCTAAGCAGTTCAAGGAGTGGGACCACCAAAGTTTTTAGGAAAGCCAAAACCACTTAAGGCGGAGACGTGGATAAAGCAGATCACCAAGATATTTGATGTCTTAGAATTCTCCGAGGAGTAAAAGGTTTCCTTTGCCACCTTCATGTTGCGAGGAGAGACAGATTACTTGTGGGAATCTGTAAAGCGTACTTGGCCTGCCGCACTAAAGATGTCTTGGGAGAAGTTCCATGAATTGTTCAACGACAAGTACTTTCCTGAAAGTATTCGTCACATGAAGGAGGTAGAGTTCATCAAGCTGGAGCAAAACAATATGACCGTATCATAGTACGATACTAAATTTGCGGAGTTATCCCGGTTTGCATCCCATTTAATAGATAATGAGGAGCGTATAACGCAGATGTTTCTAAGAGGTTTGAAACACGAAATACGTCAATACCACATTTCTCACAAACTTTACTTGTATTCAGATATTGTGAATATGGCTCAATTATTGGAACGCGATAATGAGTCAGCCGAACCAAAAGATAGTAACCGAAAAATTGATAATACAAGTGGTAGCAGTCATCAAAGCGGTGACAACAAATGTAGAGGGAATCAACATGCCAGAAATGGTAACCACTTCGGTGGTAATCATGGCCAAGACAATAGAAGTGAAAATTTCAAGAAGAGAAAGTTCAACAATGATGGAAAGACAGCAGCACCAGCACCCGTTTCCAAGGAAGGAGAACGACCATCGATCGTATACTTCAAATGCGGAAGGGAGGGACACACCAGTCCAAAATGCATGATGCAGTCCAAAACGTGTTACAATTACGGCAGAGAAGGTCAGCTAGCTTGATTTTGTCGTGCAGTGAAGCTATGTCCAGTTGGGATGGTGACACCAAATGCCGTCCCAAAGAAGTCAAAGTTTGTAGTTCAAGGGAGAGCGTTTGTCGTAACCTCCCAAAAAGCAAGAAACCCGAACTAGGTCATCACGGGTAAGCTAATCATAAACTCTTGCGAAGTCTATACCTTATTTGATACCGGTTCTACCCATTCTTTTATTTCTCCTACTTGCGCTCAACGTTAAAATTTAACTCCGGAGAAATTAGACTTTGACTTATCTATTAAAACTTCATTAGGAGAAACCTTCATTACATCCACTGTTTATAAGTCTTGTTTGATTTAAATCGGCACCCGCACATTACCTGTCGGTCTTATCTCTTTGAAAATACTTACATTTGATGTGATTTTAGGGATTGATTGGTTAACTACTCATCATGCTAAAATTGATTATTTTCGTAAGGTTGTTCGCTTTCATATTCTTAATCAACCTATTATGCGAATTCAAGCAACCAAACTACTAAAGTTAATCACGGTCATATCAAGCAATAAAGCCATTCGTTTATTGAAAAATGGATGTCAAGCTTTCTTAGCCTATGCCACGGATTTAAACAAAAATACATCAGATTTGAATGATATTTCTATTGTTAATAAATTTCCTAATGTATTTCCTGAAGAACTTCCTGGCCTACCCCTAGAGCGTGAAATTAAATTTTGTATCGACCTTGAACCATGTACAAAACCCATTTCTAAAGTCCCGTATCGAATGACTCTTATTGAACTTCAGGAGTTAAAAACTCAACTGCAGGAATTGTTAGACATCAGTTTCATTCGTCCTAGTACGTCTCCTTGGGGTGCTCCTATTCTATTTGTAAAGAAGAAAGATTGAAGTATGCGACTTTGTATTAACTATCGGGAGTTGAATCATGTCACCATCAAAAATAAGTACCCGTTGCCTCGCATTGATGACTTGTTTAACCAGTTGCAAGGCGTTAAATTCTTTTCAAAGATCGATCTTCATTCCGGATATCACCAGTTAAAGATTAAAACTGATGGCATCCTAAAGACTACTTTCAGAACTCGGTACGGGCATTACGAATTCCTAGTCATGTCTTTTAGATTGACTAATGCTCCTGCTGCCTTTATGGATATGATGAACCGAGTATTCAAGGAATATTTGGATCATTTTGTGGTTGTCTTTATTGATGACATCCTCATATACTCCAAAAGCCGTGAAGATCATGAGCAACACTTGAGGTTGATACTCCAAAAGCTTCGTGAAAACAAGCTGTATGCCAAGTGAAATGCAAGTTCTGGCTTGAGGAAGTAGCATTCCTTAGGCACGTGATATCAAATCACAGAATATCTGTTGACCCAGCGAAGTTAGAAGCAATACAAAGCTGTGAGCAACCTAAGTCAGTGACCGAAGTACGTAGCTTTCTGGGTTTAGCTGGTTATTATCGGAGATTCGTGGAAGGATTTTATTGAATCACTACTCCATTAACTCAGCTGACTCGAAAAGATACAAAATTTGGTTGGAGCGAGGAATGTGAGAAGAGTTTTTAAGAACTCAAGAGGAGACTCATTTTAGCACCTGTTCTGATAATACCATCTGGTTCGGAGGGATTTGTCATCTACAGCGATGCTTCAGACAGAGGGTTAGGATGTGTTCTCATGCAACATGGGAAAGTCATAGCCTATGTCTCATGACAACTCAAAGAATATGAGCGAAATTATCCTACTCATGATCTAGAGTTGGCAGTAGTCTTTTTTGCGCTTAAAATCTGGAGGCATTACTTGTATGGGGAGAAAGTGGAGATCTATACGGATCATAAAAGCCTCAAATATATCTTCACCTAAAAGGAAATTAACATGCGGTAATGACGTTAGCTCGAGCTGTTGAAAGATTACGATCATACCATTCAATACCATCCTGGAAAAGCGAACGTAGTAGCTGACGCGTTAAGTAGAAGTTCATATGCAGGTACGAGTGCGATATTATCAACGCAATGGCCCATTCTGTATGACTTGCAAAAGATAGAGATAGAGTTAAAGACTCTAGGGACCCACGTGATGATGTCAAATATACGAGTAGAACCGACTTTAATCGATATTGTTAAAGCTTCTCAAGCTACGGACCCGGAGCTGATGCGTAGGAAGAAGAAAGTGCAAGAATGTGCTATTCCAGAAGTGAGAATCGATGAAGAAAGAATACTTTGAGTCAACTCCAGACTTTATGTTCTTAATGACCCTGATTTAAAGTATAAAATCATGATGATGGCATACAACACACCGTTTACAATCCATCATGGGCTTCATCCATTGTATTATTAAGTGTAGAGTATGTCTCCTCAAGTTTAGCCTTCTTCGCATGGCGATCGTCTACTGCAAGATCAGCACGACGTGACTCTCGTACCCAGCCCTCCTCTGCTATGGCAAGCCTTTCTGAGCTTTCCTTCAGTTCCTTCTTTAACTTCTCTATTTCTTCAGACTTCTCCTCATTTGACCCCTCTCATGGACCAAATCTCATTCTACATTTCCCAGTCGTGTGTGAAGAGTCTCAACCTCCCTCTCCTTCTGCTCGAGAGTAATCCGCTGACTAATTACCCGCTCAGTCAAGTCCTAAATAGTATCTCGTAATTCTACGTTACGGTCATATAACGCGTCGTACATCTCAGCATCGATGGAGTTAGGTGGGAACTCCTCTTCTTCCTCTTCCTCCTCAGGATCCTCCTCTGGATCAGTCTCAAGCTCATGCTCCTGACCAACAACAGTGATCAATGGAGACGGCTCTCTCTGAATCAACTGCTCCCTGACAACATGAATGTCTCGGGGCTCCTCCTCAGTAGGCACTCGGGGTTCCTCCTCCCCAGCTCGACTAGCTCCTCCAACAACCGACATCCTGACAACAAAATTTTAAATTTTAGTTACTAATCCGTGTTAGCGAACACATAGATTAACACATAAGCACATAGAGTCTTTTATTATCTTCAATGAATTAAGAAATTCATCTCTTAGAACTCGATAAGAGTTTTCGTTCATTATGTTCTTTCTATAAGGCTATTACCTAATGTTGTTCCCCCACCTAAGGTTCATAACCTACAGCTTTGATACCAACTTGTGACACCCCCAAATTCGGTACTTCCATTTCCACAGGATTTGGTATTCACGATACAACATCATCCATCTATCTACCCATAAGTAAATGCAAACCATTCAATAGATAGAAATAATAATAATATCTCTCCCCTTATGGGGTTACATCAACTACATAACAAAATAAATCCCAGGTTACTCTAACCTTAAACATCTGTGTGGAATTATAAACAAATAAGTCTTAAACAACATCATCCTAATTACATAACCACAATAATAGAGCAGTCTTCATTACTTGCTAAGCTTTCCCTTGCCTTTACTAGTGGAAGGTTCGTCTGCTCTTTCGTTCTTAACTGCAATATTATTATTACGCAAGAGTGAGCATGATTGCCCACAAGTATAATAATTAAAACAACAATATAATAACATGCGAGAAAAATAATAACTTCAAATATAAAAGCCCAACTTTTGAGTCAAGAATGAATAACAAGAATCAAAAGAATTTCTGAGGGTCATAAGACCTTGAACTATGTCCTAGGTTGCCAAGGGTTATACTTGAAACCTTTAACAGTCATAAGACTATGGACCTTTCTTCTCGTACTTAGGGAGATCAGCCTTTAGTACCACACTGTGCATAATATCTTAACGCTAAAGCGTAAATAATTTCCTATACAGGGTTGTTCATCTCAGTTTGACATTCGAGTCCGCACCAAAGGAAGTTTGGTTTGGATAATTCATCAAGGGTTCTGAAATTTAGAACGCTCATCAACTATGGACTAGTCGAATCAAAAAGGGTTCGCTAGTCTAACAAGGTTTAACAATAATTGATAACTTAATTGAATAGAATCTCAAAAGGTGTACAATAGAATAAGTATTGTATAACAGCATCATGCTTGAAAGATTTATAAACTTTAATATACAAAACAGACTTGATCAATAATAATGAGAAATTGCTCAATGTAGAAAGGTGAATTAATCAACTTATATAACGATAACAAGTAGGGTTAGGAAACTTGCCTCGTGCGTAGATTACACTTTAATTAAACTCGTTCTTTGATTTAAATCCTACATATCAATTACGTTCACAATACCAGTCAATTACAACGTACTAAACATCATAAGTTATTCTTTGTCTAATCTCGAATTTATGACTATACTTAGTCAATTACTACACTTATTGTTAAAAATTAGATTTCACGAATAATAAGCTAACTATGCATTCGATCATTCAATTTACACGTAATTGTGTTATGGACGTGTTAAGAATTTATTTTAACACCTCATTATATGTCTAACAAGTTTTTATGTTCATTACTATAAGTTACTAACACGTTGCTAGACTTGAACATTTAAAAAAAATATTTTATGGACATTCTGTTAAGTGGCGCTGCGGCCTGGTACTTAGCGCTGCGGCGCGAAAAATGAACTGGGAGTTGTCGTCGCGGCGCGAAATCCCAGACTCTGAATTTCCAGTTCGCGAAGAACACAGAATTCAGCGAAATTAACACTTCTTAAACACTAATTTCACCAAACTACACATACCCACATGTTATAATTCATATATAATCATTACCCAACAATTATAGAATGATTTTAACCCATTAAAACATATAATTACATAATTAAAATATGCAAATTGTACTGTTCTTGATGTTCTTGAAGTATTGAACATGAATTCCTAAAATTTAATGCCACAGATTCGTTATAAAGCCAAATCCATTCATTTAAAGTTTGGTCTCTTCGTATTAACATGCATAATAAAATACGAGTGTAAAATTTACGGATAATATATGATCAACACATGAAATATCATGTATAAGGCCATATGGCCAAAACCCAAACTCTGTAATTTTGCAGCAATCATATACGACGTAAAATTATGAACTGATGATATGGAATTATATACAATATATATTAAAATACATTAAAATAACATCTTAACACCTATATGCACATAACTCTCACAATTTCAATTACAGAGACTTTACAAAAGACTTAGGAGTCATATTCATAAAAACTTTAAATGACGTAAATAAAAAAAACTGGGTTAAAGAGATTATCCAAGCGTAGATAAAGTAATAGGAGACGAATTAAAGCCTTCCTCAACAATTCTCAAACACCAAGCAAACTCTCTCAACAATTTTCTCAAACTCTCTCTCTCTCTCTATGATGTTTTTATCAGACTTAGAAAAATAATAGAAAATAAGAAGACATATGATAAATAGAAAAGGAATTGACGCACTGGTGGTCAGTTACCCAGTCATGGGTTAACTGCCCATAACCTCCCTTAGTGCTATGTTTGGCTTAGCAAGAAAATAATTCAAAGCCATTTAATTTAATAGAGCTTTATAATATAGTTTAATTAATGTCACACCCATACACAATAATTTAAATATCTTATTTAATTTAAATTAAATTAAATATAATAATTTATCATAAATTCACATAATCATATAATTAATTTTTCTCATTAATAAATAATGTCAAATTATTAAATCTCTAATTAATAATTAAATTTATTAAAATAACATTAAGCTTATTAAATATTTCTTTTAATACAATAAGTTCACATAATGACATACTTCGATATTAAAATTTCTTCACATTAATTTAATAAATGTAACACATATAATTAAATTAATCTACCATAATTGCATCAAATAATTATTTAATTCAATAATTAAATCATCGAAAATATTTATTTAATTCAAATAAATATTAAAATTAATTATAAAAATCTTGTTTGTCACAGTTTGTATTTAAATTCTGTACCATGTATTTGACGACTCAAAATGGGATGTATGGACCTATTCTAGGGGCGTCACAGTTGGTATCAGAGCTTAAAGATATGATCTCTGGCTGAGATCTGAGGTTAGAACTAGGAGGGGAGATACGAGTAAAACCTTCGCTAATGTGTCCTACCTAAGCATATTTGTTATTTAATTGGTCGGTCAGAATATAGGGATAATATGTGGCATGTCCATTTCTTTAATTAACCCTTATTTTATAGCAGTATTTGAGAATGACATCTAAAAATTTTGAGCTAAGCAATGGAACGCATGCGACCATTGAGACATCGCCAACCAATAACCAAGATAATTTGCATCAAGAAGGTAATAATCATCCTATAAACATCAACACCGACCAAATGATGAACGATGGGATATTTAGGAGCTTTCTATAATTTATGTAACACCAAACGAGAGAGACTACTGTTCAAAATGCATGTGGAAATAATGGTAAGTCATGGTTGGTCACTGCTAAGCAATTCAAGGAGTTGGGACCACCAGAAGTTTTGGGAAAGCCAGAGCCACTTAAGGCAGAGGCATGGATTAAGTAGATTACTAAGATATTTGATGTCTTGGGATGCACTGAAGAGCAAAAAGTTCCCTTCACCACCTTTATGTTGCGCGGAGAGGCAGATTGCTAGTGGAAATCTATAAAACGTACTCATCTGTCCGCACTTAAGATGTCTTGGGTCCTAGAATTGTTTAATAACAAGTACTTTCTAGAACAAAATGACCATATCGCAATACGATGTAAAGTTTACGGAGTTATCCTGGTTTGCGTCCCATTTGGTAGATAATGAGGAGCATATGACGCGAATATTTCTGCGAGGTTTGAAGCCCAAAATTCGTCAATATCTCATTTCTCACAAACTTTATTTATATTCAGATGTTGTAAATAGGGCTCAGTTATTGGAGTGCGATAATGAGTCAGCCCAACCAAAAGATAGCAGCAGGCAAATCGATAATGGTCATACCAGTGGCAACAGTCATCGAAGTTGTGATAACAAACGTGGAGGAAATCATTATGCCATAAATGGTAACCACTTCGGTGGTAATCCTAGCCAAGATAATAGAAGAAATGAGTCAAGTGAAAATTTTAAAAAGAGAAGGTTCAACAATGATGGAAAGACAGCAGCACCAACACCCATTTTTAAGGAAGGAGAACGACCACCGGTCGTATGCTATAAATGCGAACATAAGGGACACATCAGTCCAAACTGTACGTAGCAACACAAAGTGTGTTTCAATTACAGAAAGGAAGGTCATTTAGCTCGATTTTATCATACAACGAAGTCAAGTCCAGCTGGGACAGTGACACCAAAGGCTATCCCGGACAAGTCAAAACTGGTAATTCAAGGGAGAGCGTTTGTCGTGACCTCCCAAAGAGTGATGAACCCAAACAAAGTTATCACGGGTAAGCTAATCATAAACTCTTGCGATACCTTATCAGATACTGGTTCTACCCATTCTTTTATTTCACCTACTTGTGCTCAACGTTTAAATTTGACTCTAGAGAAATTAGACTTTGATTTATCTGTTGAAACTCTGTTGGGAGAAACCTTCGTTACATCCACTATTTATAAATCTTGTTTAATTTAAAGTGACACTTTCACATTACCTGCTGATCTCATCTCTTTGAAAATACTTGCATTTGATGTGATTTTAGGGATTGATTGATTAACTACTCATCATGCTAAAATTGATTATTTTTGTAAGGTTGTTATCTTTCATATTCATAACCAACCTATTATGCGAATTCAAGCAACCAAACCACTAAAGTCAATCACTTTCATATCAAGTCATAAAGCCATTCATTTATTAAAAAACGGATGTCAAGCTTTCTTAACCCATGTCACAGATTTAAAGAAAAATACGTCAGATTTGAATGATATTTCTATTGTTAATAAAATTCCTGACGTATTTCCCGAAGAACTTCCTGACCTACTCCCAGAGCGTGAAATTGAATTTTGTATTGACTTTGAACCTGATACAAAACTCATTTCCAAAACTCCATATCGAATGGCTTATATTAAACTTCAGGAGTTAAAAACCCAATTGCAAGAATTGTTAAACATCGATTTCATTCGTCCTAGTACATCTCTTTGGGGTGCTCTTGTTCTATTCGTAAAGAAGAAATATGGGAGTATGCGACTTTGCATTAACTATCGAGAGTTGAATCATGTCACCATCAAAAATAGGTACTCGTTACCTCACATTGATGTCCTATTTGACCAGTTACAAGGCGCTAAATTCTTTTCAAAGATCGATCTTCGTTCCAGATATCATTAGTTAAAGATTAAAACTGATGACATTTTAAAGACTGCTTTCAGAACTTGGTACGAGCATTACGAATTTTTAGTCATATCTTTTGGATTAACTAATGCTCCTGCTGCCTTCATGGATATGATAAACCGAGTATTCAAGGAATATTTGGATCATTTTGTGGCTATCTTTATTGATAACATCCTTATCTACTCCAAAAGCCGTGAAGATCATGAGCAACACATGAGGCTGATACTCCAAAAGTTTCGTGAAAATAAGCTATATGCCAAGTTGAGAAATGCGAGTTCTGGCTTGAGGAAGTAGCATTCCTTGGACACGTGATATCAAAACATGGAATATAAGTTGACCCGGTGAAAATTGAAGTAATACAAAGTTGGGAGCAACTCAAGTCAGTAACCAAAATACGTAGCTTTCTGGGCTTAGCTGGTTATTATCGGAGATTCGTGGAAGAATTTTCTCGAATCACTACTGTAAGACCCCAACTTTTTATGAATAAATATTTAATTTTCTCTAAATATTATTTTGAATAATAACGTGTGGATTTAATATAAAGCTATAGTTATGGGTAATATGTGCAAATTTTACAGAGTAAGCAAGTTGTCATAAAATATTCGTTTGGTCGAAGAATATTCTTTTTGTCGGAGAATATTCATACGAAGGCACAATCATTGGTGAACCCCACATAACGGAGTTACTATCAGATATAGAAAGTGACAGAAATAACATTTTTATAAAAATAACGATAAAACTTTTACCGTTAACTGTTGAAATACCCAGTGATAAAAGTACAGTAATACGCGTGTTTGCACAGTAGCACACGATATTGTACAGTATCTCTGATTATTGATGCTTACTTAAGAAGTTACTCTGTTTTATTCAATTATTGTCATAGTAGTTGCTGTATAATATCTCATATTATTGTTTCAATTATTGTCTCAGTATCATCTGCACAATATTTTATATTATTAAATCAATAATTGAGTCGACACCGTTATTCATATTATTATTTGTATTATTATAAATGTCTAGAAAGTTCTGTCGAGGAAAGGGGTTAAGTTATTTAATTGCGCGCCAATAAGGAGAAGTCCTTATCAGAAAGCTCCCTCTTTCCTAGGAATGATCTGGTTGTCAATATTGTGAGTTATAATATTAATGATGAATAATTGTTGAAAGATTAAAAATGTGTTTATTGAAGATAAGTGATTTATGGTAAATATTTATTCAATTTTTGATATAAATAGAGGGGTTTTTATGAAGTATTTATTGTAAGTTTGGCTTATTACATAGACCCCCACTTACTCATTTTTCAAAATCGCTGGTAGAAAGTTATTTTAGTTTTGTTTTATTATTATTATAATAGTAATAAAATAGAAAACTTTTTATATAAAACAGAATACTTTTTATATTATATATAAAGTTATTTATTTTATTAGATTATAAATAGAATATATTATATTTTATATAAAGTTTTTGTTTTATTAGAATATTTTATTACACAGTGATGAATAGTAAAATCAAAATTTTTGATGAATTCTCCATGACTGCGCCCATGAATTTTCTTTCCTGTGCATCCGTGATTTTCTTAAATAGTGCCCTGCCATTCTCATATAAATAGGAGGCTTAGTTAAGAAATGAAAATCACACCAGAATCAGAAAATTCTTCTTCTATAATATTGTACGTATTTCTTTGAGCATAAAGATACTTTGAGTGTAGCAAATAGTGCTAGTTTTCTTCAAGAATATCTCCGCTATACCAGTCAGAATTACTCTCCTATTAAGGTAAGGGGTATTATTTCTTTCATATTCGTAAATGATGTTATTTTCTTCATACTCATAAAGGTTGTCATTCTATTCTTTATTAATCCGCGGATTGCGAGAGTAACCTGTCTACGCGGATTACCGCATGAATGGTGAATAGCCATTCGTATTCATTCTTTATTAATCTGCGAGAGTAACCTGTCTACACGGATTACCGCATACATGGTGAATAATCCTTCGTATTCATTCTTTATTAAGTTTTGGAAATGATATGTTTACGCGGATTACCGTATGACAGGTGAAAATCTATTTACAGTTTCGTATATTCTTTCATACTTGTATGTGATATCATTTCTTTTGTACTCGAAGGGATATTATTTTCGTTCAATATTCATAAGAAATATTATTTTCTTCTATACTCTGTAGTATGTAAGTAATATTATTTCGTTTCATATTCTTAAATCTACACTTATTTTGATAAGTATTGCTTCTATACTCCCTGAAATTAGTAGAATATCCTTAAATTTTGCTCTTCATCTAGTATCGTTTCGCTGGAATATTTTTCTGAACTTTCTTATTAAATTTTAATCTTTTCATGCTGGGATATTATTCACTCGGGTACTATTCATTTGGGTACTATTCAGGGGGTACTATTTATGACAAAATTGGTTTTTTTTCTGTCCAAATTATTTTTGATATATGAATATCATTCTTTAATTTTACTCCACAATTAGTTATCATGTTGACAATTTGGACATTCTTGAACTCTGGATAAATTGAATTATAAATCTTTAATATTTATCATTGATCTCGCTTGATTGATTTCTTATATCATTGTCATTATCCTCATGCTTATACTGTGGTGAAAGTCACCTTTGTCCCGTAGTGCATAGATGGACTGTTTATTGGTATGATTATGACCAAAAATTATGTATTGGTATAATCATGACCTGTAATGTTACAGACAAATAATGTGGTGAAAGTCTTCTTTGGCCCGTAGTGTATAGATGGGACAGTTGTTTGGCATGATCATGACCACTGGTGATACTAACGAATATCCTTGGCCTGTAGTGTATGGATAATTCGTTGATGTGAAATATTTATTGAGTTGTGTTATAGAGATAAAATATTGATGATGAACTTTTAAATCATAGAAGATAGTAGACATTATGCTTTACTTGACTCTTCTAATGGATTGCTTGTTCCGCTAGAGTTGTTGATCTAAACGTATTGTCTATTGTATTCTATCAGATTTTATACTGTTGAAGACTAAGGATAATTTATTATATATTATCTTAGTTATAATATTCTTTACTGGGCTAGTTGAGCTCACCCTTTTTTTTCATTGTTCTCTTCTGAAAATGAGAATATAGCTGGAACTAGTCGGAGAATGTAGTGCTGGTCCCAGATGGTGGCTATAGTAGTACTCACTATTCTATAAAATATTGTGATAATAATTGTAATGAGGACTTATTTTGAGTTTTGATATTGTCTACGAGACAATATTTGTATTAAAACTCACAGTTTATGCTTTGTAATATTTTACAAGACAGCTCAATAGTTGTATAAATGAAGTTTATATTTTAATTATGTACCTTGTATTAGGCGATTCAGAATGAGTTGTGTAGACCTATTTTGGGGGCGTCACAGTTGGTATCAAAGCTTAGTGATGTGATCCCTGAAGGATATCTGAGGCTAGAACTAGGAGAGGAGAGACGAGTAAATCCTTCGCTAGTATGTCCTACCTAAGTTTATTTGT
This sequence comes from Panax notoginseng, assembly GCA_016801055.1. Lineage (NCBI taxonomy): Eukaryota > Viridiplantae > Streptophyta > Magnoliopsida > Apiales > Araliaceae > Panax > Panax notoginseng. The sequence goes on from CM029016.1 coordinate 204,629,055, forward strand.
TATTTATTTGGCCGATCAGAATATAGGGATAATATGTAATATGTCAATTAACCCTTGTTTTGTGGTAGTGTTTGAAAATGGCATATGAAAATTTTAAGATAAGCAATGGACCACATGAGACCGTTGAGACACCGCCATTCATTAACCAGGATAATGTGCATCAGGAAGGCAATAATCCCCATATAAACAACAACACCTACCAAATGATGAACGATGGGATGTTTAGGAGCTTTCTGTAATTTATGCAACACCAAACGAGAGAGATTCCTGTTCAAAATGCAGGTGGAACAATGGCAACTCATGGCTGGTCACTGCTAAGCAATTCAAGGAGTTGGGACCACCGGAGTTTTTGGGAAAGCCAGAGTCACTTAAGGCAGACGAATGGATTAAGCAGATCACCAAGATATTTGATGTCTTAGGATGCTCAGAGGAGCAAAAGGTTTCCTTCGCCACCTTTATGTTGCGACGAGAGGCATATTACTGGTGGAAATCAATAAAATGTACTCATCTTTCCGCTCTGAAGATGTCTTGGGAGAAGTTTCAAGAATTGTTCAACGACAAGTGCTTTCCAGAGAGTATTCGTCACATGCAAGAGGTGGAATTCATCAAGCTAGAACAAAAAAAATATGATCGTATCGCAATACGAGGCTAAGTTTGCAGAGTTATCCCGGTTTGCATCCCATTTGGTAGATAATGAGGAGTGAATGACACGAATGTTTCTGAGAGGTTTGAAACTCAAAATTTGTAAATACCTCATTTCTCACAAACTGTGTTTGTATTTAGATGTTGTGAATAGGGCTTAGTTATTGGAGCGAGATAATGAGTCAGCCCAACCAAAAGATAACAGTCAACAAAACGATAATGGTCATACCAGTGGTAACAGTCATCGAAGCGGTGATAACAAATGTGGAGAAAATTATCATGCTAGAAATGGTAACCACTTCGGTGGTAATCCTGGCCAAGATAATAGAAAAAATGAGTCAAGTGAAAATTTCAAAAAGAGAAGATTCAACAATGATAGAAAGACAGCAGCACCAACACCCATTTTTAACCTATCCAAGATCTTGACAAGTACCTCCTCGTACGTTAAATCTTCGGTTATCTTGTCTGATTCTCACTCAATAATGTGGTTTGGGTCTTTCACATATTTACGAAGCACAGATATGTGAAAAATATTATGAACACGAGACATACTTGGAGGTAATGTCAGTCTATAGGCCACATTTCCTACTCAAGAATCTTAAATGGACCAACATATCGTGGATTGAGCTTTCCTCTCTTCCTGAATCTTGTAACTCCTTTCTATGGAGCAACACGTAACAATACATGATCCCCAATATTAAATTCCACGTCCTTTCGATGAAGATCAGCATAATTCTTTTGTCGATCTTGTGAGGTCTTTATACGTTGCCGGATCATTTGAATCTTTTCTGTAGTCATGCGTACCAATTCTGGTCCCAACAACGTTGCTTCACCCATCTCGTCCCAACATACTGAAGAGCGACACTTTCGTCCATACAATGCTTCGAATGAAGCCACACCTATACTTGTTTGATAACTGTTATTGTAGGAGAATTCCACCAATGGTAGGTACTTATCCCAACTTCTTTTAAAATTAGGACACGGAGTTTTAATAGATCTTCAAGAGTTTAAATTATCCTTTCCGATTGTCTGTCCGTTTGAGGATGATATGTCGAACTGAATCGTAAATCCGTGCCCATAGCTTTCTGCAAACTGACCCAAAATTGTGAAGTGAATCTTGGGTATCGATAAGAAACTATAGATACTGGCATACCATGCAATCTCACAATCTCATTCACGTACATATGAGCAAGACGTTCAAGGGAATAAGTCTCCCGTATCGGTAAGAAATGAGCAGACTTGGTTAATCTATCAACAATAACCCAAATCACATCTATGCCTTGAGAAACCTTGGGAAGACCCGTAACAAAATCCATGGTAATGTGTTCCCACTTCCATTTCGGAATCTCAAGTGGTTGCAATGGACGCTTTGGCACTTAATGCTCCGCCTTTACACGTTGATAAGTTAAACACCTCGATATAAACTCTGCGATCTCTCTCTTTATATTGCTCCACCAAAATGTATGTCGAAGATCATGATACATTTTGGTACTCCTAGGATGGATTGCAAACGGTGTGTTGTGTGCCTCCGTCATGATTCTATGCTTCAAGTCAGAATCGTTAGGAATGCGAAGTCTGGAGTGGATTCGAAGTATTCCTTCTTCATCAATTCTTGCTTCTGGAATAACACATTCTTGTACTTTCTTCTTCATACGCATTAGCTCTGGGTCTGTGGCTTGAGTAACTTTAACTTTATCGATTAAAGTCGGTTCTACTCGTATATTTGATATCATCACGTGGGTACTTGGAGCCTTTAACTCTATCTCTATCCTTTATAAGTCGTACGAAATGGGTCTTTGTGTTAGCAACATCGCACTCGTACCCGCATACTATCTTCTACTCAATGCATCAACTACAATGTTTACTTTTCCAGGATGGTATTGGATGGTATGGTCATAATCTTTCAACAGCTCGAGCCAACGTCATTGCCGCATATTGAGTTCCTTTTGGATGAAGAAATATTTAAGGCTCTTATGATCCGTATAAATCTCCACTTTCTCCCCATACAGGTAGTGTCTTCAGATCTTCAACACGAAAACGACTGCTGCCAACTCCAGATCATGAGTATGATAATTCCTCTCATATTCTTTGAGTTGTCGCAAGGCATAGGCTATGACTTTCCCATGTTACATGAGAACACATCTTAACCCTTTGCCCGAAGCATCGCTGTAGATAACAAATCCATCCGAACCAGTTGGTATTGTCAGAACAGGTGCCAAAATGAGTCTCCTCTTGAGCTCTTGAAAACTCTTCTCGCATTCCTCGCTCCATATGAATTTTATATCTTTCCGAGTCAGCTGAGTTAATGGAGTAGAGATTCAAGAAAATCCTTCTATGAATCTCCGATAATAACCGGCTAAGCCCAGAAAGCTACGTACTTCGGTCACCGACTTCGGTTGCTCCCAACTTTGTATTGCTCCAATATTCGCCGGGTCAACAGATACTCCATGTTTTGACATCACGTGCCCAAGGAATGCTATTTCCTCAAGCCAGAAATTACATTTCTTTAGCTTGGCATATAAATTATTATCACGAAGCCTTTGAAGTACAAGCTTCAAATGGTGCTCATGATCTTCACGATTTTTGGAATAAATGAAGATGCCATCAATAAAGACAACAACGAACTGATCTAAATATTCCTTGAACACACGGTTCATCATATCCATGAAAGCAGCAGGAGCATTAGTCAATCCAAAAGACATGACTAAGAATTCATAATGCCTATACCAAGTTCTGAAGGCAGTCTTCGGAATATCCTCAATTTTAATCTTCAGCTGATGATATCCAGAACGAAGATCGATCATTGAAAAGAATTGTGCTCCTTGCAACTAGTCGAACAAGTCATCCTATTCTTGATGGTGACATGATTCAATTCCCGGTGGTCAATACAAAGTCGCATACTCCCGTCTTTCTTCTTTACGAATAAAATATGAGCACCCCAAGGAGATGTACTAGGATGAATGAAATCGATGTCTAACAAGTCCTGTAGTTGGACTTTTAACTCCTGAAGTTCAATAAGAGCCATTCGATATGTGATTTTAGAAATGGGTTTTGTACTAGGTTCAAGGTCAATAAAGAATTCAACTTCACGTTTTGGGGGTAGACCGGGAAGTTCTTCAGAAAATACGTCAGGATATTCACTAACAACAAAAATATTATTCAAATCTGATGTATTTTTGTTCAAGTCTATGACATAGGCTAAGAAAGCTTGACATCCATTTTTTAATAAATTAATGGCTTTATGACTTAATATAACAGTGATTGACTTTAGTGGTTTGGTTACTTAAATTCGCATAACAGGTTGGTTAGGAATATGAAAACTAACAACCTTACAAAAATAATCAATTTTAGCATAATGAGTGGTTAACCAATCAATCCCTAAAAACACATCAAATGAAAGTATCTTTAAAGAGATGAGATCAACAGGTAATGTGATGGTCCCAACTTGAATCAAGCAAGATTTATAAACCGTGGATGTAATGAAAGTTTCTCCTAACGGAGTTTCAACAGATAAGTCAAAGTCAAATTTCTCAGGGGTCAAGTTCAAATGTTGAGCACAAGTAGGAGAAATAAAAGAACGGGTAGATGATAAGTAGGTTTTATACCTACTTATTCGGTATCTGTTACTTGAATTATTGCTCGAACTCATGTTTCTTAGTTATTTTTTATGCATTTTGTGTTCATTTTGTAGATTACATGGTTGGGTATAAAAATGCGAGAAAAAGGCGACTATTGGCATGAAAAAGCAAGAGAAAGCAATTCGGACATCTTTTGGACCAAAATACGCAAGCAAATACAAGAAGGGAAGATTGAAGGACTTTTAACACCAAGTTGGATGCATGTTCTTGGATTGGAACTTAGATTTTATTGTAGATCTACTTCTTAGCTTTCCAGAACATCTTGAACCGTCCCAATCGGAGTTCGGATGCGAGAGTTATGGCCTTTTTATCAACAAAGATCAAAGCTAAGAGTTATCATGCTTGCCATTTACATAAAATCTATTTCAAGTCTGAATTCCACCTTGATTTAATTTGAATCTATCAATTCTTAAAGAATAAAATTGTAGATCTCGTCGATATCTTCGATTTGATAGGTGGCAGGCCTCGTAACTCTTTCTGGATCAAATGTTATGGCCATTTTACCAAAGGATATTGCAGTAAAAAAAATTCCAAGAAGGACCCCGTCGGGGCTATTTAAGCCTATTACCCCCTGCCGGGGCGGGGGTACAGGCTGCAAATCAGTGGCAAAGCCAGCTGGGGTGGGCTTTTTGTGAAGGAAACCCCTGCCAGGGCGGGGGTACGGGCCAAAACATGTTTTTATGCGTTTTGGGTCGAATTTTGATACCTTTTTGACTACAAATTGGATTGGATTTGTTCCTAACCTAAAAATTAGACTTGAATCCTATAAATACATGATGGGAGGCATAAAATAGGGAGAATTCCGTTAGATTAGAGTAGATTAGATTAGGACCAAAACCCTAGTTCTTATGAGATTTGGAGATTGAAGCAACTTGGAGACCATTAAAGATTCAAAGTAGGAGCAAGGAGGAAGCATCAAATCTGCAAACAACAGATCCTATCTTTCTCTCTTCTTCTATTCTTATCTTTTAATGTGTATTCAAGTGTGGATTCTTAGTTTTAATTCAATAAACTAATTCTTTGTTTGAGATTACAATGGATCTTATTGTGTAGTTTATTTTAATATGCTTCACTATCAATTATTATGTTATATTGTGAGGATTGTCTATTGTGATTTGGACTTAATTGTTTAATTGATTGGCCATCAATTATCGTGATAATCTATATGAATAACTCGAGAGATGAAGTTTAGATTTATATCTGATCATGATAGCATGTGTTTGTGATTTCTGCATAGATGGAATTCATGATTCGTGTTTATGATAGAGATATGCATTTACGCCATATGTAATCTTATAGAGAACTTGTGCTTTAATTTTTTTTTAATTGTAATTCACATAGAGATATAGTGGATTAGTTAATTAGGGTGTCTTGCTTAATTCTATCATCTGTGGATTTAAGTGAGTATAAGTATTATGCAGTGAGAGGTGGTTTTATCTGCTTTAGTGTTCTTGATTAATAATTCAGGATAGAGAATAATTGATGAGAAGTGTGTTAACTTAAATGAAGCAATAAGTGAAGTTATGATCTTAAATCTCCATAATCTTAATTTAACTAGTGGTAATTAGAATTAGTTTACTTATAAATTGAAATTCATTCGTTTAAATAAGATTGAGTTGGTTACGGGTTAGTACTTGGTGATTTTTATTAAACAATTCCTCGTGGAAACGATACTCTACTTTTACTTTATTACTTGTTGACCACGTATACTTGCGTGTTGTGAGAGATAAGGTATTGACAAATTTCGGTTTTTAAACCTCTTAGAAACATCCGCATCATACGTTCTTCATTCTCTACCAAATGAGGTACAAACCTGGACAACTCAGCGAACTTAGCCTCGTATTAGGACATAGTCATGTTGTTCTGTTCCAGTCTGATAAACTCTACTTCTTTCATATGACGAATACTTTTAGGAAAGTACTTGTTATTCAAAAGTTTCTAGAACGCTTCCCAAGATATATTGAGTGCAGCTGGCTGGGTTCGCTTCACAGATTCCCACCAGTAATCTACCTCACCACGGAACATAAAGGTGGCAAATGGAACCTTCTGTTCCTCCGTGCATCCCAAGACATCAAATATCTTGGTAATTTGTTTAACCCACGCTTTTGCCTTGATCGGATCCGGCTTTCCCAAAAACTCTGTTAGTCCCAACTCTTTGAACTGCTTGACTGTGATAAGCTGCGCGTTGCTATTATTTCCACTCGTATTTTGTACACAAGTCTCTCTCGTATGATTTTGCATGAACTACAAAAAGCTTCTAAACATCACATCATTCATCGTTTGATCGGTGGTGTTGTTTACAGGAGAAACATTGTCGTCATGTTGTACGTTCTCTTGGTTGGTGATTAAAAGTATCTCCACGGTCTCATTCACTCCATTGTTAATATTTTCAGCTGTCATTCTCAAATACTGCCATAAAACAAGGGTTAATTAAAGAAATTGACATTTCACATATTATCCCTATATTCCGATCGACCAATTAAACACGTATAATCTTAGGTAAGACACACTAGCGAAGGATTTACCCATCTCTCCCTTCCTAGTTCTAACCCCAGATCTCCATCAGAGATTATATCCCTAAGCTATGATACCAACTGTGATGTCCCAAAATAGGTCCACACAACCCATTCTGAGTCGCCAAATACATGGTACAAAAAATAACTACAACTTCATTATTACAATTGTCGTGCAAAATACGACAACACATATGCTGTGAGTTTAAATACAAATATTGTCTTCTAGATAATATCCAAACTCAAATAAGTCCTCATTATAATTATTGATACATTATTTCACAAAATAGTGAGGACTACTAAAACAACTGCCCTGAAACATCACTCCACACCTCGGCTAGTTTTCGCTATATTATCGCCTACTGAGAAGAAAAATAGAGCAAAAAGGAAAAGGCTGAGCTCAACTAGTCTAGTAAAGAATATTATGACTAAGATAATGTAGAACAAATTATTGTTAGCCTTCAATAAATCAGAAAAAATATAATGGACAACAAGTTTTAAATCAATATTCGCAGCGAAAATAACAATTCATTAGAAGAGTTAAGTAAAGAATAAAGTCTACTATCTTCTATGATTTAAAAGTCTATCATCAATATTATCCCTGTAACATCAATTAATATACATCCTGAATTAAATATTCATCTTTGCACTACGGGCCAAAGATATTCATTAAGTAATCATTCATCTTTGCACTACATGCCAAATATATTCAGTTATATCACCATTTAGGCCTGAGGATGATGAAAATATTTTAAAGAAAACGAATCCAGTGAGATAAAAGGACAAAGATTAGGATTCGTACTTCAGTTTATCCAAGTTCAAAAGTACTCCATGATAATCAATTGTGGAGCAAAATTCAAGAATGAAGATCAAAACATGGATACAATTAAATATAGTAACCATAATAGACAACTTGGACAAAGAATTTTTTTTTAATATTTCTGTGAATAGTGTCGTATTCGTGAATAGTGTCGTATACGTGAATAGTAACCCCGACATAAAAAGGTAAAATTTCAAAAGAAAAATCATACTTCGTGAATAGTACCGTATTCGTGAATAGTATCGTATACGTAAATAGTAACCTCAACATGAAAAGGTAAAAATTTCATAATAAAATTTATATCAATATTTCGGTATAATAATATTAAAAGAAATAACATCATTTACGAAGAAAATAACATCTCTTACCTCAAAAGAACAGTACTTCTCAGTGAAATATCGAATATAATGCTAAAAAAAACTTACACTGCTTATCAACTCTCAAAGTATCTAAATACTCACAAAAATACGTTCGATATTATAGAGAGAGAAAATTTCTGATTCTGGTGTGATTTTTAATTCTAACCTAAGCACCCTATTTATAGAAAAATACTTAGAACGCAAAAGCTGACTAACCTGCTACCGGTGGCTTCCACCCATTGCTATTCACGCACGCCACCTTTGAAATTTAGTATTTTTCCACAAAAATAAAAGTGTGGCCCACCTATGTTTTTAATAAAAATATTTATTTTTAAAACTTCAATAATTCATAATAATAGCCTTTTTATCAGAAAAATACGAATTTTATGTCCATGCAATAGGAAATTTAATTCTCTACAACTTTGTAGAAGAAAAGTTTTCTAAATTCTAAACAGAAAATGACCAAAATCCACATATAGATATTTTTAATACCTCTATTATAATAAAATACTGATAAAATACCTCAACATTAATTCTTTCATTTATATCCATATAAAATAATTAATTCCTTATTATATAAATCAATAATTAATTATTCGTAAATAATATTACAGAATCACAATAATGACAACCAGGTCGTTCCTAGGAAAGAGGGGGCTTTCTGATAAGGATTTCTCCTTACTGACGCGTAATTAGGTGACCAAATCCCTTTTCTAGATAGAACTTTCTTAGACATTGCCAATAATTCTATCTAATAATATTATTCAAATAATATAAATTATTGATCTGATAATGAAAAATATTATGCAGTGACAATTTTTGAAATAACAATAATATAAATATCAACGTAGCAATTATTGAATCAATAAAATAAAATATTAAATAGTAATTATTGTAATAATTATTAAGTAGTGCATTCTTACATAAAAATTAATAATCCACAAATAATGTGCAATACCGTATACTACTGTGCAACCACGCGTAATACTGTACTTTAACCACCAGGTATTCTAATAGTGTTAACGGTAACATCTACGCCGTTATTTTAAAAAAACGCATACTTGTCGTTTTCTTCATTCGATAATTTTTTGTTGTGGGCCCACAAATGGATGCGCTGTCGTACGAATATTTCCCGATAGCAAGAATATTCCACGATCAAATGAATATTCCCTGACAACAATGAATATTTTATAACCACTTGCTTACTTAAAATATTTGTGCATTTTACCCATAAATAACCACATTAATCAAATCAACCCCTTACTATATCAAAATAATAAATATGAGAAATTCAATTTTATTCATAAAAAGTTGGGGTCTTACAACCTCCCATCCTTATGAAATTTCATCCTCGAAATTAACGTACGTACCTGGTGTTTCGAAAAGGAGAGGATACCTCGTTTTCATTTCTGATTCTAACTCCCAGGTCATTTCCTCAATAACATGGTTCCTCCACAAAACTTTGACTTGTGGTATAACCTTTGTGCGTAAGACATGCTTCTTCCTATCCAAGATATTGACAGGTACCTCGTAGTACGTTAAATCTTCGGTTATCTCGTCTGGTTCTAACTTAATAATGTGATTTAGGTCTTTCACATATTTACGAAGCACAAATATGTGAAAAATATAATGAACACGAGACATGCTTTGAGGTAATGCGAGTCTATAGGCCACATTTTCTACTCAGTCAAGAATCTCAAATGGACCAACATATCATGGATTGAGCTTTCCTCTCTTCCTGAATCTTGTAACTCCCTTCCATAGAACAACACGTAACAATACATGATCCCCAATATTAAATTTCACGTCCTTTCGTTGAAGATCAGCATAACTCTTTTGTCGATCTTGTGAGGTCTTTATACGTTGCCGGATCATTTGAATCTTTTTCGTAGTCATGCGTACCAATTTTGGTCCCAACAATGTTGCTTCACCCACTTCCTACCAACATACTGCAGAGCAACACTTTCGTCCATACAATGTTTCGAATGGAGTCACACCTATACTTACTTGATAACTGTTATTGTAGGAGAATTCCACCAATGGTAGGTACTTATTCCAACTTCCTTTGAAATCTAGGACACAGAGTCTTAATAGATCTTCAAGAGTTTGAATAGTCCTTTCCGATTGCCCATCCGTTTAAGGATGATATGTCGAATTGAATCGTAAATCCGTGCCCATAGCTTTCTGCAAACTGACCCAAAATCGTAAAGTGAATCTTAGATTTCGATCAGAAACTTTGGATATTGGCATACCATGCAATCTCACAATCTCATTCACGTACATATAAGCAAGACGTTCAAGGGAATAAGTCTCCCGTATCGGTAAGAAATGAGCAGACTTGGTTAATCTATTAACAATAACCCAAATCCCATCTATGCCTTGAGAAACCTTGGGAAGACCCGTAACGAAATCCATGGTAATGTGTTCTCACTTCTATTTCGAAATATCAAGTGGTTGCAATGGACCCTTTGGCACTTGATGCTCCGCCTTTACATGTTGACAAGTTAAACACCTCGGTATAAACTCCATGATCTCTCTCTTTATATTGCTCCACCAAAATATATGTCGAAGATCATGATACATTTTGGTGCTCCAAGGATGGATTGTAAATGGTGTGTTGTGTGCCTCCATCATGATTCTATGCTTCAAGTCAGAATCGTTAGGAATGCAAAATCTGGAGTTGACTCGAAGTATTCCTTCTTAATCGATTCTTGCTTCTGAAATAACACCTTCTTGCACTTTTTTCTTCATACGCATCAGCTCTGGATCTGTGGCTTGAGCAGCTTTAAATTTATCGATTAAAGTCGGTTCTACTCGTATATTTGATATCATCACGTGGGTACTTGGAGCCTTTAACTCTATCTCCATCCTTTGTAAGTCGTACGAAATGGATCTTTGTGTTAGCAACATCGCACTCGTACCCGCATACGATCTTCTACTCAATGGTCGGCTACCACATTTACTTTTCTAGGATGGTATTGGATAGTATGGTCAAAATCTTTCAACAGCTCGAGCCAACATTGTAAGACCCCAACTTTTATAAAGATGAATTTTCTATAAATATCATTTTTAAATATTATGGAGTTAATTTGATATAATGTTATAGTTGTGGGTAATATTTATAAATTTTGTAAAGTACACAAGTTGTTATATAATATTCGATTGGTCGGAGAATATTCGTTTTAACAGGGAATATTCGTACAACGGCACAATCATTGGTGGACCCCACAACGGAATTATTGTCGGATTGAGAAAACGACAAAAATATTTTATTAAAAATAACGGCGGAAGTTTTACCATTGATACTGTTGAACTACTCGGTAGTAAAAGTACAGTAATACGTGTGGTTGCATAGTAGCACACGGTATTGATTATTAATGCTTATGTGAGAAGTCACTCAGTTTGATTCAATTATTGTCAGTTAATAATATGAATTATTTAGCGATAATGAAGTTTTGTTTTATTCGTATTATTAACGTAATAAAACAGAAATATCTTTTTATATAAAACAGAATACTTTATTAAAGTTATTCTATAAATAGAATATATTATATTTTATTTAAAAGATTTTTCTTTAAATATGGACCGTCAGATTAAAGTAAATCAATCTGGATCGTTCATGGATTAGTTACTATGCAGTCCATTCTTCTATAAATAGCAGCTCATTCCTTCATTATTTCTTACGAATTCACTGAACTCTAGAGAGAGAAACTATAGAGAGAGAGAAGAAAAGTATTCTGCTACTTAACTACTTCCTTATTTCAGTTCTTCTTTAAAACGGTAAGGGGTGTTATTCTTTCTTATTCATGAAGAGAACTTTTGTTATTCCATTTTTTATTATTCTGCTTGAATAACCTGTATACGCGGTCTACCCTATACTTGGTGACATTCTTCTATTATTCTGTTGGAACATCATGTCTGTGTGTTTTATACCGGACCTGGTTCCGTCTTGTTATTATTCTGTTGGAACATCCTGTCTGTGTATTTTACACCGGACCTGGTTCTATTATTTATTATTCTGTCGGAATATCCTGTCTGTGCGTTTATGCCAGACCTGGTTCCATTATTTATTATTCTGTCGGAATATCCTGTCTGTGCGTTTACGCCGGACCTGGTTCCATTATTTATTATTCTGTTAGAATAACCTGTATGTGCGGTCTATCGCATGCCGGGTGATTTCTTTTGTTATTCCATTCTTTATTATACTCAATTGGTTAAGTTTTAACTTCTATGCTCCATGAAATTAGTGGAATACCCTTGATAATTGTGTTTCATCTAGTATCTTTTCATGAAAATATTATTCTAAGCATTCTTGAATTTTACTCCACAAAGCAGTATCATGTTGACAATTTGGACGTTGTTAATTCTTGGATAAATTAATTCTTGAACTTGTTTTATTGAATTCTTATATCATTGTCATAATCCTCATGTTTATAAAATGTTGAAAGTCATCTGTGGCCTGTAGTGCATAGATGAACTTGGTATGATTATGACAAGGGATTATTCGGTATAATCATGACCGTAATGTCACAAATGATGTGATAAAAGTCCTTATTGGCCCGTAGTGCATTGATGGATAGTTGTTGGCATGATCATGACCATTAATGAATACACAAATATTATTGGCCTGTAGTGCATGGATAATTGTGGTCGTGATACTAAAGAATATCCTTGGCCGTAGTGCAGGAGTGATTCGATGATGTGGATTATTTTGTTAAGCTGAGTCCCAGCGATAACAGTGTTGAAAAACCTTTTAAATCATAGAAGATAGTAGATTTTATTCTCTACTTGACTCTTTTAATGGATTGATTGTTCTGCTGCAGTTAAACTTGATGTTCGTTATATTTTATCAGTTTAACACTGTTGAAGGCTAATGATAATTTATTCTGCATTATCTTAGTCATAATTTTTCTTACTGGGCTAGTTGAGCTCACCCTTTCTTTCATTGTTCTCTTCAGGAAATGAGAATATAGCTGGGACGAGTCGGGGAACGGAGTGATGGACCAGATGATAGTATTAGTAGTCCTTACTATTCTATTAAATAGTGTGACAATAATTGTAATGAGGACTCCTTTTGAATTTGTATAGTCTCTAGTAGATAATAATTGTATTCAAACTCACAGTTATGTTTTGTCGTATTGTACACGGCAATTGTATTAGTAAGTTGTATTTGTATTTTGTACCATGTATCTGTCGACCCAAGATGGGTGATGTATACCCAATTTTGGGGGCGTCACAGTTGGTATCAGAGCTTAGGGATATGATCCCTAGCTAAGATGTGAGAATAGAACTAGGAGGGGGGAGACGGGGAATTCCTTCGCTAGTATGACCTACCTAAGTTTATTTGTATGGTATTTAATTTGTCGGTCAGAATACAAGGATAATATATGACATATCAATTAACTTTTGTTTTGTGGCAGTATCTGAAAATGGCATCTGAGAATGTTGAGAATATCAATGGAGCACAGGCGACTGTTGATTCAACATATATCAATAATCAGGATAATGTGCATCAGGAAGGTGACAATCCTCATGCAAACAACAACACTGACCAGATGATGAATGATGGAATGTTTAGAAGCTTTATGCAGTTCATGCAACAGCAGGCGAGAGCGGCTCCTGTCCAAAATATAGGTGGAAACACTGAAAACTCTCGGACGGTCACCACTAAACAGTTCAAGGAGCTGGGACCACCGGAGTTTAAGGGAGAGCCAAAAGCACTTATTGCGAAAACATGGATAAAACAGATCACCAAGATATTTGATGTCTTGGGATGCTCTGAGGAGCAAAAGGTTCCCTTTGCCGCCTTTATGTTGCGAGGAGAGGCAGATTACTGGTGGGAATCGATTAAGCGTACTCAACCTGCCGCACTGAAGATGTCTTGGGAGAAGTTCCAAGAGCTGTTCAATGACATATACTTTCCCAAAAGTGTTCGTCACATGAAGGAGGTGGAGTTCATCAAATTAGAGCAGAATAATAGGACCGTGTCGCAGTATGAGGCTAAATTTGCTGAGTTGTCCCGGTTTGCGTCCTACTTGGTGGATAATGAAGAGCGAATGACGCGAATATTTTTGCGAGGTTTGAAACCTGAGATACGTCAACATCTTATTTCTCATAAACTGTGATGTTGTGAATAAGGCTCAGTTAGTGGAGCGCGATAATGAGTCAACGCAACCAAAAGAGAGCAGTCGACAAAATGATATTACCAGTGAGAGCAGTCATCGAAGCGGTGACAACAAGCGTGGAGGGAATCAACAGGCCAGAAATGGTAACCACTTCGGTGGTAATCAGGGCTAAAATAATAAGAATGGTCATTTCAAGAAGAGGAGATTCAACAATGATAGAAATACGTCAGCACCAGCACCCGTTGTTAAGGAAGGAGAACGACCACCTATCATATGTTTCAAATGTGGAGGGGAGGGGCACATCAGTCCAAACTGCGCGATGCCGTCTAAAGCATGTTATAATTATGGAAGAGAAGGTCATTTAGCTCGATTTTGTCGTTTACCAAAAATAAGTTCAGCCAGGATGAAGACACCAAAGGCCATCCCAGAAAAGTTAAAACTGGTAGTGCAAGGGAGAGCGTTTGTTGTGACCTCCCATAAAGCAAGGAACCCGAATGAGGTCATCATGGGTAAGCTTATCATAAACTCTAACAAAGTCTATACTTTATTTGATACCGGTTCTACCCATTCTTTTATTTCTCCTACTTGCGCTCATCGATTAAATTTGACTCCGAAGAAATTAGACTTTGACTTATCTGTTGAAACTCCATTGGGAGAAACCTTCATTACATCCACGATTTATAAGTCTTGTTTGGTTCAAGTTGGTACCCACACATTACCTGTCGATCTTATTTCATTAAAAATACTTGCATTTGACGTAATTCTAGGGATTGATTGGTTAACTACTCATCATGCAAAAAATGATTATTTTCGTAAGGTTGTTAGCTTTCATATTCCTAATCGACCTATTATGCGAATTCAAGTAACCAAACCATTAAAATCAATCGCTGTTATCTCAAGCCATAAAGCTATTCGTTTATTGAAAAACGGATGTCAAGCTTTTTTAGCTCATGTCACGGATCTAAACAAAAATACGTCAGTTTTGAATGATATTTCTAATGTTAATAAATTCCCTGACGTATTCCCTGAAGAACTTCCTGGCCTACCACCAGAGCGTAAATTGAATTTTGTATCGACCTTGAACCCGGTACAAAACCCATTTTCAAAGCCCCATATCGAATGTCTCCTATTGAACTTCAGGAGTTAAAGATCCAACTGCAGGAATTGTTAGACATTGGCTTTATTCGTCCTAGTACTTCTCCTTGGGGTGCTCCTGTTCTATTCGTGAAGAAGAAAGATGGAAGTATGCGACTTTGTATTGATTATCGGGAGTTGAATCATGTCACCATCAAAAATAGGTACCCATTGCCACGTATTGATGACCTGTTTGACCAGTTGCAAGGAGCATAATTCTTTTCAAAGATCGATCTTCGTTCTGGATATCATCAGCTGAAGGTTAGAACTGAGGATATTCCAAAGACGACTTTTAGAACTCGGTACGGGCATTATGAATTCCTAGTCATGTCCTTTGGATTGACTAATGCTCCTGCTGCCTTCATAGATATGATGAACCGGGTATTCAAGAAATATTTGGATCACTTTGTGGTCGTCTTTATTGATGACATCCTTATTTATTGCAAAAGCCGTGAAGATCATGAGCAACACTTGAGGCTGGTACTCCAAAAGCTTCGTGAATACAAGCTTTATGCCAAGTTGAAGAAGTGCGAGTTCTGACTGGAGGAGGTAGCATTCCTTGGGCACGTAGTATCAAGTCGTGGAATATCTGTTGACCCGGCAAAGATTGAAGCTATTCAAAGCTGGGAGCAACGTAAATCAGTGACCGAAGTACGTAGCTTTCTTGGTTTAGCTGGTTATTATCGGAGATTCGTGGAAGGATTTTCTCGAATCGCTACTCCATTAACTCAGCAGACTCGGAAAGATACAAAGTTCGGTTGGAGTGAAGAATGTGAGAAGAGTTTTCAAGAACTCAAGAGGAGACTCATTTCAGCACCTGTTCTAACAATACCATCTGGCTCGGAGGGAATTGTCATCTACAGTGATGCTTCGAGGAAAGGGTTGGGATGCGTTCTCATGCAACATGAAAAAGTCATAGCCTATGCAACAAGACAACTCAATGAATATGAGAGGAATTATCCTACTCATGATCTAGAGTTGGCAGCTGTTGTCTTTGCACTTAAAATTTGGAGGCATTACTTGTATGGGGAGAAGGTGGAGATCTTTACGGATCATAAAAGCCTCAAATATTTCTTCACTCAAAAGGAACTCAACATGCGACAATGACGTTGGCTTGAACTGTTGAAAGATTATGATCATACCATTCAATACCATCCTGGAAAAGCGAACATGGTAGCTGACGCATTGAGTAGAAGATCATATGCAAGTACGAGTGCGATATTGTCAACACAAAGGCCTATTTTATGTGACTTGCAAAGGATGAAGATAGAGTTAAAGACTCCAAGGACCCATGTGATGATGGCGAATATACGAGTAGAACCAACTTTAAACGATAAAGTTAAAGCTGCTCAAGCTACAGACCTGGAGCTGATGCGTATGAGGAAGAAAGTGCAAGAAGGTGCTATGCCGGAAGCAAGAATCGATGAAGAAGGAATACTTCGAGTCAACTCCAGACTTTGTGTTCCTAAAAACCCTGATTTAAAGTATGAAATCATGATGGAGGCGCACAACACACCGTTTGCAATCCATCCTGGGAGTACCAAAATGTATCATGATCTTCGTCATACATTTTGGTGGAGCAATATGAAGCGAGAGATAGCGCTGTTTATCTCAAGGTGTCTAACTTGTCAACGAGTCAAAGCGGAGTATCAAGTACCAAAAGGTCCATTACAACCACTTGAAATTCCAGAATGGAAGTGGGAGCACATTACCATGGATTTCGTTACCGGTCTTCCTAAGGTTTCTCAAGGTATAGATGCGATTTGGGTCATTGTTGATAGATTAACCCAATCTGCTCATTTCTTACCGATACGATAAACTTATACACTTGAACGTCTTGCTCGTATGTACATAAACGAGATTATAAGACTGCATGGTACGCCAGTATCCATAGTTTCTGATCGAGACCCAAGATTCACTTCACGATTTTAGGTTAGTTTACAAAAAGCTATGTGCACGGATTTACGATTTAGTTCGGCATATCATCCTCAGACAGACGGACAATCAGAGAGGACTATTCAAACTCTTGAAGATCTATTAAGACTCTGTGTCCTTGATTTCTAAGGAAGTTGGGACAAGTTCTTACCATTGGTGGAGTTTTCCTACAACAACAGTTATCAAGCAAGTATTGGCATGGCTCCATTTGAAGCATTGTATGGAAGAAAATGTCGTTCTCCAGTATACTGGGATGAGGTGGGTGAAGCAACGTTGTTAGGACCAGAGTTGGTATATATGACCACAGAAAAGATTCAAACGATCCGACAACGTATAAAAACCTCACAAGATCGACAAAAGAGTTATGCTGATCTTCATTGAAAGGACGTGGAATTTGATATAGGAGATCATGTGTTCTTACGTGTTGCTCCATGGAAAGGAGTTACGAGATTTGAAAAGAGAGGAAAGCTCAATCCTCGATTCATCGGTCCATTTTTAATCCACGATCGAGTAGGAACTGTGGCTTATAGACTCGCTTTACCGTCAAGTATGTCTCGTGTTCATAACGTTTTTCACATATCCATGTTACGTAAATATGTGGAAGACCCGAACCACATTATTGAGTTAGAACCGGACGAAATAGCGGAGGATTTGACGTATGAAGAAGTTCCTGTTCAAATCTTGGATAAGAAGGAACATATTCTACGCTCCAAGGTTATACCTCAAGTCAAAGTTTTGTAGAGAAATCACGATGTTGAGGAAATGACTTGGGAGTTAGAATCTGAAATGAAGTCAAGGTATCCTTACCTCTTCGACATACCAGGTACGTACCCTAATTTCGAGGGCGAAATTTCATAAGAAGGGGAGGTTGTAAGACCCCAACTTTTATAAAGATGAATTTTCTATAAATATCATTTTTGAATATTATGGAGTTAATTTGATATAATGTTATAGTTGTGGGTAATATTTATAAATTTTGTAAAGTACACAAGTTGTTATATAATATTCGATTGGTCGGAGAATATTCGTTTTAACAGGGAATATTCGTACAACGGCACAATCATTGGTGGACCCCACAACGGAATTATTGTCGGATTGAGAAAACGACAAAAATATTTTATTAAAAATAACGGCGGAAGTTTTACCATTGATACTGTTGAACTACTCGGTAGTAAAAGTACAGTAATACGTGTGGTTGCATAGTAGCACACGGTATTGATTATTAATGCTTATGTGAGAAGTCACTCAGTTTGATTCAATTATTGTCAGTTAATAATATGAATTATTTAGCGATAATGAAGTTTTGTTTTATTCGTATTATTAACGTAATAAAACAGAAATATCTTTTTATATAAAACAGAATACTTTATTAAAGTTATTCTATAAATAGAATATATTATATTTTATTTAAAAGATTTTTCTTTAAATATGGACCGTCAGATTAAAGTAAATCAATCTGGATCGTTCATGGATTAGTTACTATGCAGTCCATTCTTCTATAAATAGCAGCTCATTCCTTCATTATTTCTTACGAATTCA
Source organism: Panax notoginseng (assembly GCA_016801055.1). NCBI lineage: Eukaryota > Viridiplantae > Streptophyta > Magnoliopsida > Apiales > Araliaceae > Panax > Panax notoginseng. The sequence goes on from CM029016.1 coordinate 204,647,760, forward strand.
CTGAACTCTAGAGAGAGAAACTATAGAGAGAGAGAGAAGAAAAGTATTCTGCTACTTAACTACTTCCTTATTTCAGTTCTTCTTTAAAACGGTAAGGGGTGTTATTCTTTCTTATTCATGAAGAGAACTTTTGTTATTCCATTTTTTATTATTCTGCTTGAATAACCTGTATACGTGGTCTACCCTATACTTGGTGACATTCTTCTATTATTCTGTTGGAACATCATGTCTGTGTGTTTTACACCGAACCTGGTTCCGTCTTGTTATTATTCTGTTGGAACATCCTGTCTGTGTATTTTACACCGGACCTGGTTCCATTATTTATTATTCTGTCGGAATATCCTGTCTGTGCGTTTATGCCAGACCTGGTTCCATTATTTATTATTCTGTCAGAATATCCTGTCTGTGCGTTTACGCCGGACTTGGTTCCATTATTTATTATTCTATTAGAATAATCTGTCTGTACGGTCTATCGCATGCTGGGTGATTTCTTTTGTTATTCCATTCTTTATTATACTTAGTTGGTTAAGTTTTAACTTCTATACTCCATGAAATTAGTGGAATATCCTTGATAATTGTGTTTCATCCAGTATCTTTTCATGAAAATATTATTCTAAGCATTCTTGAATTTTACTCCACAAAGCAGTATCATGTTGATAATTTGGACGTTGTTAATTCTTGGATAAATTAATTCTTGAACTTGTTTTATTGAATTCTTATATCATTGTCATCATCCTCATGTTTATAAAATGTTAAAAGTCATCTGTGGCCTGTAGTGCATAGATGTACTTGGTATGATTATGACCAGGAATTATTCGGTATAATCATGACCGTAATGTCACAAATGATGTGGTAAAAGTCCTCATTGGTCCGTAGTGCATTGATGGACAGTCGTTGGCATGATCATGACCATTAATGAATATACGAATATCCTTGGCCGCAGTGCAGGGGTGATTCGATGATGTGGATTATTTTCTTAAGCTGAGTCCCAGCGATAACAGTGTTGAAAAACCTTTTAAATCATAGAAGATAGTAGATTTTATTTTCTACTTGACTCTTTTAATGGATTGCTTGTTCCGCTGCAGTTAAACTTGATGTTCGTTATATTTTATCAGTTTAACACTATTGAAGGCTAATGATAATTTATTCTGCATTATCTTAGTTATAATATTTCTTACTGGGCTAGTTGAGCTCACCCTTTCTTTCACTGTTCTCTTCAGGAAATGAGAATATAGCTGGGACCAGTAGGAGAACGGAGTGATGGACCAGATGATAGTATTAGTAGTCCTCACTATTCTGTTAAATAGTGTGACAATAATTGTAATGAGGACTCCTTTTGAGTTTGTATAGTCTCTAGTAGACAATAATTGTATTCAAACTCACAGTTATGTTTTGTCGTATTGTACACGACAGTTGTATTAGTAAGTTGTATTTGTATTCTGTACCATGTATCTGACGACCCTAGATGGGTGATGTATACCTAATTTTGGGGGCGTCACAAACATCATTGCCGCATGTTGAGTTCCTTTTGGGTGACAAAATATTTAAGGCTCTTATAATCCGTATAAATCTCCACTTTCTCCCCAGATCTTTAGCGTAAAAACGACTGTTGTCAACTCCAGATCATGAGTAGGATAATTCCTCTTATATTCTTTGAGTTGTCGCGAGGCATAGGCTATGACTTTCCCGTGTTGCATGAGAACACATCCTAACCCTTTGCCCGAAGCATCACTATACATAACAAATCCATCCGAACCAGATGGTATTGTCAGAACAGGTGTCGAAATGAGTCTCTTCTTGAGCTCTTGAAAACTCTTCTCGCATTCCTCGCTGCATATGAATTTTGTATCTTTCAAAGTCAGCTGAGTTAATAGAGTAGCAATTCGAGAAAATCCTTCCACGAATCTCCGATAATAATCGGCTAAGCCTAGAAAGTTACGTACTTCGATCACCGACTTCAGTTTCTCCCAACTTTGTATTGCTTCAATCTTCACCGGGTCAACAGATACTCCATGTTTTGACACCACGTGCCCAAGGAATGCTACTTCCTCACGCCAGAACTTATATTTCTTAAGCTTGGCATATAAATTGTTATCACGAAGCCTTTGAAGTACCAGCTTCAAATGGTGCTCATGATCTTCACGGCTTTTGGAATAGATGAGGATGTCATCAATAAAGATAACAACGAACTGATCCAAATATTCATTGAACACATGGTTAATCATATCCATGAAAGCAACAGGAGCATTAGTCAATCCAAAAGACATGACTAAGAATTCATAATGCCCGTACCGAGTTCTGAAGGCAGTCTTCAGAATATCCTCAGTTTTAATCTTCAGCTGAAGATATCCAGAACGAAGATCGATCTTTAAAAAGAATTATGCTCCTTGCAACTGGTTGAACAAGTCATCAATGTGAGGTAGCGGATACCTATTCTTGATGGTGACATAGTTCAATTCTCGGTAGTCAATACAAAGTCGCATACTCCCGTCTTTCTTCTTTACAAATAAAATAGGAGCACCCCAAGGAGATGTACTACGACGAATGAAACCGATGTCTAACAACTCCTGTAGTTGGACCTTTAACTCCTGAAGTTCAATAGGAGTCATTCGATATAGAGTTTTAGAAATGGGTTTTGTACCAGGTTCAAGGTCAATAAAGAATTTAACTTCACATTTTAGGGGTAGACTAGGAAGTTCTTCAGGAAATACGTTAGGAAATTCACTAACAATAGAAATATTATTCAAATCTGACGTATTTTTGTCCAAGTCCATGACATGGGCTAAGAAAGCTTGACATCCATTTTTCAAAAAATGAATGGCTTTTTAGCTTGATATGACAGTGATTAATTTTAGTGGTTTGGTTGCTTGAATTTGTATAACAGGTTGGTTAGGAATATGAAAACTAATAACCTTACAAAAATAATCAATTTTAGCATGATGAGTGGTTAACCAATCAATCCCTAAAATCACATCAAATGTAAGTATCTTTAAACAGATAAGATCAACAGGTAATGTAATGGTCCCAACTTGAATCAAGCAAGATTTATAAACCGTGGATGTAACGAAAGTTTCTCCTAATGGAGTTTTAATAGATAAGTCAAAGTCTAATTTCTCAAGGGTCAAGTTCAAACGTTAAGCAAAAGCAGGAGAAATAAAAGAATGGGTAGAACCGGTATCTAATAAGGTATAAACTTCGCAAAAGTTTATGTTTTGCTTACCCGAGATCACCTCATTTGGGTTCCTTGCGTTTTGGGCAGTCACGACAAACACTTTTCCAGGAACCATCGACTTTGACTTGTTTGGCACAGTCTTTGGAGTCACCATCCCCACTGGACTTGGTTTCGCTATAGGATAATCTCGAGCTATATGACCTTCCTTTCCACAGTTATAACATACCTTGAATTGTTGTTGGAAGTTTGGGCTGATGTGTCCCTCTTTCCTCTTTTTGAAATCTCCCCCTGACTCGCTTTTTCTACTATCATGGCCACGATTACCACCAGAGTGGTTACCTCTTTTGTCCGGATATTTTCTTTTCCGCTGGTTTTTATTGCTCCGATGACTGCTGCCACTAGTATGACCTTGGTTATGGTCCCTCGATTGAACAGACTCATTATCTCGCTCTAATAATTGAGCCCTATTCACAACATCTAAATATAGAGAAAATTTGTGAGAGATAAGGTATTGACGAATTTCGGGTTTCAAACTTCTTAGAAACATTCGCGTCATACGTTCCTCATTCTCTACCAAATGAGGTGCAAACCTGGATAACTCCGCGAACTTAGCCTCGTACTGGGACACAGTCATATTGTTCTGTTTCAGTCTGATAAACTCTATTTCCTTCATATGTCGAATACTTTCAGGAAAGTACTTGTCATTGAACAGTTTTTAGAACGCTTCCCAAGACATATTGAGTGCGACTGGCTGGGTACGCTTCACAGATTCCCACCAGTAATCTGCCTCACCACGGAACATAAAAGTGGCGAATGGAACCTTCTGTTCCTCCGTGCATCCTAAGACATCAAATATCTTGGTAATTTGCTTAACCCAGGTTTCTGCCTTGATCGGATTCGGCTTTCCCAAAAACTCTGGTGGTCCCAACTCTTTGAACTGCTTGGCTGTGACAAGCCGCGCGTTGCTATTATTTCCACCCGTATTTTGTACACGAGTCTCCCTCGTCTGATTTTGCATGAACTGCAAAAAGCTTCTAAACATCACATCATTCATTGTTTGATCGGTGGTGTTGTTTACAGGAGGAACATTGTCGTCATGTTGCACGTTCTCCTGGTTGGTGATTAAAGGTGTCTCCCTGGTCTTATTCACTCCAGTGTTAACATTTTCAGCTGCCATTCTCAAATACTGCCAAAAATAAGGGTTAATTAAAAAAAATTGACATTTTACATATTATCCCTATATTCCGACAGACCAATTAAACACAAATAAGCTTAGGTAGGACACACTAGCGAAGGATTTACTCGTTACTCTCTTCCTAGTTTTAACCCCAGATCTCCATTAGAGATCATATCTCTAAGCTTTGATACCAACTGTGATGCCCCCAAAATAGGTTCACACAACCCATTCTGAGTCGCCAAATACATGGTACAAAAAATAACTACAACTTCATTATTACAATTGTCGTGCAAAATATAACAACACATATGCTGTGAGTTTAAATACAAATATTATCTTCTACACAATATCTAAACTCAAATAAGCTCTCATTACAATTATTGATACATTATTTTACAAAATAGTGAGGATTGTTAAAAAAAATATCTTGAAACATCACTCCACACCCCAACTAGTTCCCGCTATATTCTCGCCTCCTAGGAAGAAAAATGGAACAAAAAGGAAAAGGATGAGCTCAACTAGCCTAGTAAAAATTATTATGACTAAGATAATGAACAACAAATTATCGTTAGCCTTCAACAAATCAGATAAAATATAATAGACAACAAGTTTTAGATCAATATTCGCAGCGAAAATAACACTTAATTAGAAGAGTTAAGTAGAGAATGAAGTCTATTATCTTCTATGATTTCAAAGTCCATCATCAATATTTTATTCCTGTAACATCAATCAATATACATCTTGAATCAAATATTTATCTTTGCATTACGGGCCAAAGATACTCATTTATATCACCAGTTGGTCATTTTCATCTCAACACCTATCCATGTTTGCACTACGGGCCAAAGATATTCATTGGTAATCATTCCTCTTTGCACTACAGGCCAAAAATATTCAGTTATATCACCATTTAGGACTGAGAATGATGAAAATATTTTAAAAAAAACGAATCCAGTGAGATAAAAGGACAAAGATTAGGAATTCATACTTTAGTTTATCCAAGTTCAAAAATACAATAATAAACAATTGTGGAGCAAAAATTCAAGAATGAATATCAAAACATGAATACAATCAAATATAGTAACCATAATAGACAATTTGGACAAAGAAAAGAAAATTTAATTTTTTTTGTGAATAGTGTCGTATTCGTGAATAGTGCCGTATACATGAATAGTAACCCCGACACAAAAAGGTAGAAATTTTATAAGAAGAATCATACTTCGTGAATAATACTCGTGAATAGTACCGCATTCGTGAATAGTGGCGTATATGTGAATAGTATCCTCGACATGAAAATGTAAGAACTTCATAATAAAATTCATACTAATATTTCGGTATAATGATATTGAAAGAAATAACATCATTTACGAAAAAAATAACATCCCTTAGCTCAAAAGAACAGTAGTTTTGACTGAAATATCGGATATAATGTTGAGAAAAACTTGCACTGCTTATCAACTCTCAAAGTATCTAAATACTCACAAAAATACGCTCGATATTATAGAGAGAAAATTTCTGATTCTGGTGTGATTTTCAATTCTAACCTAAGCACCATATTTATAGGAAAATACTTAGAACACCAAAGCTGACTAACCTGCTATAGGTGGCTTCCACCCATTGCTATTCATGCACACCACCTTTGAAATTCAGTATTTTTCCACGAAAAACAAAAGTGGGGCCCACCTATATTTTTAATAAAAATATTTATTTTTAAAACTTTAATAATACATAATAAATAGCCCTTTTATTAGAAAAATACGAATTTTATGTCCACTCCATTGAAAATTTAATTCTGTACAACTTTATAGAAGAAAGTTTTTTCAAATTCCAAATAGAAAATTACTGAAATCTACATACGGATGATTTTTAATACCTCCATTCTGACAAAATACTGATAAAATACCTCAGCATTAATTCCTTCATTTATATCCACACAAAATAAATATTTTCTTATCATATAAATCAATAATTAATTATTCACAAATAATATTACAGAATCACAATAATGACAACCAGGTCGTTCCCAGGAAAGAGAGGGCTTTCCGATAAGGATTTCTCCTTACTGACACGCAATTAGGTGACCAAACCTCTTTCCTAGACAGAACATCCTTAGACATTGTCAATAATGCTATCTAATAATATTATTCAAATAATATGAATTATTGATCTGATAATGAGAAATACTGTGCAGTGACAATTATTGAAACAACAATAATATAAAATATCAACGTAACAATTATTGAATCAATAAAATAAAATATTGAACAGTAATTACTGTAACAATTATTGAGTAGTGCCTTCTTACGTAAGAATCAATAATCCACAAATACTGTGTAATACCGTGTGCTACTATGTAACAACGCGTATTACTGTACTTTAACCACCAGGTATTCCAACAGTGTTAACGGTAACAACTACGTCGTTATTTAAAAAAACTCATACTTGTCATTTTCTTCATCCGATAGTTTTTCATTATGGGGCCCATAAATGGTTGCGCCGTCGTACGAATATTCCTCGACAACAAGAATATTTCACGACCAAACGAATATTCCTCGACAACAATGAATATTTTAAAACCACTTTCTTACTTAAAATATTTACGCATTTTACCCATAACTAACCACATTAATCAAATCAACCCCATACTATATCAAAATAATCAATAGGAGAAATTCAATTTTATTCATAAAAAATTGGGGTCTTACATATTATTTCTTTCGTATTCGTAAAGGATGTTATTTTCTTCATACTCATAAATGTTGTCATTTTATTTTTTATTAATATGTGGGAGTAACCTGTCTACGCGGATTACCGCATGTATGGTGAATAACCATTCGTACTCATTATTTATTAATCTATGGGAGTAACCTGTCTACGTGGATTACCGCATGCATAGTAAATAACCCTTCTAATTCATTATTTATTAAATTATGAAAATGATTTGTCTACACGGATTATCGCATGATGGGTGAAAATTCATTTGTAGTTTCGTATATTCTTTCATACTTGTATGGGATATCATTTCTTTTGTACTCGTAAGGGATATTATTTTCGTTCAATATATAAGAAATATTATTTTCTTTCATACTCTGTAGTATATAAGTAATATTATTTCATTTCTTATTCCTAAATCTACACTTATTTTGATAAGTATTGCTCCTATACTTCCTGAAATTAGTAGAATATCCTTGAATTTTACGCTTTATCTAGTATCGTTTCACTAAAATATTTTTCTGAACTTTCTTATTAAATTTTAATCTTTTCATGTCGGGGTACTATTCAGTCGAGTACTATTCACAGGGTACTATTTACGATAAAATTGATTTTTTTTCTGTCCAAATTATTTTTGATACATGAATATCATTCTTGAATTTTACTCCACAATTAGTTATCATGTTGACAATTTGGACATTCTTGAACTCTGGATAAATTGAATTATAAATATTTAATATTTATCCTTGATCTCACTTGATTGATTTCTTATATCAAGCATAGATAAACTATTGATAGGTATGATTATGACCAGAAATTTTGTATTGGTATAATCATGACCTGTAATGTTATAGACAAATGATGTGGTGAAAGTCTTCTTTGTCCCGTAGTACATAGATGGACAGTTGTTTGGCATGATCATGACCACTGGTGATACTAGCGAATATCCTTGGCCCGTAGTGCATGGATAATTCTTGATGTGAAATATTTATTGAGTTGTGTTACAGAGATAAAATATTGATGATGAACTTTTAAATCATAGAAGATAGTAGACATCATGCTCTACTTGACTCTTCTAATGGATTGCTTGTTCCGCTGTAGTTGTTGATCTAAACTTGTTGTCTATTGTATTCTATCAAATTTTACACTGTTGAAGACTAAGGATAATTTATTCTACATTATCTTAGTCATACTATTCTTTACTGGGTTAGTTGAGCTCACCCTTTTCTTTCATTGTTCTATTCAGAAAATGAGAATATAGCTGGAACTAGTTGGGGAATGGAGGGATGGTCTAAGATGGTGGCTATAGTAGTCCTCACTATTCTATAAAATAGTGTGATAATAATTGTAATGAGGACTTATTTTGAGTTTGGATATTGTCTACGAGATAATATTTGTATTAAAACTCACTGTTTATGTTTTGTCGTATTTTGCACTACAGTTCAATAGTTGTATAAATGAAGTTTGTATTTTAATTATGTACCGTGTATTTGGCGACTCAGAATGGGTTGTGTAGACCTATTTTGGGGGCGTCACAACTACTCCATTAACTCAGCTGACTTGAAAAGATTCAAAGTTCGGATGGAGCAAAGAATGTGAGAAGAGTTTCCAGGAACTCAAGAGGAAACTCATTTCAGCACCTGTTCTGACAATACTATCAGGTTCGGAGGGATTTATCATCTACAGCGATGCTTTAAGCAGAGGTTTAGGATGTGTTCTCATGCAACATGGGAAGTCATTGCCTATGCATCACGACAACTCAAAGAATATGAGAGAAATTATCCTACTCATGATCTAGAGTTGGTAGGAGTCGTTTTCGTGCTAAAAATCTAAAGACATTACCTGTATGGGGAGAAAGTGGAGATCTATACAGATCATAAAAGCCTCAAATATTTCTTCACCCAAAAATAACTCAACATGCGGTAACGATGTTGGCTTGAGCTGTTGAAAGATTACGACCATACCATTCAATACCATCTTGGAAAAACGAACGTGGCAGCTGACGCGTTGAGTAGAAGATCATATGCGGGTACGAGTACGATATTGTCAATAGAAAAGCCCATTTTGTATGACTTATAAAGGATAGAGATAGAGTTAAAGGCTCCAAGTACCCACGTGATGATGTCGAATGTACAAGTAGAATTGACTTTAATCGATAAAGTTAAAGTTACTCAAGCTACAGACCTGGAGCTGATGCGTATGAGGAAGAAAGTACAAGAAGGTGTTATTCCAGAAACAAGGATAGACGAAGAAGGAATACTTCGAGTCAACTCCAGACTTTGTGTTCCTAACGAATCTGATATGAAGTACAAAATCATGATGGAGGCACACAACACACCGTTTGTAATCTATCTTGGGAGTACCAAAATGTATCGTGATCTTCGACATACATTTTGGTGGAACAATATTGTGACGCCCCCAAAATAGGTCCACACAACCCATTCTGAGTCGCCAAATACATGATACAGAAAACAACTACAACTTCATTATTATAATTGTTGTGCAAAATACGACAACACATATGCTGTGAGTTTAAATACAAATATTGTCTTCTAGACAATATCCAAACTCAAATAAGTCCTCATTATAATTATTAAAACACTATTTTACAAAATAGTGAGGACTACTAAAATAACTGCTCTGAAACAACACTCCACACCCCGACTAGTTCCCGCTATATTCTCGCCTCCTGAGAAGAAAAATGGAACAAAAAGGAAAAGGGTGAGCTCAACTAGTCCAGTAAAGAATATTATATCTAAGATAATGTAGAACAAATTATCGTTAGCCTTCAATAAATCAGATAAAATATAATTGACAACAAGTTTTAGATCAATATTCGTAGTGGAAATAACAATTCATTAGAAGAGTTAAGTAGAGAATGAAGTCTACTATCTTCTATGATTGAAAAGTCCATCATCAATATTTTATCCCTTAAACATCAATCAATATACATCCTGAATCAAATATTCATCTTTGCACTACGGGCCAAAGATATTCATTTGTATCACCAGTTGGTTATGTTCATCTCAACACCTGTCCATCTTTGCACTACGGGCCAAAGATATTCATCAAGTAATCATTCATCTTTGTACTATAGGCCAAAGATATTCAGTTATATCACCATTTAGGACTAAGGATGATGAAAATATTTTAAAAAAAACGAATCCAGTGAGATAAAAGGACAAAGATTAGGGATTCGTACTTCAGTTTGTCCAAGTTCAAAAGTACTCCATAATAATCAATTGTGGAGCAAAATTCAAGATTGAAGATCAAAACATTAATACAATCAAAGATAATAACCATAATAGACAACTTGGACAAAGAAAAAAAATTTAATTTTTCTGTGAATAGTGTCGTATTTGTGAATAGTGCCGTATACGTGAATAGTAATCCCGACACAAAAAAGATAAAATTTCATAAGGAAAATCATAGTTTGTGAATAGTACTCGTGAAGAGTACCGTATTCGAGAATAATGTCGTATACGTGAATAGTATTATATACGTGAATAGTAACCTTGACATAAAAAGGTAAAAATTTCATAATAAAATTCATACCAATATTTCGGTATAATGATATTAAAAGAAATAACATCATTTACGAAAAAAATAACATCTCTTACCTCAAAAGAATAGTACTTCTGACTGAAATATCGGATTTAATGCTGAAGAAAACTTGCACTACATATCAACTCTCAAAGTATCTAAATACTCACAAAAATACGCTCGATATTATAGAGAGAAAATTTCTGATTCTGGTGTGATTTTCAATTCTAACCTAAGCACCCTATTTATAGGAAAATGTTTAGAACGCCAAAGCTGACTAACCAACTACCGGTGGCTTCCACCCATTGCTATTCACGCACACCACCTTTGAAATTCAGTATTTTTTTATAAAAAACAAAAGTGAGGCCCACCCATGTTTTTAATAAAAACATTTATTTCTGAAACTTCAATAATTCATAGTAAATAGCCCTTTTATTAAAAAAATACAAATTTTATGTCCATTTCATAGGAAATTTAATTCTCTACAACTTTGTAGAAAAAAGTTTTTTCAAATTCCAAACAAAAAATGATCGAAATCTACATACGGATGATTTTTAATACCTCCATTCTGACAAAATATTGATAAAATACCTCAGCATTAATTTCTTCATTTATATCCACATAAAATAAATATTTCCTTATCATATAAATTATAATTAATTATTCACGAATAATATTACAGAATCACAATAATGACAACCAGGTCGTTCCCAGAAAAGAGAAGAATTTTCGATAAGAATTTCTCCTTACTGGCGCGTAATTAGGTGACCAAACTCCTTTTTTAGACAGAACTTTCTTAGACATTGTCAATAATGCTATCTAATAATATTATTCAAATAATATGAATTATTGATCTGATAATGGGAAATACTGTGCAGTGACAATTATTGAAACAATAATAATATAAAATATCAATGTAGCATTATTGAATCAATAAAATATTGAACAGTAATTACTGTAACAATTATTGAGTAGTGCATTCTTACGTAAGAATCAATAATCTACAAATACTGTGCAATACCGTGTGCTACTGTGCAACCACGCGTATTACTGTACTTTAACCACCAGGTATTTCAACAGTGTTAACGGTAATAACTACGATGTTATTTAAAAAAAATTAATACTTGTTGTTTTGTTCATCCGACAGTTTTTCGTTATGAGACCCAGCGGTCTTACGAATATTCTCCGATAGCAATAATATTCCACGACCAAACGAATATTCTCCGACAACAATAAATATTTTATAATCACTTGTTTACTTATAATATTTGTGTATTTTACCCATAACTAACCACATTAATCAAATCAACCCCTTACTATATCAAAATAATAAATAGGAGAAATTCAATTTTATTCATAAAAAGTAGGGGTCTTACAACCTCCCCTCCTTATGAAATTTCGTCCTCAAAATTGACGTACGCACCTGGTGTTTCGAAAAGGAGAGGATACCTCACTTTTATTTTCGATTCCAACTTGATGAGTGAGTTTTATACACATAAATTGGATACATTCGGGCTTATTTCATTGTTGTTCTCAAGTCTTTTAGAATAGTTTTTAAGTGTTTGTGTCCATTCATGTATGTTTTACATTGTTTTATAGGAATTGGGACAAAAGGTACTTGGATCGACGTTTGGGGTGGCTAGATGCGCGTTTTCGGCTTGCCATTTACATAGCAGTCACTTCAGAGCCAATTTGAGTATTTCTACGGACCTTATTTTGAAAAACTTAAAGAATGAAAGTTGTAGATCTACTTCTCCTCTTTTCGGATCATCTTGAATTATCAAAATCGGAGTTCGGACGAAGAAGTTATGGCCATTTTTCCAAAGGACGTCGGAGCAGAAAATGTTAGAAAAAGTGGCAGCGCCGGGGCGCTAATTTCAAGGTAATTTACAGCGCCGGGGCACTATAAGACTGAGAAGGCTTGGACGCATTTTTGGGCAAATTTTGACACCTTTTTGACTCCAAATTGGATTGAGTTTGTTCCTAACCTAAAAATTTGACTTGTAACCTATAAATACATGATGAGAGGCATAAAATAAAGGGGGATTACATAGAGTAGACTAGATTAAACACTCCATTAGATTAGACATTAACCCTAGTTCTTATTAGTTTTAGAGATTGAAGCAACTTGGAGATCATTGAAGATCAAGAGCAGGAGCAAGAGGGGAGCATCAGATTTGCTGACAACAGATTCTATTATCTTCTCTTATCATACTTTTATCTTTTAATGTCTATTCAATTGTGGATTCTTAGTTTTATTTCATTAATTATGAACTAACTCTTTTATTAAGATTTCAATTGAACTTTTTATGGCTATAAATTAGTTATTTGATTTATTTCAATTATTTATGTTGAAGTGGATTGTTCATCTTGCTTTGAGCTTATTGATTAATTATCTGATCAATAATTACCTTGTTACTCTAGAAGGAATCGAGAGAGGAATTTCTAGGGTTAGAACTGGGATTGGTGACATGTGACTTAGTTATTTACACAGTGAATAATTAGGTTTGTGAGTAGAATGAGAATATCTATTTGCCGCATGTAACATAAGAGGAATTGGGTTTGTAGCGAGTTTAATTCAATTATTTTGCATAGAGATATAGCAAAATTAATATGGGTTAAATAGAAGGCAATTGATCACTCGAGAGAGGGCTTTTGGCATTTGAGAATTTCTGTTAACAATTTAGTAGATATAATAATTAGGATAGTTGAATAATTGATTTATAATTCATAATTGGGGATATTGGAGTCTTAATTCTTATTTATCTGAATTCCATTAATTCTTAGTTGTTTATTTGCTTTCTTTTAGAATAATCTTTTTGTTTTGTTTAATTTAGTTTTCTTAATCTAGAAATCACAATTATTGGTTGTTTAAATAAAATTGATTTGGTAAAGAATTAGTACTTGGTGATTTTATTAAATAATTTCTCGTGGGAACGATACTCTACTTTCACTTTATTACTTGTTGACCGTGTATACTTGCACGTATTCATTGATTGCGAAATCAATCAACAAGTTTTTGGCGCCGCTGCCGGGGAACTAATTTAATAATTATTTACCAATATTAATTTCAATCAAATTAGTCTTAATTTAAACATTTTTATTTTTATTTCTCATTCTCTTCCTATATTTCTCTCTTTTTAGGTACCATGGATGACTTTGCATATCAATGACCATACACGAACATGACTCAATCACGGGGAGCGGAGATTGACAGACTCAAGAAACTTTCTGCATTATCAGCACAGATGGAGACACTTTCGAGGATGCTTGTAGCTTTTGAAGCTCAACGTCGTCAAAGTGTGGCGGTTACTTGTGATTATTGTGCTGGAAATCATATGAGTCATCAATGCGCCATCAGTTTTGAGCCGGTACAGTATAGTGGTGATTACCTCAACAGTTATGTCTATCCCAACAACTATCATCAGGATTGGGGGTATCACCCGGATTTTTCATGGAGTAACAATCAAGATCAATTTTATGCTCCAAGTCCAACATACCCACCGGATTTCTCGTGTCCACCTCCACTACAACAGGAAGAACATTCAAATTGGGAGGAAGCCTTGGACAAATTCATTAGAGCTTCTGACAAAAGGAACGAGGACCAAGACAAAAGATTTAATCAAATAGAGCTGTATTTGCAAAGCTAAGGAGCATCGTTAAAGAATCTGGAAAATCAATTGGTGCAGATAGCACATGCGTTGAACAACCATCCTCAATACACTTGGCTCTATGACATGGATGACGAGACTGATGATGAGCCTGAACCAAATCTGCAATCGGATGTGCCAAATGATATAGATGTTGAAAGAGAGGAAAGACTTGGAGACCAACAAAAAGAGATCGGCAAAGATCTAACTTTGAGTATCAACAAAGATGAGCCAATTTTGATAGTGTCCCATGTACCTTCTCCACCAAAGTTCAAGAATCCGGTTAGTTTTGCAAAACCATGTCCGCTAGGTAGTCATGTCGTCGGCAATACTCCTTGTGACGTAAAAGCGAGTACAACTTCGAAGCCATGGTTCAATGAGTTGGAGAAGATAGAAGAAGAGATTGTTGTGTCTGACAAGCCTCAATGCCAGAATCTATTTGCAGACACAATGGAAAAAACACCTAGATGTTGGACGTTCTTTAATGTGATCTTATCTAAACAAAGCATGCTAGGTGATTTTAACTCAATGGCCATTACAATTGGGAACCTACCAAAAGCTATATTATTTCTGATGGATTGAGGGTTCCTGAACTTTCGAAGAGGAATTGGATAGAGAATTGAAGAAGTCAGACTGAGACTATAAAACAAGCGCTTATTGGGAGGCAACCCAAGTTTAATTTTTATTTTTAGTTTTTATTAAGTTTTATATTAGTAGTTTTGAATTTTCATTTATTTAGGATTTAATAAAATTGCTTCTATCATGATTTACAGGTTAGTCAAGTCAAATTCAAGTGGTGCCCAATTTGTTCCATGTGCCTAGCATATTCTCCAAACTTAGCGGACAATGAGGAAGATTGCTATATTTTCAGGGAAGTCCTCTGCTTTAATTTTTTCTAATTTAGTCATTGAGGACAATGTCTAGTTTAAGTTTGGGGGCATTTAGTGTCGTATTGCATATAGTTAGTTATTTGCATAGTAGTTCATTTTTTTTGTGTTAGCATTGTGTTTTTTTTAGGTTGCATATAGTACATGGTATTTATTTGCATATTCATATATGTGTTGCATTAGTATGTGTTCGTGTAGTATAATTCCATTTTTATTTTATTTATTTTTGCATGAATCTGTGCGATTAGTTGGTGTAGTCTTAGCTCGGCCTATGATAAGATTGGTTTTGCATGTTAACTTGAACAATGTTGATAATTGATGATGAGTTCTAATTTTAATCATGAAGATAATCTGAGCCTGTCTGAAACTTATGTAACCGGTTAGCACTTAAAGTTTAACTGTTTTAATCCACTTGGTTCAAGGGTTTCATAATTTGTTTCTGAGGGACAATCTTGGTTAAAATTTAAGGAAATTAGTGAACTGACGGTAAAGGTTGGAATGACGTAAAAGCTTGAGTTTGGGGGAATCTATTGGGTATATATATACAAAATGAAAATGAAAAAAAACAGAGAAAAAAAAATGATGAAAAGAAAAAAAAATAGAAAATCCAGAAAAAGAAAAAAAAAGAGAATAAACACCTTGGCATGCTTGTCTAGTTTTGTGGCCTTTGTTACTTGAGTAAGTAAGCCCGAGGAGATTGTCTTTACACCTAGCGCCCTAAGGTCTTAATGACTTGGGAGTCGTTGGTCGAAAGCTCGTTAAGGTAGCACTGAAAAGCCTAAGGAAATAAGGCATTGCACAGCCATGAGAAAAAAAAATGAAAAAAAAATACGAGAAAGAGCAAAAATGCCCTCGTGGTTGAATAAATATATAAATAAATCTTGTATTTACCCTTCGACTTGGTAATTGCTTAGTTTTAACCGGAGTTGTCATGTTCACAAAAGTAATTGAATTGAAACTGAAATTTTCCTTTTAAGAAGTTTGTTATGTGATTATCTTGAATTGTGGTTGGTTAGAATGGTTAACAAGCATACACACACAACATGGGTGATGACAGGTTTGGATTGACTAAATTAGCTAGAGTTATGAATTTTGATTTGATCGGATATATTGTTTGAGTACCAATGGTATCTTTGAGGCCTGTTGCTATATATCATACTGATTTATTACTAGGTTCGTATGTATATTAGGAAGTAGATCATGCATATGCATTCATGTAATTGAGTTTGTTTGTTTATTTTTTTGTTCTTTTGTGTTTTTACTTGAGGACAAGCAAATGTTTAAGTTTGGGGGTATTTGATGAGTGAGTTTTATACACATAAATTGGATACATTCGGGCTTATTTCATTGTTGTTCTCAAGTCTTTTAGAATAGTTTTTAAGTGTTTGTGTCCATTCATGTATGTTTTACATTGTTTTGTAGGAATTGGGACAAAAGGTACTTGGATCGACGTTTGGGGTGGCTAGATGCGCGTTTTCGGCTTGCCATTTACATAGCAGTCACTTCAGAGCTACTTTGAGTATTTCTACGGACCTTATTTCGAAAAACTTAAAGAATGAAAGTTGTAGATCTACTTCTCCTCTTTCCGGATCATCTTAAATCATCGAAATCGGAGTTCGGACGAAGAAGTAATGGCCATTTTTCCAAAGGACGTCGGAGCAGAAAATGTTAGAAAAAGTGGCAGCGCCGGGGCGCTAATTTCAAGGTAATTTACAGCGCTGAGGCACTATAAGGCAGAATACCAGCGTCATGCCCAGCGGGCGCTGGGGAAGAGACTGGGAAGGCTTGAACGCGTTTTTGGGCGAATTTTGACACCTTTTTGACTCCAAATTGGATTGGGTTTGTTCCTAACCTAAAAATTTGACTTGTAACCTATAAATACATGATGGGAGACATAAAATAAAGGGGGATTACATAGAGTAGACTAGATTAAACACTCCATTAGATTAGACATTAACCCTAATTCTTATTAGTTTTGGAGATTGAAGCAACTTGGAGATCATTGAAGATCAAGAGCAGGAGCAAGAAGGGAGCATTAGATTTACTGACAACAGATTCTATTAACTTCTCTTATCATATTTTTATCTTTTAATATCTTTTCAATTGTGGATTCTTAGTTTTATTTCATTAATTATGAACTAACTCTTTTATTAAGATTTCAATTGAACTTTTTATGGCTATAAATTAGTTATTTGATTTATTTCAATTATATATGTTGAAGTGGATTGTTCATCTTGCTTTGAGCTTATTGATTAATTATCTGATCAATAATTACCTTGTTACTCTAGAAGGAATCGAGAGAGGAATTTCTAGGGTTAGAACTGGGCTTGGTGACATGTGACTTAGTTATTTGCACAGTGAATAATTAGGTTTGTGAGTAGAATGAGAATATCTATTTGCCGCATGTAACATAAGAGGAATTGGGTTTGTAGCGAGTTTAATTCAATTATTTTGCATAGAGATATAGCAAAATTAATATGGGTTAAATAGAAGGCAATTGATCACTCGAGAGAGGACTTTTGGCATTTGAGAATTTCTGTTAACAATTCAGTAGATATATTAATTGGGATAGTTGAATAATTGATTTATAATTCATAATTGGGGATATTGGAGTCTTAATTCTTATTTATCTGAATTCCATTAATTCTTAGTTGTTTATTTGTTTTCTTTTAGAATAATCTTTTTGTTTTGTTTAATTTAGTTTTTTTAAATCTAGAAATCACAATTATTGGTTGTTTAAATAAAATTGATTTGGTAAAGAATTAGTACTTGGTGATTTTATTAAATAATTCCTCGTGGGAACGATACTCTACTTTCACTTTAATACTTTTTGACCGTGTATACTTGCACGTATTCATTGATTGCGAAATCAATCAACACAACTCCCATGTCATTTCCTCAATAACATGGTTCCTCCATAAAACTTTGACTTGTGGTATAACCTTTGTTCGTAAGACATTCTCCTTCCTATCCAATATCTTGATAGGTACCTCCTCGTACGTTAAATCTTCGGTTATCTCGTCTAATTCTAACTCAATAATGTGATTTGGGTCTTTCACATATTTACGAAGAATAGATATGTGAAAAATATTATGAACACGAGACATGCTTGGAGGTAATGCGAGTCTATAGGCCACATTTCCTACTCGGTCAAGAATCTCAAATGGACCAACATATCGTGGATTGAGCTTTCCTCTATTCCTGAATCTTGTAACTCCCTTCCATGGAGCAACACGTAACAATATATGATTCCCAATATTAAATTTTACGTCCTTTCGATGAAGATCAACATAACTCTTTTGTCGATCTTGTGAGATCTTTAAACGTTGCCGGATCATTTGAATCTTTTTTGTAGTCATGCGTACCAATTTTGGTCCCAACAACGTTGCTTCACCCACCTCGTACCAACATACTGGAGAGCGACACTTTCGTCCATACAATGTTTCAAATGGAGCCACACCTATACTTGCTTGATAACTGTTATTATAGGAGAATTCAACCAATGGTAGGTATTTATCCCAACTTCCTTTGAAATCTAGGACACATAGTCTTAATAGATCTTAAAGAGTTTGAATAGTCCTTTCTGATTGCCCGTCCCTTTGAGGATGATATGACGAACTGAATCGTAAATTCGTGGCCATAGCTTTCTGTAAACTGACCCAAAATCGTGAAGTGAATCTTGGGTCTCGATCAGAAACTATGGATACCGACATACCATGCAATCTCACAATATCATTCACGTACATATGAGCAATACGTTTAAGGGAATAAGTCTCCCGTATCGGCAAGAAATGAGCAGACTTGGTTAATCTATCAACAATAACCCAAATCGCATCTATGCCTTGAGAAACCTTGGGAAGACCCGTAAAGAAATCTGTGACGCCCCCAGAATAGGTCCACACAACCCCTTCTGAGTCGCCAAATACATGGTACAGAAAACAACTACAACTTTATTATTACAACTGTCGTGCAAAATACGACAACACATATGATGTGAGTTTAAATACAAATATTATCTTTTAGACAGTATTCAAACTCAAATAAGTTCTCATTACAATTATTGATACACTATTTTACAAAATAGTGAGGACTGCTAAAACAACTGACTTAGAACATCACTCCACACCCCGACTAGTTCCCGCTATATTCTCGCCTCTTGAGAAGAAAAATGGAACAAAAAAGAAAAGGGGGAGCTCAACTAGCCCAGTAAAGAATATTATGACCAAGATAATGTACAACAAATTATCATTAGCCTTCAATAAATCAGATAAAATATAATGGACAACAAGTTTTAGATCAATATTCACAGCAAAAATAACAATTCATTAGAAGAGTTAAGTAGAGAATGAAATCTACTATCTTCTATGATTTAAAAGTTCGTCATCAATATTTTATCCATGTAACATCAATCAATACACATCTTAAATCAAATATTCATCTTTACACTATGGGCCAAAGATATTCATTCGTATCACCAGTTGGTCATGTTCATCTCAACACATGTTCATTTTTGTACTACGGGCTAAAGATATTCATCAGATAATCATTCATCTTTGCACTACAGGCCAAAGATATTCAGTTATATCATCATTTAGGACTGACGATGATGAAAAATATTTTAAAGAAAAACGAATCCAGTGAGATAAAAAGACAAAAATTAGGGATTCGTATTTTAGATAATCCAAGTTCAAAAATACTCTGTAATAAACCACAGTGGAGTAAAATTAAAGAATGAAGATCAAAACATGGATACAATCAAAGATAGTAACCATAATAGACAACTTGGACCAAGAAAAGAAATTTTAATTTTTCTGTGAATAGTGTCGTATTCGTGAATAGTGACGTATACGTGAATAGTAACTCCGACACAAAAAGGTAGAAATTTCATAAGAAAAATTATACTTCGTGAATAGTACTCATGAATAGTATCGTATTCGTGAATAGTAACCTCGACATAAAAATGTAAGAATTTCATAATAAAATTTATACCAATATTTCGGCATTTACGAAGAAAATAACATCCATTACCTTAAAAGAATAGTATTTCTGGCTGAAATATCAGATATAACACTGAAGAAAACTTGCACTGAATAGCAACTCTCAAAGTATCTAAATACTCACAAAATACGCTCGATATTATAGAGAGAGAAAACTTCTTATTCTAGTGTGATTTTCAATTCTAACTAAGCACCCTATTTATAGAAAAATGCCAGAACGCCAAAACAGACTAAATTTAATAAAATAATATTTTCAAAAATTTCTACGCACACCTTCTTGACCAAATTATCAGCACACCACAAGTGGGGCCCATCAAATTTAGCATTTTTCTGTAACAACCAAACGTGGGGCCCACCCATATTTTTAATAAAAATATTTATTTCTGTAACTTCAATAATTCATAATAAATAGCTCTTTTATCATAAATATATGTATTTTATATTCTTTCTATAGAAAATTTAATTCTCTATAATTTTGTAGAAGAAAATTTTTCCAAATTCTAAACAAAAAATATCCGAAATCCACATACGGGTGATTTTTAATACCTCCATTCTGACAAAATACTAATAAAATTTCTCAGTATTAATTCCTTCATTTATATCCACATAAAATAAATATTTTCTTATCACATAAATCAATAATTAATTATTCACAAATAATATTACAGAATCACAATAATGACAACCAGGTCGTTCCCAGAAAAGAGGAGATTTTATGATAAGGATTTCTCCGTACTGGCGCGCAATTAGATGACTAAATCTCTTTTCTAGATAGAAATTCCTTAGACATTGCCAATAATATTATCTAATAATATTATTCAAATAATATGAATTATTGATTTGATAATGGAAAATACTGTGCAGTAACAATTATTAAAATAACAATAATATAAAATATCAACGTAGTAATTATTGAATCAATAAAATAAAATATTAAACATTAATTACTGTAGCAATTATTGAGTAGTGCCTTCTTACATAAGAATCAATAATCCAAAAATACTGTGCAATACAGTGTGATACTGTGCAACCACGGGTATTACTGTATTTTAACCACCGGGTATTCCAACAGTGTTAACGGTAACAATTACACTGTTATTTATAAAAAAAATTCAAACTTGTCATTTTCCTTCATCCAACCATTTTTCGTTATGGGGCCAACAAATGGATGCGCCATTGTACGAATATTCCCCGACAACAAGAATATTCCACAACAACAATGAATATTTAATAACCACTTATTTATTTTACAAAATTTGCATATTTCACCCATAACCAAAGTATTATATCAAATTAATACCTTATTATTCACAATAATAATTCGAGAAAATTTAATTTTATTAATAAAAAATTGGGGTCTTACAACCTCCCCTACTTATGAAATTTTGTCCTCGAAATTGACGTACGTATCTGGTGTTTCGAAAAGGTGAGGCTACCTCATTTTCATTTTTGATTCCAATTCTCAGGTCATTTCTTCAATATCTTGGTTCCTCCACAAAACTTTAACTTGTGGTATAACCTTTGTGCGTAGGACATGCTCCTTCCTATCTAAGATCTTGATAGGTACCTCCTTGTACGTTAAATCTTCGGTTATCTCGTCTGGTTCTAACTCAATAATGTGGTTTGGGTCTTTCACATATTTACGAAGCACAGATATCTGAAAAATATTATGAACAATGAACACGAGACATACTTGGAGGTAATGCGAGTTTATAGGCCACATTTTCTACTCGGTCAAGAATTGCAAATGGACCAACAAATCATGGATTGAGCTTTCCTCTCTTCTCGAATCTTGTAACTCCCTTCCATGGACTAACACGTAACAATACATGATCTCCAATATTAAATTCAACGTCCTTTCGATGAAGATTTGCATAACTCTTTTATCGATCCTGTGTCGTTTATATACGTTGTTGGATCATTTGGATCTTCTCTGTAGTCATACATACCAATTCTGGTCCCAACAACGTTTCTTCTCCCACCACATCCCAACATACTAGAGAGCGACACTTTCATCTATACAATGCTTCGAATAGAGTCACACCTATACTTGCCTGATACCTATTGTTGTAGGCGAATTTCACCAATGGTAGGTACTTATCCCAACTCCCTTTGAAATCTAGGACACAGAGTCTTAATAGATCTTCAAGATTTTGAGTAGTCCTTTTTGATTTTCCGTCCGTTTGAGGATGGTATGCCGAACTGAATCGTAAGTCCGTGCCCATAGCTTTCTGCAAGCTAACCCAAAATCGTGAAGTGAATCTTGGGTCATGATCTGAAAATATGGATACTGGCATGCCATACAATCTCACAATCTCATTTACATACATACGAGCAAGACGTTTAAGGGAATAAGTCTCCCGTATAGGCAACAAATGGGCAGACTCGGTTAATCTATCAACAATAACCCAAATCGCATCTATGCCTTGAGAAACCTTGGGAAAACCCGTAACGAAATCCATGGTAATGTGTTTCCACTTCCATTTCAAAATCTCAAGTGGTTTCAATGGACCCTTTGGTACTTGATGCTTCACCTTTACACGTTGACAAGTTTAACACCTTAAGATAAACTCTGCGATCCCTCTCTTCATATTGCTCCACCAAAATGTATGTCGAAGATCATGATACATTGAAACTGCTTGAAACTATAGAATGGAATTGGGAGAACATTACCATAAATTTTGTTACTGGTCTTCTCAAGGTATAGATGCAATTTGGGTCATTGTTGATAGATTGACAAAATATGCTCATTTCTTACCTATACGAGTAACTTATTCACTTCAACGTCTTGCTCGTATGTACATAAATGAGATTGTAAGACTACATGGTATGCCAGTATCCATAGTATCTGATCGAGACCCAAGATTCACTTCACGATTTTGGATTAGTTTACAAAAAGCTATGGGCACGAATTTACGATTTAGTTAGGCATATCATCCTCAAACGGGCGGACAGTTAGAGAGGACTATTCAAACTCTTGAAGATCTATTAAGACTCTATGTCCTTGATTTCAAAGAAAGTTGGGATAAGTTCTTGCTATTAGTGGAATTCTCCTACAACAACAGTTATCAAGCAAGTATTGGCATGGCTCCATTCGAGGCGTTGTATGGATGCAAGGGTCGTTCTCTAGTATGTTAGGACGAGGTGGGTGTAGCAACGTTGTTGGGACCGAAATTGGTATGTATGACTACGAAGAAGATTCAAATGATCCGACAACGTATAAAAATCTCACAAGATCGACAAAAGAGTTATGTTGATCTTCATCGAAAGGACGTAGAATTCAATATTGGTGATCATGTGTTGTTACGTGTGGCTCTATGGAAAAGAGTTACGAGATTTAAAAAGAGATGAAAGCTCAATCCTCGATTCATTGGCCCATTTGAAACCCTTGACCGAGTAGGAACTGTGGCCTATAGACTCGCTTTACCGCCAAGTATGTCTCATTTTCATAACGATTTTCATATATCCATGTTACGTATATATGTGAAAGACCCGAACCACATCATTGAGTTAGAACCGGACGAAATAGCGAAATATTTAATGTATGAAGAGGTACCTGTTAAAATCTTGGATAAGAAGGAACATATTCTACGCTCCAAGGTTATACCTCAAGTCAAAGTTTTGTGGAGAAACCACGATGTTGAGAAAATGACCTGGGAGTTAGAATCTGATATGAAATCAAGGTATCCTCACCTCTACGACATACCAAGTATGTACCTTAATTTCGAGGATGAAATTTCAAAAGAAAGGGAGGTTGTAAGACCCCAACTTTCATAAATAAAGATTAAATTTTTCTCGATATATATTTTGAATATTATGGTGTGGATTAATATAATGATATTGTTGTGGGTAATATTTATAAATTTTGCAAAGTATACAACTTATCATAAAATATTCGATTGGTCGAAAAATATTCGTTTTAACAGGAAATACTCGTACGACGGTACAATCATTGGTGGACCCCACAACGAAATTATTGTCGGAGTTAGAAAACGACAAAAATATCTTTTTATGAAAGTAACGACGAAAGTTTTACCGTTAACTGTTGAAATACCCAGTGGTAAAAGTACAGTAATACGCGTGGTTGCATAGTAGCACGCGGTATTGATTATTGATGCTTACATGAGAAGTCACTCAGTTTTATTCAATTATTGTCACAGTAATTATTGCATAGTATCTCACGTTATTTGATTCAATTATTGTCAATATTTTATATATTATTAAATGAATAATTGAGACGACAAAGTTATTCATATTATTATTTACAATATTGACGATGTCTAGAAAGTTCTGTCGAGGAGAGGTTTGGTCACCTAATTGCGTGCCAATAGGGAGAAAGCCTTATCGGAAAGCCTCCTCTTTTTTGGGAACGATCTGGTTGTTAAATATTGTGAATTATAATAATGATGATAAATATTGTTAAAAATATTGAGGGGATTTTTATGAAGTATTTGTTGTAAATTTTATTTATTATTTGGACCCCCATTTACCCATTTTTCAAAATGGTCGGTAGAAGTTATCTCAATTTTATTATATATATATATATATATATATATATATATATATATATATATATATATATATATATTAATTTATGTTTGGGTGGGGGAAGTCACGGATGGAATATGGAATGGTGGAGTGGTGGGAAAAAATGATTGTGACGTGTATGAGTGTGATGTATGTGTGGGGTGTGTGTGTTGACATGTGGGGGGTGGAATATGGAATTTGGTGTTTGTGTGTGTAGTTTCCTTTGCCGTAAGGCAAAGGGTATATATATATATATTATAAATTTTATGTTTATATAAAATAAAATATATTATATTTTATTATGCATAGTATTTGTATAGTAAGGTCAGAAAATTATTCAGCCGGCGAATTCGCGCCCGTGACATTCGTCACTATGCGTCCGTGATAAATTTTTCAAATAGTATCATTTCCATTCTCCTATAAATAGGATGCTTATTTAAAATTGAAAATCATACCAGAATTAGAGAATTCTTCTTCTATAATATTGAGCTTATTTCTTTAGAGTTTAAGGAAGCTTTGAGCGTAGAAAATAATGAAAGTATTCTTCAAGAATATCCCCGCCTACCAGTCGGATTACTCTTCTTTTTAAGGTAAGAGATATTATTTTTGTTCAGTATTCGTATGAAATAATATTTTCTTCCATACTCTGAAGTATGTAAGTAATATTATTTCGTTTAAGATTTCGAATTCTATACTCATTTTATTAAATTTTGGCTTTTATACTCCATGAAATTAGTAGAATATCCTTGATATTTGCGCTTCATCCAATATCTTTTCATGAAAATATTATTCTGAGCATTCTTGATAAGTTTTAACCTTTTTTATGCTGGAGTACTATTTACGGAGTACTATTTACGGGGTACTATTCGTGAATTACTATTCACGGGATACTATTCACAAACTGCGAATATATTATAAATTTTATTTTTATATAAAATAGAATATATTATATTTTATTATGTATAGTATTTGCATAATGTCTGCATAGTATTTGCATAGTAAGGTCAGAAAATTATTCAGCCGGCGAATTCGCGCCCACGACATTCGTCACTGTGCGTCCGTGATAAATTTTTTAAATAGTATCCTTTACATTCTCTTATAAATAGGATGCTTAGTTAGAATTGAAAATCTCACCAGAATTAGAAAATTCTTCTTCTATAATATTGAGCGTATTTCTTTAGAGTTTAAGGAAGCTTTGAGCATAGAAAACAGTGAAAGTTTTCTTCAAGAATATCCCCGCCCTACCAGTCGGATTACTCTTCTTTTTAAGGTAAGGGATATTATTTTTGTTCAGTATTCATATGAAATAATATTTTCTTCCATACTCTGTAGTATGTAAGTAATATTATTTCGTTTCAGATTTCGAATTCTATACTCATTTTGTTAAGTTTTGGCTTCTATACTCCATAAAATTAGTAGAATATCCTTAATATTTACGCTTCATCCAGTATCTATTCATGAAAATATTATTCTGAGCATTCTTGATAAGTTTTAACCTTTTTATACCGGAGTATTATTCCCGGGGTACTATTCTCGAATTACTATTCACGAGATACTATTCACTCAGTTACTATTCATCTGGGATACTGTTCATGACAAAAATTGATTTCTTTTCGGTCTAAATCATTTTTGATACAATATTATTCTTGAATTTTACTCCACAAAGCAGTATCATGTTGACAATTTAGACATTATTGAATTCTGGATAAATTAAATTATAAATCTTTAAAAATTTATCCTTTATTTCCTTTTAATTGAATTCTTATATCATTGTCATCATCCTCATGCTTATATTGTGATGAAAGTCATCTGTGGCTTACGTGCATAGATGGACTATTGATTGGTATGATTATAACCACGGATTATTCGGTATAATCATAACCATAATGTTACAAATGATGTGGTAAATGTCATCATTGGCTCGTAGTGCATTGATGGACAGTTGTTGGCATGATCATGACCATTGATGAAAACACGGATATCCTTGGCCCGTAGTGCATGGATAATTCGTGGTCGTGATACTAATGAATATCTTTGGCCCGTAGTTAGAGATGATTTGATGATATGAATTATTTATTAAGTTGAGTCTCAGCGATAAAATTGATGATAAACTTTTTAAATCATAGAAGATAGTAGATATCATGCTCTACTTGACTCTTCTAATGGATTACTTGTTCCGCTGCAATTAAACTTGATGTTTATTATATTTTATCAGTTTAACATTGTTGAAGGCTAACGATAAATTTGTTCTACATTATCTTAGTCATAATATTTCTTACTGGGCTAGTTGAGCTCACCCTTTGCTTTCATTGTTCTCCTCAGAAAATTAGAATATAGCTGGAACTAGTCGGGGAATGGAGTGACGGTCCAGATGGTTGCATTAGTAGTCCTCACAATTTAGTGAAATAATGTTATAATAAATATATTGAGTACTCCATTTGAGTTTGAATACTGTCTAGAAGACAATATTCGTACTAAAACTCTCAGCTTATGTTTTGTCGTATTTTACATGATAATTGTATAATTAAGTTGTATTTGAATTTTGTACCATGTATTTGGCGACTCAGAATGGGTGATGTATACCTATTTTGAGGGCGTCACTTAATAACTCCTGTAGTTGGACCTTTAACCCCTGAAGTTCAATAGGAGTCATTCGATATGGCATTTTAGAAATGAATTTTGTACCAAGTTCAAGGTCAATAAAGAATTCAACTTCACGTTATGGGGGTAGACCGGGAAGTTCTTCAGAAAATACGTCAGGAAATTCACTAACAACAGAAATATTATTCAAATCTGACGTATTTTTGTTCAAGTCCATGACATGGGCTAAGAAAGCTTGACATCCATTTTTCAATAAACAAATAGCTTTATGGCTTGATATAACAGTGATTGACTTTGGTGGTTTGGTTGCTTATATTCGCATAACAGGTTGATTAGAAATATGAAAACTAACAACCTTACGAAAATAATCAATTTTAGCATGATGAGTGGTTAACCAATCAATCCCTAAAATCACATCAAATGTAAGTATTTTCAAAGAAATAAGATCGACAGGTAATGTGATGGTTCCAACTTGAATCAAGCAAGATTTATAAACAGTGGATGTAATGAAAGTTTCTCCTAACGGAGTCTCAACAGATAAGTCAAAGTCTAATTTCTTCAGAGTCAAGTTCAAACGTTGAACACAAACAGGAGAGATAAAAGAATGGGTAGAACCGGTATCTAGTAAGGTATAAACTTCGCAAGAGTTTATGATTAGCTTACCCGTGATCACCTCGTTCGGGTTCCTAGCATTTTGGGCAGTCATAACAAACGCTCTTCCAGAAACCACTGACTTTGACTTGTCCGGGACAGCCTTTGGAGTCACCATTTCCGCTGGACTTGGTTTCGCTACAGGACAATCTCTAGCTATATGACTTTCCTTTCTACAGTTATAACACACCTTGGATTGTTTTGGGCAGTTTGGGCTGATGTGTCCCTCTTTCCCGCATTTATAACATACGACTGGTGGTCGTTCTCCTCCCCTAGGAACAGTTGATGTTTTTACTGACGTCTTCACATTGTCATTATTGTACTTTCTCTTTTTAAAATCTCTCCCCAACTCGCTTCTTCTACTATCATGGCCACGATTACCACCAGAGTGGTTACCGCTTTTGTCCGAATATTTTCCTCCCCGCTGGTTGTCTTTGCTCCATTGACTGCTGCCACTGGTATGACCCTAATTGTGGTCCCTCGGTTGAACATACTCATTATCTCGCTCTAATAATTAAGTCATGTTCACAACATCTGAATATAGAGAAAATTTGTGAGAAATAAGATATTGCCGAATTTTGGGTTTCAGACCTCTCAAAAACATCTGCGTCATACGTTCCTCATTCTCTACCAATGAGGTGCAAACCTGTATAACTCTGCGAACTTAGCCTTGTACTGGGACACAGTCATGTTGTTCTGTTCCAGTCTAATAAACTCTACCTCCTTCATTTGACCAATACTTTCAGGAAAGTACTTGTCATTGAACAGTTTCTGAAATGTTTCCCAATACATGTTGAGTGCGGCAGGCTGGGTACGCTTCACAGATTCCTACCAGTAATCTGCCTCACCACAAAACATAAAGGTGGCGAATGGAACCTTCTGTTCCTCCGTGCATCCCAAGACATCAAATATCTTGGTAATTTGTTTAACCAACGTTTCCACCTTGATTGGATCCGGCTTTCCCAAAAATTCTGGTGGTCCCAACTCTTTGAACTGCTTGGCTGTGACAAGCCATGCGTTGCTATCATTTCCACCCGTATTTTGTACACAAGTCTCCC
This sequence comes from Panax notoginseng, assembly GCA_016801055.1. Taxonomy (NCBI): domain Eukaryota; kingdom Viridiplantae; phylum Streptophyta; class Magnoliopsida; order Apiales; family Araliaceae; genus Panax; species Panax notoginseng. The sequence continues at coordinate 204,676,735 of CM029016.1, forward strand.
TCGTCTGATTTCTACTGCCACTGGTATAACCCTAGTTGTGGTCCCTCGGTTGAACATACTCATTATCTGAATATAGAGAAAATTTGTGAGAAATAAGATATTCCCGAATTTCGGGTTTCAGACCTCTCAAAAACATCTGCGTCATACGTTCCTCATTCTCTACTAAATGAGGTGCAAACCTGTATAACTCTGCGAACTTAGCCTCGTACTGGGACACAGTCATGTTGTTCTGTTCCAGTCTAATAAACTCTACCTCCTTCATATGACGAATACTTTTAGGAAAGTACTTGTCATTGAACAGTTTCTGAAATATTTCCCAATACATGTTGAGTGCGGTAGGCTGGGTAAGCTTCACAGATTCCCACCAGTAATCTGCCTCACCACAGAACATAAAGGTGGCGAATGGAACCTTCTGTTCCCCTGTGCATCCCAAGACATCAAATATCTTGGTAATCTGCTTAACCCACGTTTCCGCCTTGATCGGATCCGACTTTTCCAAAAATTCTGGTGGTCCCAACTCTTTGAACTGCTTGGTTGTGACAAGCCGTGCGTTGCTCTCATTTCCACCCGTATTTTGTACACGAGTCTCCCTCGTCTGATTTTGCATGAACTTCAAAAAGCTTCTAAACATCCCATCATTCATCATTTGTTCGGTAGTATTATTTACAGGAGGAATATTGCCTTCCTGTTGCACGTTCCCCTGGTTGGTGATTAAAGGTGTCTCCACGGTCTCATTCACTCCATTGTTAACATTTTCAGCTACCATTCTCAAATAATTCCATAAAACAAGGCTTAATTAAGGAAATTGACATACCACATATTATCCCTATATTCTGACCGACCAATTAAATATCAAATAAGCTTAGGTAGGACACACTAGCGAAGGATTTACTCGTCTTTTCCCTCCTAATTCTATTCCCTGATCTTCGCCAGAGACCATATCCCTAAGCTTTGATACCAACTGTGACGCCCCCAAAATAGGTCCACACAACCCATTCTGAATCGCCAAATACATAGTACAGAAAATAACTACAACTTCATTATTACAACTATCGTGCAAAATACGATAACACATAAGCTATGAGTTTAAATACAAATATTATCTTCTAGACAATATTCAAACTCAAATAAGTCCTCATTACAATTATTAATACAATATTTTACAAAATAGTGAGGACTACTAAAACAACTGACTTAGAACATCACTCCACAACCCGACTAGTTCCCGCTATATTCTCGCATCCTGAGAAGAAATATGGAACAAAAAGAAAAAGGGTGAGCTCAACTAGCCCAGTAAAGAATATTATGACTAAGATAATGTACAACAAATTATCGTTAGCCTTCAATAAATCAGATAAAATATAATGGACAACAAGTTTTAGATCAATATTCGCAGCAGAAATAACAATTCATTGGAAGAGTTAAGTACATAATGAAATCTACTATCTTCTATGATTTAAAAGTTCATCATCAATATTTTATCCCTGTAACATCAATCAATACACATCTTGAATCAAATATTCATCTTTGCACTACGGGCCAAAGATATTCATCAGATAATCATTCATCTTTGCACTACAAGCCAAAGATATTCAGTTATATCATTATTTAGGACTGAGGATGATGAAAAATATTTTAAAGAAACGAATCCAGTGAGATAAAAGGACAAAGATTAGGGATTCGTACTTTAAATCATTCAAGTTTAAAAATACTCCGTAATAAACTATAGTGGAGTAAAATTCAAAAATAAAGATCAAAATATGGATACAAACAAATATAGTAACCATAATAGATAACTTGGACAAAGAAAAAAAAATTTAATTTTTCTGTGGATAGTGTCGTATTCGTGAATAGTTCCGTATACGTGAATAGTGTCGTATACAAGAATAGTAAATCCGACACAAAAAGGTAGAAATTTTACAAGAAAAATCATATTTCGTGAATAGTACCGTATTCGTGAATAGTGTCGTATACGTGAATAGTAACCTCGTCATAAAAAGGTAAAAATTTCATAATAAAATTCATACCAATATTTCGGCATAATGATATTGAACGAAATAACATCATTTACTAAGAAAATAATATCTCATACCTTAAAAGAATAATATTTCTGGTTGAAATATCGGATATAACGCTGAAGAAAACTTGCACTGAATAACAACTCTCAAAGTATCTAGATACTCACAAAATACGCTCGATATTATAGAGAGAGAACACTTCTGATTCTGGTGTGATTTTCAATTCTAACCTAAGCACCTTATTTATAGGAAAATGTCATAACGCCAAAGCAGAGTAAATTTAATAAAATAATATTTTCAAAAATTTCTACGCACACATTTTTGACCAAATTATCAGCACACCATAAGTGGGGCCCACCAAATTTAGCATTTTTTCACAACAACCAAAAGTGGGACCCACTAATATTTTTAATAAAAATATTTATTTCCGAAACTTTAATAATTCATAATAAATAGCTCTTTTATCAGAAAATTACTAATTTTATATCCTTTTCATAGGAAATTTAATTCTCTACAACTTTGTAGAATAAATTTTTTCTAAATTCCAAACAGAAAATGACCGAAATCCATATACGGATGATTTTTAATACCTCCATTCTGATAAAATACTGATAAAATACCTCAACATTAATTCCTTCATTTATATTCATATAAAATAAATATTTTCTTATCATATAAATCAATAATTAATTATTCAAAAATAATATTATAGAATCACAATAATGAAAACCAGGTCGTTCCTAGGAAATAGGGGGCTTTCCGATATGGATTTCTTCTTACTGGCGCACAATTAAGTGACCAAACCCCTTTCCTAGACATTGCTTCCTTAGACATTGCCAATAATGCTAACTAATAATATTATTCAAATAATATGAATTATTGATCTGATAATAGAAAATACTGCGCAGTAACAATTATTGAAACAACAATAATATAAAATATCAATGTAGCAATTATTGAATCAATAAAATAAAATATTGAACAGTAATTACTGTAACAATTATTGAGTAGTGTCTTCTTACGTAAGAATCAATAATCCAAAAATACTGTGCAATTTCGTGTGCTACTATGCAACCACACGTGTTAACGGTAATAATTACGCCGTTATTTATAAAAAACTCAAACTTGCCATTTTCCTTCATCCAACCGTTTTTGTGACGCTCCCAAAATAGGTATACATCACTCATTCTGAGTCACCAAATATATGGTACAGAAACAAATACAACTTTATTATTACAATTATCGTGTAAAATACGACAACATATATGCTATGAGTTTAAATATAAATATTGTCATCTAGATAGTATTCAAACTCAAATATGTCCTCATTATAATTATTGATATACTATTTTACAAAATAGTGAGGACTGCTGAAACAACTGTCTGGACCCATCACTCCACACCCCGACTAGTTCTCGCTATTCTCGCCTCCTAAGAAGAAAAATGGAAGAAAAAGGAAAAGGGTGAGCTCAACTAGCCCAGTAAAGAATATTATGACTAAGATAATATACAACAAATTATCGTTAGCCTTCAACAAATCAGATACAATATAATGGACAACAAATTTTAGATCAATATTCGCAACGAAAATAACAATTCATTAGAAGAGTTTAAGTAGAGAATAAAATCTACTATCATCTATGAATTTAAAAGTCTATCATCAATATTTTATCCCTGTAACATCAATCAATATACATCTTGAATCAAATATTCATCTTTGTACTATGGGCCAATGATATTCATTTGTATCACCAGTTGGTTATGTTCATCTCAACACATGTTCATCTTTGCACTACGGGCAAAGATATTCATCAGGTAATCATTCATCTTTACACTACAGGCCAAAGATATTCAGTTATTTCATCATTTAGGACTGAGGATGATAAAAATATTATAAAGAAATGAATCCAGTGAGATAAAAGATCAAAGAATAGGGATTCGTACTTCGGTTAATCCAAGTTCAAAAATACTCCATAATAAATCATAGCTAAATAAAATTCTAGAATGAAGATCAAAACATGGATACAATCAAAGATAGTAACCATAACATACATCTTGGATAAAGAAGAGAAAAATTTATTTTTTTGTGAATAGTGCAGTATTTATGAATAGTGCTGTATACGTGAATAGTAACCCCGACACGAAAAAGTAAAAATTCCACAAGAAAAATCATACTTCGTGAATAGTACTTGTGAATAGTGTCATATATGTGAATAGTATCGTATACATGAATAGTAACCTCGACATAAAAAAGGTAGAAATTTTACAATAAAATTCATACCAATATTTCGGCATAACGATATTGAAAGAAAAACATCATTTACGAAGAAAATAACATCCCTTACTTCAAAAGAATAGTGCTTCTGACTGGAATATCGGATATAGTGCTGATGGAAACTTACACTGAATAGCAACTCTCAAAGTATCTAAATACTCAAAAAAATACGCTCGATAATATATATAGAGAGAAAACTTTTGATTCTGGTGTGATTTTCAATTCTAACTAAGCATCCTATTTATAAGAAAATATTTAGAACGCCAAAACAGACTAACTTGCTACCTGATGGCTTTACCTACTACTATTCATGCCCACCACTTTTAAAATAAATTTTTAGCACATTTCTCACCAACAAAAAGTGGGGCCCACCCATTTTAGAAAATTTTCAAAATATTTTAAATTTAAACAATAATCAGCAACTTCAATAATTCATAATAAATAGCTATTTTATCAGAAAAATTCAAATCTCATGTCTATTCTATAGGAAATTTAATTTTCTACAACTTTGTAGAAGAAAGTTTTTCTAAATTCTAAACAGAAAATGTCCAAAATCTACATACGAACGATTTTTAATACCTCCATTCCAACAAAATACTGATAAAACACCTCAACATTAATTTCTTCATTTATGTCCACATAAAAATAAATATTTTCTTATCATATAAATCAATAATTAATTATTCACAAATAATATTACAGAATCAAAATTATGACAACCAGGTCGTTCCCAAGAAAGAGGAGGCTTTCCGATAAGGATTCCTCTTTACTGGCGCGTAATTAGGTGGTCAAACTCGTTTCCTAGACAGAACTTTCTTAGACATTGCCAATAATATTATCTAATAATATTATTCAAATAACATGAATTATTGATCTGATAATGAGAAATACTGTGCAGTGACAATTATTGAAACAACAATAATATAAAATACCAATGTAGCAATTATTAAATCAATAAAATAAAATATTGAACAGTAATTACTATAACAATTATTGAGTAATGTCTTCTTACGTATGAATCAATAATTCAAAAATACTGTACAATACCGTGTGCTACTGTGCAACCACGTGTATTACTGTATTTTAACCACCGGGTATTCCAACAGTGTTAACGGTAATAATTACGCTGTTATTTAAAAAAAACTCAGACTTGTTGTTTTTTTTCATTCGACCGTTTTTCGTTATAGGGCCTACAAATGGCTGCGTCATTGTACGAATATTCTCCGACAGCAAGAATCTTTCACGACCAAACGAATATTTCCCGACAACAATGTATATTTTATAACCACTTACTTATTTTACAAAATTTTCATATTTCACCCATAACCAAAGTATTATATCAAATTAACACCTTATTATTCAAAATAATAATTAGAGGAAATTCGATTTTATTTATAAAAAATTGGGGTCTTACAACCTCCCCTTCTTATGAAATTTCGTCTTTGAAATTGACGTACGTACCTGGTGTTTCGAAAAGGTGAGAGTACCTCGCTTTCATTTCTGACTCCAACTTCCAGGTCATTTTCTCAATAGCATGGTTCCTCCACAAAATTTTAACTTGTGGTATAACCTTTGTGCGTAGGACATGCTCCTTCCTATCCAAGATCTTGACAAGTACCTCTTCGTATGTTAAATCTTCGATTATCTTGTCTGGTTCTAACTCAATAATGTGGTTTGGGTCTTTCACAAATTTACGAAGCACAGATATGTGAAGTACATTATGAACACGAGACATGCTTAGAGGTAATGCGAATCTATAGGCCACATTTCTTATTTGGTTAAGAATCTAAAATGGACCAACAAATCATGGATTGAGCTTTCCTCTCTTCCCAAATCTTGTAACTCCCTTCCATGGAGCAACACGTAATAATAAATAATACCTAATATTAAATTACACATTCTTTCGATGAAGATCTGCATAACTCTTTTGTCGATCCTGTGCCGTTTGTATACGTTGTCGGATCATTTGGATCTTCTCTGTAGTCATGCGTACTAACTCTGGTCCCAACAATGTTGATTCTCCCACCTCATCCCAGCATACTAGAGAGTGACACTTTTATCCATACAATGCTTCGAATAGAGCCATACCTATACTTGCCTGATAACTATTGTTGTAGGAGAATTCTACCAATGGTAGGTACTTATCCCAACTCCCTTTGAAATTTAGGACACAGAGTCTTAATAGATCTTCAAGAGTTTGAATAGTCCTTTCTGATTGCCCGACCGTTTGAGGATGGTATGTCGAACTGAATTGTAAATCTGTGCCCATAGCTTTCTGTAAACTAACCCAAAATTGTGAAGTGAATCTTGGGTCACGATCTGAAACTATGGATACTGGCATGCCATGCAATCTCACAATCTCATTCATATGCATACGAGCAAGACGTTCAAGGGAATAAGTCTCCCGTATCGGCAAGAAATGAGCAGATTTGGTTAATCTATCAACAATAACCCAAATCGCATTTATGCCTTGAGAAACCTTGGGAAAACCCGTAACAAAATCCATGGTAATGTGTTCACACTTCCATTTCGGGATCTCAAATGGTTGCAATAGACCCTTTGGTACTTGATGCTCCGCCTTTATACGTTGACAAGTTAAACACCTCGAGATAAACTCCGCGATCTCTCTCTTCATATTGTTCCACCAAAATATATGTCGAAGATCATGATACATTTTGGTACTCCCAGGATGGATTACAAACGGTGTGTTGTGTGCCTCCATCATGATTCTATGCTTCAAGTCAGAATCGTTAGGAACGTAAAGTCTGGAGTTGACTCGAAGTATTCCTTCTTCATCAAATCTTGTTTCTGAAATAGCACCTTCTTGCACTTTCTTCTTCGTACGCATCAGCTCTAGGTCCGTAGCTTAAGCAGCTTTAACTTTATCGATTAAAGTCGGTTCTACTCATATATTTGATATCATCACTTTGGTACTTAGAGCCTTTAATTATATCTCCATCCTTTGCAAGTCATACAAAATGGGCATTTGTGTTAACAACTTCGCACTCGTACCCGCATATGATCTTCTACTCAATGCGTCAGCTACCACGTTTGCTTTTCCAAGATGATATTGGATGGTATGGTCGTAATCTTTCAACAACTCGAGCCAACGTACTTGCCGCATGTTGAGTTTCGTTTGAGTGAAGAAATATTTGAGGCTTTTATGATCTATATAGATCTCCACTTTCTCCCTATACAGGCAGTGTCTCCATATCTTCAGCGCGAAAATGACTGCTACCAACTCCAGATCATGAGTAGGATAATTCTTCTCATATTCTTTGAGTTATCGCGAGGCATAGGCTATGACTTTCCCATGTTGCATGAGAACACATCCAAACCCTTTGCCTGAAGCATCACTGTAGATAACAAATCCATCCAAACTAGATGGTATTGTCAGAACAGGTGTCGAAATGAGTCTCCTCTTGAGCTCTTGGAAACTCTTCTCGCATTTCTCGCTCCATACAAATTTTGTATCTTTCTGAGTCAGCTGAGTTAACGGAGTAGTGATTTAAGAAAATCCTTCCACAAATCTCTGATAATAACCGGATAAGCCCAAAAAGCTACGTACTTCGGTCACCGACTTCGGTTGCTCCCAACTTTGTATTGCTTCAATCTTTACCGGGTCAACAGATACTCCATATTTTAACACCACGTGCCCATGGAATGCTACTTCCTCAAGCCAGAACTCGAATTTCTTCAGCTTGGCATATAGCTTGTTATCACGAAGCCTTTGAAGTACCAGCTTCAAATGGTGCTCATGATCTTCACGGCTTTTGAAATAGATGAGAATGTCATCAATAAAGACAACAACAAATTGATCTAAATATTCCTTAAACACATGGTTTATCATATCCATGAAAGTAACAGGAGCATTAGTCAATCCAAAAGACATGACTAAGAATTTATAATGCCCGTACCGAGTTCTAAAGGCAGTCTTCGGAATATCCTCAATTTTAATCTTCAGCTGATGATATTCAAAACGAAGATCGATCTTTAAAAAGAATTATGCTCCTTGCAACTGGTCAAACAAGTCATCAATGCGAGGTAACGGATACCTATTCCTGATGGTGACATGGTTCAATTCCCGGTAGTCAATACAAAGTCGCATACTCCCGTCTTTCTTCTTTACGAATAAAACAGGAGCACCCCAAGGAGATGTATTAAGACGAATGAAACCGATGTCTAACAACTCCTGTAGTTGGACCTTTAACTCCTAAAGTTCAATAGGAGCCATTCGATATGGGATTTTAGAAATGGGTTTTGTACCAGGTTCAAGGTCAATAAAGAATTTAACTTCATGTTCTAGGGGTAGACTGGAAAGTTCTTCAAGAAATATGTCAGGAAATTCACTAACAACAAAAATATTATTCAAATCTGACGTATTTTTATTCAAGTCCATGACATGGGCTAAGAAAGCTTGACATCCGTTTTTTAATAAACGAATAGCTTTATGGCTTGATATGACAGTGATTGACTTTAGTGGTTTGGTTACTTGAATTCGCATAACAGGTTGGTTAGGAATATGAAAACTAACAACCTTACAAAAATAATCAATTTTAGCATGATGAGTGGTTAACCAATCAATCCCTAAAATTACATCAAATGCAAGTGTCTTTAAAGAGATGAGATCAACAGGTAATGTGATGGTCCCGTCTTGAATCAAGCAAGATTTATAAACCGTGGATGTAACGAAAGTTTCTCCTAACGGAGTCTCAACAGAAAAGTCTAAGTCTAATTTCTCAGGGGTCAAGTTCAAACGTTGAGCACAAGCAGGAGAAATAAAAAAATAGGTAGAACCGGTATCTAATAAGGTATAAACTTTGCAAGAGTTTATGTTTAGCTTACCCGTGATCACCTCGTTTTGATTCCTCGCATTTTGGTCAGTCACGATAAATGCTCTTCCAGGAACCACCGACTTTGACTTGTCTGGAACAGCCTTTGGAGTCACCATCCCCACTGAACTTGGTTTCGCTATAGGATAATCTCGAGCTATATGACCTTCCTTTCTACAGTTATAACACACCTTGAATTGTTGTGGGCAGTTTGGGCTGATGTCTCCCTCTTTCCCGCATTTATAACATACGACCAGTGGTCGTTCTCATCCCCTAGAAATAGTTGATGCTGGTGCTGACGTCTTCATGTTGTCATTGTTGTACCTCCTCTTTTTGAAATCTCCCCCTGACTCGCTTCTTCTACTATCATGGTCATGATTACCACCAGAGTGGTTATTGCTTTTGTTCGGATATTTTCCTCCCCGCTGATTATCATTGCTCCGATGACTGCTGCCACCGGTATGACTCTGGTTGTTGTCCCTCGGTTGAACAGACTAATTATCTCGCTCTAATAATTGAGTCATGTTCACAACATCTGAATATAGAGAAAATTTATGAGAGATAAGGTATTGATGAATTTCGAGTTTCAAACCTCTTAGAAATATTCACGTCATACGTTCCTCATTCTCTACCAAAAGAGGTGCAAACTTGAATAACTCTGTAAACTTAGCCTCGTACTGGGACACAGTCATGTTGTTATGTTCTAGTCTGATAAACTCTACTTCTTTCATATGAAGAATACTTTCAGGAAAGTACTTGTCATTGAATAGTTTCTGAAACACTTTCCAAGACATATGGAGTGCGGCAGGCTGGGTACGCTTCACAGACTCCCACCAGTAGTCTGCCTCACCACGGAACATAAAGGTGGCGAATGAAACCTTCTGTTCCTCCGTGCATCCCAAGATATCAAATATCTTGGTAATTTGTTTAACCCATGTTTCCGCCTTGATCGGATCGGGCTTTCCCACAAATTCTAGTGGTCCCAACTCTTTGAACTGTTTGGCTATGATAAGCCGCGCGTTGCTATTATTTCCACCCGTATTTTGTACACGAGTCTCCCTCGGCTGATTTTGTATGAACTGTAAAAAGCTTCTAAACATCACATCATTCATCGTTTGATCGGTGGTGTTGTTTACAGGAGGAACATTGCCATCGTGTTGCAAGTTCTCCTGGTTGGTGATTAAAGGTGTCTCCACAATCTCATTCACTCCGTTGTTAACATTTTCAGCTGTCATTCTCAAATATTCTCATAAAACCAGGGTTAATTAAAGAAATTGACATTCCACATGTTATCCCTATATTTCTACCGACCAATTAAACACAAATAAGCTTAGGTAGGACACACTAGCGAAGAATTTACTCGTCACTCCCTTCCTAGTTCTAACCCCAAATCTTTATCAGAGATCATATCCCCAAGCTCTGATACCAACTGTGACGCCCCCAAAATAGGTCCACACAACCCATTCTGAGTTACCAAATACATAGTACAGAAAATAACTACAACTTCATTATTATAATTGTCGTACAAAATACGACAACACATATGTTGTGAGTTTAAATACAAATATTGTCTTCTAGACAATATCCAAACTCAAATAAGTCCTCATTATAATTATTGATACACTATTTTACAAAATAGTGAGGACTACTAAAACAACTGCCCTGAAACATCACTCCACAGCCCGGCTAGTTCCTGCTATATTCTCGCCTCCTGAGAAGAAAAATGGAATAAAAAGGAAAAGGGTGAGCTCAACTAGCCCAGTAAAGAATATTACGACTAATATAATGTAGAACAAATTATCATTAGCCTTCAATAAAATAGATAAAATATAATAGACAACAAGTTTTAGATCAATATTCGCAGCGAAAATAACAATTCATTAGAAGAGTTAAGTAGAGAATGAAGTCTACTATCTTCTATGATTTAAAAGTCTATCATCAATATTGTATCCCTGTAACATCAATCAATATACATCCCGAATCAAATATTCATCTTTGCACTATGGGCCAAAGATATTCATTTGTATCACCAATTGATCATGTTCATCTCAACACCAGTCCATCTTTGCACTACGGGCCAAAGATATTCATCAAGTAATCATTCATCTTTGCACTACAGGTCAAAGATGTTCAGTTATATCACCATTTAGGACTGAGGATGATGAAAATATTTTAAAAAAAACGAATTTAGTAAGATAAAAGGACAAAAATTAGGAATTTGTACTTCAGTTTATCTAAGTTCAAAAGTACTCCATAACAATCAACTGTGAAGCAAAATTCAAGAATAAAGATCAAAACATAAATACAATCAAAGATATTAACCATAATAGACAACTTGGACAAAGAAAAGAAAATTTAATTTTTCTGTGAATAGTGTCGTATTCGTGAATAGTGTGGTATACGTGAATAGTAATCCCGACATAAAAAGGTAGAAATTTTATAAGAAAAAGCATACTTCATGAATAGTACTCGTGAATAGTACCGTATTCGTGAATAGTATTGTATACGTGAATAGTGTCGTATACGTAAATAGTAACCTCGACGTGAAAAGGTAAGAATTTTATAATAAAATTCATACCAATATTTTGGTATAATGATATTAAAAAAAATAACATCATTTACGAAAAATAATAACATCCCTTACCTCAAAAGAATAGTACTTCTGACTGAAATATCGGATATAATACTGAAAAAAACTTGCACTGCTTATCAACTCTCAAAGTATCTAAATACTCACAAAAATATGCTCGATATTATATAGAGAGAAAATTTTTGATTTTGGTATGATTTTGAATTCTAACCGAAGCATCCTATTTATAGAAAAATGCTTAGAACGCCAAAGCTAACTAACCTGCTACCGGTGGCTTTCACCCATTGCTATTCACGCACACCACCTTTGAAATTTAGCATTTTCCATAAAAAACAAAAGTGGGCCCTACCCATGTTTTTAATAAAAACATTTATTTCTAAAACCTCAATATATCATAATAAATAGCCCTTTTATCATAAAAATACGAATTTTATGTCCATTTCATAGGAAATTTAATTCTCTACAATTTTATAAAAGAAAATTTTTTCAAATTCCAAACAGAAAATGACCAAAATCTACATACGGATGCTTTTTAATACCTCCATTCTGACAAAATACTGATAAAATACCTCAATATTAATTCCTTCATTTATATCCACATAAAATTAGTATTTTTTTTATCATATAAATTAATAATTAATTATTCACAAATAATATTACAGAATCACAATAATGACAACCAGGTCGTTCCTAGGAAAGAGGGGGCTTTCCGATAAGGATTTCTCCTTACTGGCGCGCAATTAGGTGACCAAATCCCTTTCCTAGACAGAACTTCTTTAGACATTACCAATAATGCTATCTAATAATATTATTCAAATAATATGAATTATTGATCTGATAATGGGAAATAATGTGCAGTGACAATTATTGAAACAACAATAATATAAAATAGCAACGTAGCAATTATTGAATTAATAAAATAAAATATTGAACAGTAATTACTGTAACAATTATTGAGTACTATCTTCTTACATAAGAATCAATAATCCACAAATAATGTGCAATACCGTGTGCTACTGTGTAACCACGCGTATTACTGTACTTATTCTAACAGTATTAATGGTAACAACTACGCCATTATTTAAAAAAAACCCATACTTGTCGTTTTCTTCATCCGACAGTTTTCTGTTATAGGCCCAATTAGCTGCGCCGTCGTACGAATATTCTCCGACAGCAAGAATATTTCACGACCAAACGAATATTCCCCGACAATAATGAATATTTTATAACCACTTGCTTACTTAAAATATTTATGCATTTTACCCATAACTAACCACATTAATTAAATCAACCCCTTACTATATCAAAATAATAAATTGGGGAAAATTAATTTTATTCATAAAAAGTTGGGGTCTTACAAATATGAAGAGAAAGATCGCGGAGTTTATCTCAAGGTGTTTAGCTTGTTAACGTGTCAAGGCAGAGCATCAAGTGCCAAAAGGTCCATTGCAACCACTTGAAATTCCAGAATAGAAGTGGGAGCACATTAACATAGATTTTGTTACTGGTCTTCCAAAGGTTTTTCAAGGCATAGATGCAAATTGGGTCATTGTCGATAAATTTACCAAGTCTGCTCATTTCTTAAATATACGAGAAATATATTCACTTGAATGTCTTGCTCGTATGTACATAGATGAAATTATGAGATTGCATGGTATGTCAGTATCCATAGTTTCTGATCGAGACCCAAGATTCACTTCACAATTTTGGGTTAGCTTACAGAAAGCTATGGGCACTGATTTATGATTTAGTTATGTATATCATCCTCAAACGGACAGGCAGTCTGAGAGGACTATTCAAACTCTTGAAGATCTATTAAGACTCTGTATCCTTGACTTCGAAGGAAGTTGGGACAAGTACTTACCATTGGTAGAATTTTCCTACAACAACAATTATCAAGCAAGTATAGACATGACTCCATTCGAGGCGTTGTATAGATGAAAGTGTCGTTCTCCAGTATGCTGGCACGAGGTGGGTGAAGCAACATTGTTGGGACCAGAATTGGTACATATGACTACAAAAAAGATTCAAATGATCCGGCAACGTATACAAACCTCTCTAGATCAACAAAAGAGTTATGATGATCTTCTTCGAAGGGACGTGGAATTCAATGTTGGTGATCATGTATTGTTACGTGTTGCTCCATGGAAAGGAGTTACGAGATTTGTAAAGAGAGAAAAGCTCAACCCTCGTTTCATTGGCCAATTTAAAATTCTCGACCGAGTATGAACTGTGGCCTATAGACTCGCTTTACCGATAAGTATATCTCATGCTCATAATGTTTTTTATATATCTATATTACGTAAATATGTGGAAGACCCAAACCACATTATTGAATTAGAACCAGACGAGATAGCAGAAGATTTAACGTATGAAGAGGTACCTGTTAAAATCTTGCATAAGAAGGAACATATTCTATGCTAAAAGGTTATACCTCAAGTCAAAGTTTTATGGAGAAATCACGATATTGAGAAAATGACCTGGGAGTTAGAATCTGAAATGAAAACAAGGAATTCTCACCTCTTCGACTTACCAAGTACGTACATTAATTTTGAGGACGAAATTTCATAAGAAGGGGAGTTTGTAAGACCCCAACTTTTTATGAATAAAGATTTAATTTTCTCTAAATATTATTTTGAATAATAAGGTGTTGATTTGATATAATGTTATAGTTATGGGTGATATGTGCAAAATTTTTAAAATAAGCAAGTTGTTATAAAATATTCATTTGGTCGGAGAATTTTCTTTTTATCGGAGAATATCCGTACGACAACTCAATCATTGGTGGACCCCATAATGGAATAACTATCGGATATAGAAAGCGACAGAAATAACTTTTTTATAAAAATAATGGCAAAACTTTTACCGTTAAACTGTTGAAATATACGATGATAAAAGTACAGTAATACGCGTTGTTACACAGTAGCACACGGTATTACACAGTATCTCTAATTATTGACGCTTACGTAAGAAATCACCCAATTTTATTCAATTATTGCAACAGTAGTTGCTGCATAGTACCTCATATTATTAATTCAATTATTGTCACAGTATCATATGCACAATATTTTATATTATTAAATCAATAATTGAGACAACACATTTATTCATATTATTATTTATATTATTGACAATGTCTAAAAAGTTTTATCGAGGAAAGGGGTTAGGTTATTTAATTACGTGCTAATAAGGAGAAATCCTTATCAGAAAGCCCCCTCTTTCCTAGGAATGATCTGACTGTTAATATTGTGAGTTATAATATTAATGATGAATAATTATTAAAAGATTAAAAATGTGCTTATTGAAGATAAGTGATTTGTGGTAAATATTTATTCAATTTTTTTGATATAAATAGAGGGGTTTTTCATGAGGCGTTTGTTGTAAGTCGACTTATTATTCCATGGGGAGATATTGTAAGACCCCAAATTTTATGAATAAAGATTTAATTTTTTCGAAATATTTTTTTGAAAAGTAAGGTGTGGATTTGATATAATGTTATAGTTGTGGCTAATATTTACAAATTTTACAAAGTAAGCAAGTTGTCATAAAATATTCGATTGGTCGGGGAATATTCATTTTATCAGGAAATATTCGTACGAAGCACAATCATTGGTGGACTCCACAACAGAATTTTTGTCAGAGTTAGAAAACGACAGAAATATCTTCTTATAAAAATAACGGCAAAAATTTTATCGTTAACTGCTGAAATACCCGGTGATAAAAGTACAGTAATACGTGTAATTGCATAGTAGCACACAATATTGATTATTGATGCTTACATGAAAAGTCACTCAGTTTTATTCAATTATCGCCACAGTAATTGCTGCATAGTATCTCACGCTATTGATTCAATTATTGTCACAATATTTTATATTATTAAATCAATAATTGAGATGACAAGTTATTCATATTATTATTTGCATTATTGACAATGTCTAGAAAGTTCTGTCGAGAAAAGTGGTTTAGTCACCTAATTGCGCGCTAATAGGAAGAAATCCTTATCGGAAAGCCCCCTCTTTCTTGGGAATGATCTGGTTGTTAAATATTGCGAGTTATAATAATGATGAATAAATGTTGTTAAAAATATGTTTTGTGAAGCCAAATAAATTGAGATAAATAGAGAAAATTTTTATGAAGCATTTGTTGTAAGTTTGGCGTATTATTTGGACCTCCACTTACCTATTTTTCAAAATAATCAGTAAAAAGTTATAAAATATATTAGTATATAAGTATTATATATATATATATATATATATATATATATATATAATTTTATTTAAAGTTTTCGTTTTATTAGAATATTTTATTGCACAGTGCTGCATAATAAAATCAAATTTTTCAAAAAATCAGCCGATTCAGTCGCCTATGAAGGTGTCACTGTGCGTCCGTGATTTTCATAGTCAAATAGTACCTAACCATTCTCCTGTAAACAGGATGCTTAGTTTACAATTAAAAATCATACCAGAATCAGAGAATTATTCTTCTATAATATTGAGCGTATTTCTTTTGAGTTTAAGGAAGCTTTGAGTGTAGAAAATAGTGAAAGTTTTCTTCAAAAATATATCCACTATACCAGTCAGAAATACTCTTCTTTTGAGGTAAGTGGTATTATTTATTTCATATTCGCTTACGATATTATTTTTCGCATTCGTAAAAAATTTTATTTCGTTCAATATTCGCAAGAAATATTATCTTCGTTTAATATTCGTAAGGAATATTATTTTTTTTCAATATTCGTAAGGAATATTTTTTTTGTTCAACAGTTATAAGGGATGTTATTTTTGTTCAATATTCGTAAGAAATAATATTTTCTTCCATACTCTGTAGTATGTAAGTAATATTATTTCGTTTCAGATTTTGAATTCTACACTCATTTTATTAAGTATTGCTTCTACACTCTTTAAAATTAGTAGAATATCCTTGAAATTTGCACTTCATCTAGTATCGTTTCACAAGAATATTTTTCTGAACATTCTTGTTAAATTTTTAAGATTTTCATGCCAGAGTACTATTCATGAGTACTATTCATTTATACGACACTATTCATACATATGACACTATTCATACATACGGTACTATTCATACGTACGAGTACTATTCATGAAGTACTATTCACGGGATACTATTCATGACAAAAAATTGATTTCTTTCTGTCCAAATCATTTTTGATGTAATATTATTCTTGAATTTTACTCCACAAAGTAGTTATCATGTTGACAATTTGGAAAATTTTAAACTCTAGATAAATTTAAAGTCTTTAATATTTATCCTTGATTTCGTTTGATTAATGCTTATATCATTGTCATCATCCTTATGCTTATATTGTGATAAAAGTTATCTTTGGCCTGTAGTGCATAGATAGATTGTTGATTGGTATGATTATGACTAGGGATTATTCGGTATAATCATGACCTGTAATGTTACAAATGATACGATAAAAGTCCTCATTGGCCCGTAGTGCATTGATGGACAGATGTTGGTATGATAATGACCATGCGTTCTCTTCGGCCAAGGGTGCAAAGATAAATTGTTGTTTGGCATGATAATGACCATTGGTGATAACACGAATATTTTTGGCCCGTAGTGCATTACGGATAATTCGTGGATGAGATACTAATGAATATCCTTGACCCGTAGTGCATGGATAATTCAGTGATGTGCATTATTTATTAAGCTAAGTCTCAGTGATAAAATTGATGATAAACTTTTAAATCATAAAAGATAGTAGATATCATGCTCTACTTGACTCTTCTAATGGATTGCTTGTTCCGCTGCAGTAAAACTTGATGTTTATTATATTTTATCAGTTTAACACTGTTGAAGGCTAACGATAATTTATTCTACATTATCTTAGTCATAATATTTCTTACAGGGCTAGTTGAGCTCACCCTTTTTTTTCACTGTTCCCTACAGAAAATGAGAATATAACTGGGACTAGTCGGGGAATGGAGTGATGGTCCAAGATGATTGCCATAGTAGTCCTCACTATTCTATGAAATAGTGTGATAATAATTATAATGAGGACTTTGTTTGAGTTTGGATATTGTCTACGAGACAATATTCGTATTGAAACTCGGTTATTATATTGTCGTATTTTGCACGACAGTTGTATAAATTAAGTTTGTATTTAAGTTATGTACCATGTATTTGGCGACTCAGAATGGGTTGTGTATACCTGTTTTGGGGGCGTCACAGATTTACTAATTTATGGACCGTCGGTTGTGGATTGAGTAGTATATCAATCTGGACTGTCGATTATAGTTTTAATAGTAAATCAATATGGACCGTCGGTTGTGGTTTTAATAGTAAATCAATCTGGGCCGTCGGTTGTAGTTTTAATAGTAAATCAATATGGACCGTCGGTAGTGGTTTTAATAGTAAATCAATATGGATCGTCCATTTTAATAGTAAATCAATCTGTACCATCCGTGAATCAGTTACTATTTAGTACATTCTCCTATAAATAGAAGCTTATTTCTTCTTTCATTCTCACCAATTCACTAAGACTCACAAGAGAAACTATAGAGAGAAAAATTATAGAGAGAAAGAAGAAGAGTATTATGCTACTTCACTATTGCAGCATCTAATCTTCTACTAAGGTAAGGAGTATTATTTCTTTCGTATTCATAAGGGATATTATTTTTTGTATTCATCCTTTAATTTGTGGGAATAACCTGTCTACGTGGATTACCACATGCATGGTGAATAACCCTTCGTACTCATTCTTTATTTGTGGAAAAGATCTGTCTACGCGGATTACAGCATGATGGGTGAAAATCCATTTGTAATTTCGTATATTATTTCTTTTCATATTCTTAAATCTAAACTTACTATGGTAAGTATTACTTCTATAATTCCTGAAATTAGTAGAATATCTTTGAGTTTTGCGCTTCATCTGGTATCGTTTTATTGGAATATTGATCTGAACTTTCTTATTAAATTTTAATATTTTCATTCGGGGTACTATTCATGGGGTACTATTCACGACAAGCGTGATTTTTTTTCTATCTAAATTATTTTTGATACATGAATATCATTCTTAAATTTTACTCCACAATTAATTATCATGTTGACAATTTAGACATTCTTGAACTCTGGATAAATTGAATTATAAATCTCTAATATTTATCCTTGATCTCACTTGATTGATTCATTATATCATTGTCATCATCCTCATACTTATATTGTGGTAAAAGTCATCTTTGGCCCGTAGTGTATAGATGGACTATTTATTGGTATGATTATGACCAGGAATTGTATATTGGTATAATCATGACCTGTAATATTACAGACAAATGATGTAGTGAAAGTCCTCTTTAGCCCGTAGTGCATAGATGGACAGTTATTTAGCATGATCATGACCACTTGGCCCGTAGTGCATGGATAATTCGTTGATGTGAAATATTGATTGATTGGTGTTACAGGGATAAAATATTGATGATGGACTTTTAAATCATAGAAGATAGTAGAAATCATGTTCTACTTGACTCTTCTAATGGATTGCTATTTTCGCTACAGTTGTTGATCTAAAACTTGTTGTTTATTGTATTCTATCAGAAGTTTCCCTGTTGAGGAATAATAATAATTTGTTCTACATTATCTTAGTCATAATATTCTTTACTGGCTAGTTGTGCTCACCTTTTTTCTTTTGGTTCCATTATTCTTCTCAGGAGGGGAGAATATAGCTGGGACTAGTCGGAAAGTGGAGTAATGGTTCAAGATGTTTTTATAGCAGTCCTCCCTATTTTGTAAAATAGTGTAACAATAATTGTAATGAGGACTTTATTTGAGTTTAGATATTGTCTACGAGACAATATCTGTTTTGAAACTCAATTATTGTGTTGTCGTATTTTGCACGACAGTTGTATAAATGAAGTTTGTATTTAAATTCTAGACCATGTATTTGGCGACTCAGATTGGTTGTATGGACCTATTCTGGGGGCGTAACACGCAGTGTGGATTGATTGTGTTGATATGACGTGAATGTGATGTTGAGGTATCAAGATGACGATTTTGCCCCCATCGGGGTTTTCTTCGACTTTTGTGCATATGTAACAGTCGTTCCTCAATGTTATCTCTGAGATTGTGATGTTGTGGATGCTGAATGTCCTCAAGGTTATCTCTGAGGTTGGCTTGACCTCTCGGGGTTATCTCCGGGGTTGAACTAAGTATCCCGAGGTTGTCTCTAGGGTTAAACTGACTATCTCGGGGTTATCTCTAGGGTTGAAATTGACTTTTTTGGGGTTATCTCCTTAACTTGGACTGGATCCCTCGGGGTTATCTCCGAGGTTAGAACTTGATCTCTCAGGGTTATCTCCGGGATTGAAACTGAGTCTCTCGGGGTTATCTCCGAGATTAAAAACTGGATCTTCCGAGGTTAACTCCGGGGTTGAAACTGATTTGACTTCCAGGGTTATCTCCGGAAGACGATTCTGCCCTCCTGCAGGGTTAGTAATAGGAATGCAAAATTTTGAGTGTCTACAATGTACTTCATCATGTACAACAAAATTTAACAATTCTCCTTGGACTGCATATTCTTTTTCATCTTCTTCCTCCCTTGGCTGAACTTGATTCTTATGTGCCTTATGGGTGTTTTGTAACTGCAACCAACAATCCTCCAACCCCTTACGAAACACCTCTATGATGTTTTCTTTTATGCTCTTAAAAAATACATATTCTTTAAACGCTTTAGGAATGTCTTGTGGCTGTCTCCAATGTGAATCTTCACGCCTATGAATCTTATTATCATCATATAATGTTGATCGCAATGGAATTTGCTCTGCACACCTTGGAGATGGTTCTATAAGTCTTGGAAAAGCATACTCCATCAACCGATTCAACTGTTTTGGAACAAATCGCTTCCTCATCACGGCTTTCAACTTTTCCCATATTTCGATCGGACGCTCTCCATATCTCCTCTGCCTAATCACAAGTTGATCTCACTATGTAGCTGCATAATTCAAATACTCTTGAATCTTAAGTTTGACCGTCCTCCGTTCGGAATAATCATGATAGTCAAACTCTCACTTCATCTTTTTCTCCCGTCTCAGATAAGTATCAGGATCAACTCTACCTTGAAAAGAACTCCTTCCATTTCCATAAGAACCCATATAATTGTATTCATAAATGTTTGTTGCAAAACAAAGGTTAGCAGATAAAACTTTTCCTCACACACTCTGTAAGACCCCAACTTTTTATAAATAAAATCGAATTTCCTCTAATTATTATTTTGAATAATAAGGTGTTAATTTGATATAATGCTTTAGTTATGGGTGAAATATGTAAATTTTGAAAAATAAACAAGTGGTTATAAAATAATCATTGTTATCGGGGAATATTCATTTGGTCATAGAATATTCTTGTTGTCGGAAAATATTCGTACGATGGCACAGCCATTTGTGGACCCCATAACGAAAAACGGCCGGATGAAGAAAACGACAAGTTTAAGTTTTTACAAATAATGGCGTAGTTGTTACCATTAACACTGTTGGAATACCCCGTGATTAAAATACAGTAATACGCGTGGTTGCACAGCAGCACACAATATTACATAGTATTTTTGAATTATTGATTCTTACGTAAGAAGGCACTACTCAATAATTGTTACAGTAATTACTGTTCAATATTTTATTTTATTGATTCAATAATTACTACGTTGATATTTTATATTATTGTTATTTCAATAATTGTCACTACACAGTATTTTCCATTATCAGATCAATAATTCATATTATTTGTATAATATTATTAGATAGCATTATTGGTAATGTCTAAGGAAGTTCTGTCTAGGAAAGGGGTTTGGTCACCTAATTGTGCGCCAGTAAGGAGAAATTCTTATCGAAAAGCCCCCTCTTTCCTAGGAACGATCTGGTTGTCATAATTGTGATTTTATAATATTATTTGTGAATAATTAATTATTGATTTATATGATAAGAAAATATTTATTTTTATGTGGATATAAATGAAAGAATTAATGTTGAGGTGTTTTATCAGTATTTTGTCAGAATTGAGGTATTAAAAATCGTCCGTATATGAATTTTGGGCATTTTTTGTTTGGAATTTAGAAAACTTTTCTTCTACAAAGTTGTAGAGAATTAAATTTTCTATGGAATAGACATGAGATTTGAATTTGTTCGATAAAAGAGCTATTTATTATGAATTACTGAAGTTGTTGATTATTGTTTAAATTTAAAATATTTTGGAAATTTTCTAAAATGGGTGGGCCCCACTTTTGGTTGGTGAGAAATGTGCTACAATTTTATTTCAAAAGTGGTGTGCGTGAATAGTAGCAGGTAAAGACATCAGGTAGCAGGTTAGTCTGCTTTGGCGTTCTAGTATTTTCCTATAAATAGGGTGCTTAGTTAGAATTGAAAATCACACCAGAATCAGAAATTTTCTCTCTTTATAATATCGAGCATATTTTTGTGAGTATTTAGATACTTTGAGAGTTGTTCTTCAGTGCAAGTTTCTTTCAGCTTTATATCCGATATTTCAAATAGAAGTATTGTTCTTTTAAGGTAAGGGATGTTATTTTCTTCATAAATGATGTTTTTCTTTCAATATCATTATGCCGAAATATTGGTATAAATTTTATTATGAATTTTTTACCTTTTCATGTTGAGGTTACTGTTCACGTATACGGTACTATTCACGAATACGGTACTATTCACGAGTACTATTCACGAAGTATGATTTTTCTTGTAGAATATCTACCTTTTCGTGTCGGGGTTACTAATCACTATACGGCACTATTCACGAATACGGCACTATTCACGAATACGGCACTATTCACATAAAAATGAAATTTTCTCTTCTTTGTCCAAGATGTATATTATGGTTACTATCTTTGATTGTATTCATGTTTTGATCTTCATTCTTGAATTTTATTCAGCTATGATTTATTATGGAGTATTTTTGAACTTGGATAAACCGAAGTACGAATCCCTAATCTTTGATCCTTTATCTCACTAGATTCGTTTTCTTTAAAATATTTTCATCATCCTCAGTCCTAAATGATGATATAACTGAATATCTTTGGCTTGTAGTGCAAAGGTGAATAATTATCTGATGAATATCTTTGGCTCGTAGTGCAAAGATGGACAGGTGTTGAGATGAACATGATCAACTGGTGATACAAATGAATATCTTTGGCCCGTAGTGTAAAGATGAATATTTGATTCAAGATGTATATTGATTGATGTTACAAGGATAAAATATTGATGATGGACTTTTAAATTCATAGATGATAGTAGATTTCATTCTCCACTTAACTCTTCTCATGAATTGTTATTTTCGCTGCGAATATTGATCTAAAACTGGTTGACCATTATATTTTATCTGATTTATTGAATGCTAACAATAATTTGTTGTACATTATCTTAGTCATAATATTCTTTACTGGGCTAGTTGAGCTCACCCTTCTCTCTTTTGTTCCATTTTTCTTCTCAGGTGCGAGAATATAGCAGGAACTAGTTAGGGTGTGGAGTGATGTTTCAAGTCGATTGTTTTAGCAGTCCTCACTATTTTGTAAAATAGTGTATCAATAATTGTAATGAGGACTTATTTGAGTGTGGATATTGTCTAGAAGATAATATTTGTGTTTAAACTCACATTATATGTGTTATCGTATTTTGCACGACAATTGAAATAGTGAAGTTGTAGTTGTTTTTTGTACCATATATTTGGCGACTCAGAATGGGTGATGTATACTTATTTTGGGGGCGTCACACACTCCCTTACGTGTTTCACTCAAACAATGTTACACTCATTTATCGCTCGATTGACTTTTACCCTCTAATAAGCTCACAACTATTACATTTTTCCTCTCTAATATTCCCTCTTATAGGTTCTTTTTGAATTCACCAAACAATTGAAAGTAATTTGTACGTAAGCCAATCATATTTGATATGATGTTGAATATACTTTGTAATCTTATTCGTTTATTAATAAAAGAATCAATTTATTAAAGGAATTTTACTTTATCTACATGGTGTTGTTATTTTATATGTAATAAATCCATAGTTTTGAGCAATGTTAAATCATGATGATGATCATGCTAATGAGATTTAAATTCTTAGAAAGCTTAAAATTAAAATCGTTTCTAATTGTTGAAATAATAAAAAGGGGATTAATGAATCCGGATAGATTGGTATATACTTTGCTTGCTCTTAAGGAAAGGATGATTGATCTTATAATTATTTATGTGGAGACACTAAAGCAAGTATGTAGGTGCTTATTTGAGAATAAATTCACTGAACGTGGCTCGCTAAAGGAATACCTAATGGAATTTTACTCACCTGTCAATAGAAATTCTTTAAATGATAGTAGTACAAGTGATCCTTCGACTTGAGATCATCATAATATGTTGTGTATAACGAGTTATACTTTGACATGTCCCTTAAAACCCCTAGGATATATCAAAGGGTATGTTTAGGTATACTAAGTTGTACATGTGACAAACAAAATTTTTGTAATTTAAATATTTATTAAATTAAATAAATATTTTTTCGATAATTTAATTATTGGGTTAAATAATTAATTGATGAATTTGTGAAAGATTAATTTAATTATATGTGTTACATTAATTAAATTAATGTAGAATAATTTTATTGATCAAAGTGAGAATTTAATTGAGATAATTAAATTAAATGGGTTGTCAAATAATTTTAATGTTGTTCTAATTAATTGATTTATTAATTGGAGATTTATTGAGAATATACGATATATGTTATAATTAATAAATGAGAATTTTAATTATGTGATGATGTGATTTAATGAGTAATATTATCTTTTATTTAATTGAAATTAAATAATATTACTTGATTAATTAAAAGTGTGACAAATAAACTGTACAATAAATAAGTTAATTAAAATAAGTTAGAATGAGAATTTAAAACAAGCCAAGCATGGCCTAAGGAACATGGAAGCAGTTAAGGCCTCGTTGGGCTTAACTGCTGCCCATGACTCACCGGTTAATTAATACGCCTTCAGTTCTTCGTTCATTCATTTTTTTACAAGTCTGAGAAAGTTCAGAGAGAAAAATAGAGAAATTAGAAAGAAACTTTGGAAGGATTTGTGAATTGGGAAGGAAAATTGAGAGTTAAGAAGAACATTCCATCATCTTGCCTTATCATAACAGAGTAATCAAGGGTAAACCCTTAATCTCAGTTTTAATTTACGTTATTAAAGTTTTTCATGAAAATTGGCTTTTAACTTTCTGTAATTGAATTTTTAAGGCTAATTGTTAAATCTATGATGTTGTATATGTTTACTAACCTGTATAATTCAATTATATATAATCTATATGTGTTTTAGAATAATTAATCCATGAAATCATGTTCAAATTGGAGTTTTATAGTTATAGAGAAAAATATATGAATATGGCTTGTAAGTATAAAAATTTATGTTTAAATTGCATATTAATCGGTAAATTGATGAATGATTACGTTTATACATATAAAAACGAAAAGAACGAAACTTAAAGGGACTGATTTGGTCGAAAAACGAGTTCGCAATGGTTGATTTCGTTAATAATGTTAAAAATGGAGTTTTTCATAAGAACAGTGAAATTATGTGATTTGATTCAAGTAATTGTATGAATTAAATTGTTAAAATCATGTTAGAAAGGTTGGGTAATGATCATATATGAATTACAGTATTTGGGTATGCTTAAATTAATGTATGGACAAAGAAATTGGAAGTTCTAGCCCTGTTCTGTGTTCTTCATGAGAACATATGGTTGAACTTGTGTGAGATTTTTGGCCTAAATTAACCTTGTTTTGTGTTCGCGAACTGCAGAAACTGCAAAAACTGAGTATGGTAACCCTGCCCCAGCGGGCGTTACCAAACTAAATTACCCTGCCCCGGCGAGCAAAAAATAAAAGAAAAAAGAAAAATAAAAAAATAAAAATAAAAATAATAAAATAAAATAAATAATTATTAAAATATTTATAAAATAAAATGAATATTTTAATTGAGATATTTATGGGATAAAATAAATATTCGATAGAAATTATTATTAAAATATTTATCAAATAAAATAAATATTTTAGTTGAAATATTTATGGAATAAAATAAATATTCAATGGATATTATTATTAAAATATTTATAAAATAAAATGAATATTTTAGTTGAGATATTTATGGAATAAAATAAATATTCGATGAAAATTATTATGAAATAATTTATTTGAGTGTAATAATAGTAAGGGAATGAAAATATTCTAATTTAATTAAGTAATTAAATTAGAAGGGTAATGATTTGTTAAATAAAGTGGAGTTTATATTAAATAATTAAGTGATTAGAAAAGGTCTTGTGACCTAATAACTGTTATGTTTTGTAACTGGTTAAACCACATTAAAAAAATTATGATGTCCATGAGATGATATGATGTTGTTTAAACTTAAGATTTGATATTTCAGTCATGTATATATGAATGATGGTAATGAGCAGAATTTAAACCAAGTTAACAAGTTATATTAAAAGAGGAAACTAAACTTATAAGGTTAGTATTAATGTAACTAATGAATGTCGTGAATACATATGGTATGTGTGTAGGACTTGTGGTGAACGGGAGTAGTAATTGTTTAGCCTACGCACGAAACAAGCTCTCTAACCCTAACTTTATCTGAGCAAGTTCCTAAACCTTGTTTCTTTACATAAAGCAAGTTCCTTATTCTATCTTGTTTATTATTGTTCAAGTCAAGATTTCATATTAGATGCTATCATTCTTTAAAAGCATGATTCCTGTTATACAATACTTATTCAATTGGATACATCTTGAATTTTATTATTCAAATTGAATATCAATTATTGTTGAACCTTGTAAGACTAGCGAACCCTTATTGATTCGACTAGTCCATAGTTGATGAACGTTCTAAATTTCAGAACCATTGTTGAGTTTATCCAAACCAAACTTCCTTTGGTATGGACTCTAATGTCAAACTGAGATGAACAATCCTGTTATAGGGGATTAATTATGCTTTAGCATTAAGATATTGTACACAGTATGGTATCAAGTGTTTCAAGTATAAACACTTGATAACCTAGGACGTAATTCAAGGTCTTATGACCCTCAGAAGTTCTTTTGATTCTTGTTATTCATTCTTGATTCAAAAGCCGAGTCTTCTTATTTCAGAAGTCTTTGATTCATTCGCATGTTATTATTTATTTTTATATTATTATACTTGTGGGCAATCGTGCTCACTCTTGCATAATAATAATATTGCAGTTAAGAACGAAAGGTCTGACAAGCCTTCTACTAGCAAAGGCAAGGGCAAAGTTAACAAGTGATGAAGACTTGTTGTTTATTTGATGTATTTATATTTCAGACTTATGTTAAAGTTGTGTAAGACTTATTATTTGTTTATATTTTCGCATTTGAGGTTTAAGGTTAGAATGACCTGGGATTGATGTATTTACATTCAGATGTTGTAACTCTATAAGGAGAGGATTTTTTTCTATCTATTTATGGTTTTTCATTTATTATGGGTAGATAGATACATGATGTTTGGACAGTGAACACCAAATCCCGTGGGAATTGAAGTACCCAGATTTGGGGGTGTCACAGGTTGGTATCAAAGTTGTAGGTTATAAACCTTAGGTGGGGCGGGGGAAACCTTAGGTAGTAGACTTATAGAAGAACGAGAACATAGTGGTGATAAACTCTTATTGAGTTCTAAGAAATGAATTCCTTAATTCATTGAAGATAATAAAAGACTTTATGTGCTTATGTGATAAACTTATGTGTTAGCGAGTATCGATTAATAACTAAAACTTAAAATTATGTTGTCAGGATGTCGGATGTTGAAGGATCTAGTCAAGCTGGGGAGGAGGAACCCCGAGTACCTAGAGAGGAGGAGCCCCGAGACATTCATGTCGTCCGGGAGCAGTTGGTACATAGAGAGCCATCTCCGTTGATCGTTGTTGTTGGTCAGAAGCATGAGCCTGAGACTGATCCGGAGGAGGATCCTAAGGAGGAAGAGGAAGAAGATGAGTTCCCATCGAACTCTATTGCAGCTCAGATGTATGACGAGGTATATGACCATAACATTGAGCTTCAGGATAGAGTCACAGAGTTGGAAGAGTTGGCAGATGAACGCCAGGCCACTATAGGACAGAAGAATGAGGAAATCCAAGGTCTTGATGCACGTCTTGGAAATATGGAGTGGAAATTGGTTCACCTAGAGGGTGAGAATGAAGAGCTGGTGGCAGAGGTTATAAAGCTGAAGGATGATCTAAGAGAGGAATCTGCCAAACGAGCCAGAGCTGAAGATGCTTATGAGAAGGCTTCCCAGCGAGCAGATGTAGCCGGGAAAGAGGTACAAGCAAAGAAGGTCAAGATGGTGGAGATGGATTGTGCATTCAACACTGCGGTGGACAAGGCCCAGGATCGAGTTATGTACTATCCAATTCAGTTCGAGGACTTACCTTCGTACATGTTAGATCGCAGAACGATGTTTCGTATCATGGAAGAAGAGCGCAGAGAAGTTATTCGACGTCTTAATAGGTCGTGATAGGAACAGTATGAATTATGTGAATATCTATGTTAGTTAAGAATGTAAATTTCGATGTGCTTATAAACAAAGGAATACTATGATGATTTAATCATGAAGATTCTTTATCTCAAGATAGATGATGTAAATAGCAATGATGCTATCGTATGATGTTAAAATATTTGATTTAAATAAAATTTCAGAGTTTATTTGAGATAATGTGTTAAGTGATTATGTTTAAATGTTTTAATTAAGCCTTAAATATTTAAGGGATTGAATAAAGACCTAATAAGCGTATATTCTTAACAGAAATATGCCACCGAGAAGAAGACCAAACCGTCAACCGGTCCAAGAAGGGTCGACGAACAACAACAACAATGCCAATGCTGACCCCGTTCAGCAGTTGGTGAATTTACTAGCTGGAGCAATTAACAATCAACCTCAAGCTCCACCAAATACAACGTTCAAGGACTTTAAGGCGATGGGACCACCAGAGTTTAAAGGTTCCATGAACCCGATAGAAGCTCAAACTTGGATTATGAAGATGGAAAAGGTTTTTGGCATCGCCAGAGTCAGAGAGGACCAGAAAACCACCTACGCAACATTCATGCTGAAATCAGAAGCCAGTTATTGGTGGCAAGCAAATAAGGTTCGTGGAGGAGAAGGTGTGATCACCTGGGAGAGGTTCAAAGAGATGTTCTTCGAGATGTATTTCCCGACAAGCTCGCAGAACTAAATGGAGGTACAATTTTTGGAATTGAAGCAAGGAAATATGTCTGTACCAGATTATACGGTAAAATTCAATGAGTTGGCTAGGTTCGCCCCGTATCAAGTACACACGGATGAGAAGAAAGCAAGAAAGTTTGAACAAGGACTGAAGCCCTGGTTATATAGCAAAGTGTCAATATTTTAGCTGAACACTTTTGTTAGAGTTCTGGAAAAGGCCATCCTCACTGAAGGTGGGAACGATGCGGTGACCAAGTACAATCAGGATCAAAAAAAGAAGAATAGTGAAAATGAGGGAAATAACAAGGCCAGTGGCAGCAACATGGGAGGAAGTATCAATTAGAAAAGGAGGTGGACTGACAACTCGTCAACTGGAATTCAATAAAGAGGTCAGAAGAATAAGATTGAAGCATGTCTGCCCTTCGGGAAAGCTCACCTGGGGGTCTGTATGAAAGGGAAAAGAGTTTGCTATAATTATGGTCAGGAAGGCCACATAGCACCTAACTGCCCTAAACCAAAGAAGGGCGCCTGCTTCGCATGTGGGTCAAAGGACCATTTGGCTAGGGATTATCCCAAGAAAGGATCTGGAGGGGCAAGAATAGGAGGGAATAGGGGAAACAGTGGTAGCAGTGCTCTAACTATCACGGGACCAACCACAACCGACCGATCGATCGCCAGGACATTCAACATGATAGTACAGGATGTTGTGCAGTCTCGCGATATGGTGTCAGGTATCATTCTGATCAATAAAGTTAATGCTTATGTATTATTTTATTCGGGTGCAACTTGTTCATTTATATCCGATGACTTTGCTAATAACTTGGAATTGCCTAAGGACGAGTTAGAATACCCCATGAACATAGAGATTGCGAATAGAGAAGTGATCCCCGTTAAGTATGTACACAAGAACTATAGGGTGGATATTAAGGGTAATATTATGAACATAGACCTTATCCCTATCAAACTTGGGAAATTTGACGTTATCTTGGGAATGGATTGGCTATTCAATTACGGGGCTGTAATTGATTGCCAGAAGAAATGTATTAATCTTATGACTCCGTCAAAAGTTATATTTTATGGCAGCAAGTCACCTAGACAAGCGAGTTGTTTGACGATGATGCAGGCCAGGAAGTTGTTAAGACAAGACTGTGTAGGATATTTAGCCTACATAATCGATAGTCATAAAGAGAACCCGAAGATAAAAGAGATACCAGTAGTAAGGGACTTCACAAACGTATTTCTAGATGATCTGCCAGGACTTTCGCCAGACAGAGAGGTTGAGTTTGTGATCGATTTAGTGCCAGTAACGGCTCTAATATCGAAGGCACCGTATCGGATGGCTCTGATAGAGATGAAAGAATTAATGATACAACTGCAAGAGTTACTGGACAATAAATACATTCAACCGAGCGTATCGCCGTGGGGAGCGCTAGTGTTATTTGTAAAGAAGAAGGATGGGACGATGCAGCTCTGCATTGACTAAAGAGAACTGAATAAGGTCACGATTAAGAATAGATATCCATTATCAAGGATCGATGACCTGTTTGATCATTTGAAAGGAGCGAGATACTTTTCAAAGATAGACTTTAGGAGTGGTTATCATCTGTTGAAGCTGAGGCCAGAGGATGTTCTGAAGACAACGTTTAGGACTCGATATGGTCACTACGAATTTCTAGTGATGTCATTCAGTCTAACAAATGCTCCTGCAACGTTTATGGACCTGATGAACAAGGTATTTAAACCGTTTTTGGATAAATTCGTGGTGGTATTTATCGATGACATTTTGGTATACTCGAAAACCAAGGAAGAACGTGTAAAGCATTTGAGAAGGGAGAAGTTGTATGCCAAGTTTTCAAAATGTGAATTTTAGATTGAGCGGGTACAATTTCTTGGACATGTGATTGATAAGGACGAAATTTCAGTAGATCCATCCAAACTCGAAGCTGTGATGAACTGGGATTAGCCAAAAACGTCGTCAGAAGTAAGAAGTTTTCTTGGATTGGCAGGATATTCTAGAAGATTCATTCAGGACTTTTCCAAGATCGTAACCCCGCTGACGAATTTGACTAGGAAAGCTGTGAAATTTGTTTGGACGGAGAAGTGCGAGGAAAGCTTTCAAGAACTTAAGAAGAGGTTGACTACAGCACCTGTGTTATCTCTTCCGGATGACACAGGAAATTTTGTGATTTATAGTGATGCGTAGCATAAAGGACTGGTGTGACGCCCCCAAAATTAGGTATACATCACCCATCTTGGGTCGTCAGATACATAGTACAGAATACAAATACAACTTACTAATACAACTGTCGCGTACAATACGACAAAACATAAACTGTGAGTTTGAATACAAATATTATCTTCTAGAGAGTATTCATACTCAAAAGGAGTCCTCATTACATTTATTAACACACTATTACATAGAATAGTGAGGACTACTAACTAATACTATCATTCGGACCATCACTCCGTTCCCCGACTTACCCCAGCTACGTTCTCATTTCCTGAAGAGAACAGTGAAAGAAAGGGTGAGCTCAACTAGCCCAGTAACAATTATTATGACTAAGATAATACATAATAAATTATCATTAGCCTTCAACAATGTTAAACTGATAAAATATAATAGACATCAAGTTTAACTGTAGCGGAACAAGCAATCCATTAAAAGAGTCAAGTAGAAAATAAACTCTACTATCTTTTATGATTTAAAAGGTTTTTCAACACTGTGATCGCTGAGACTCAGCTTAATAAAATAATCCACATCATCGAATCACCCCTGCACTACGGCCAAGGATATTCGTGTATTCATTAATGGTTATGATCATGCCAACAACTGTCCATCAATGCACTACGGCCAATGAGGACTTTTACCACATCATTTGTAACATTACGATCATGATTATACCGAATAATCCCTGGTCATAATCATACCAAGTCCATCTATGCACTACAGGCCACAGATGACTTTCAACATTTTACAAACATGAGGATGATGACAATGATATAGGAATTCAATAAAACAAGTTCAAGAATTAATTTATCCAGGAATTAATAACGTCCAAATTGTCAACATGATACTGCTTTGTGGAGTAAACTTCAAGACTGATCAGAAGAATATTTTCATGAATAGATACTAGATGAAGCGCAAATGTCAAGGATATTCCACTAATTTTATGGAGTATAGAAGTCAAAGTTTTAATCAACTGAGTATAATAAAGAATGGAATAACAAAAGAAATCACCATGCATGCGATAGACCGCACAGACAGGTTATTCTTAACAGAATAATAATAATTAATGGAACCAGGTCCGGCGTAAACACACAGACAGGATATTCCGACAGAATAATAAATAATAGAACCAGTTCCGGTGTAAAACACACAGACAGGATGTTCCAACAGAATAATAACAAGACGGAACCAGGTCCGGTGTAAAACACACAGACAGGATATTCCGACCGAATAATAATAAAGACGGAACCAGGTCCGGTGTAAAACACACAGACAGGATATTCCAACAGAATAATAGAAGAATGTCACCAAGTATAGGATAGACCGCGTATACTGGTTATTCCAACAGAATAATAAAGAATGGAATAACAGAAGTTCTCTTCATGAATATAAAAGAAATAATATTCCCTACCTTAAAAGAACTGGATATTGAAAAAGTGAAGTAGTAAAATACTTTTATTCTCTCTCTCTTATTCTCTCTATACTTTCTCTCTCTATAGCTTGAATAAATTCGTGAAAAATAATGAAGCCCTAGGCCTCTATTTATAGAAAAACTGAGGGTGGCTCTTGGTCTTAACGAAGGGTCAAATGACTTTTGGTTTTAACGAAGGGTCAAATGACTCTTGGTAATATTGAAGGGACAACTACTATTGACGAAAGTAATTACTATTGACCAAGGTAAATACTATTGACGAAGGTAATTACTATTGACCAAGATAAATACTATTGACCAAGGTAAATACTATTGACGAAGGTAATTACTATTGACCAAGGTAAATACTATTGACGAAGGTAATTACTATTGACCAAGGTAAATACTATTGACCAAGGTAAATACTATTGACGAAGGTAATTACTATTGACCAATATAAATACTATTGACGAAGGTAATTACTATTGACGACGATAATTACTATTGACGAAGAGACTCTTAGATGATGACATATGGCCCCCCATAAAAAAACCAAACTTACCACAACGTCTCAATTATTGATTTAATAATATAACATATTATACAGATGATACTATGACAATAATTTAAGAGATATGATGCAGCAATTACTGTAACAATAATTTTGTATAGCTGAGTGACTTCTCACGTAAGCATCAATAATCAATACCGTGTGCTACTATACAACCACGCGAATTACTGTACTTTTACTACCGGGCAGTTCAACAGTTTTAACGGTAACACCTCAGCCGTTATTTTTATAGAAAGATAATTTTGTCGTTTTCTAACTACGACTATACTTCTGTTGTGGGGTCCACCAATGATTGTGTCGTCGTACGAATATTCCCCGATAAAAAGAATATTCCCCGACCAAATGAATATTTTATAACAACTTGCTTACTTTGTAAAATTTATAAATAATACCCACAACTTTAATATTATATCAAATCCACACCATAATATTAAAAAAATTATTTCGAGAAAATTAAATATTTATTCATAAAATCTGGGATCTCACAATCTCCCCTCCTTATGGAATTTCTCCCTCGAAATTTACGTACATACCTGGTATGCCGAACAGGTGAGGATACATTGACTTCACTTCAAATTCTAACTCTTGAGGTGTAACCTTTGAGCGTCGAATATGATCCTTCTTATCCAAGATTTTAACACGTATCTCCTCAAACATTAAATCATCCGCTATCTCGTCCGGTTCTAAATTAATAATGTTGTTCGGGTCGCCCACATATTTACGTAACATCGATACGTAAAAAAATGTTCTGAACACGCAACATACTTGGCGGTAAAACGAGTCTATAGGCCACAGTTCCTACTTCATCGAGGATTTCAAATGGGCTAATTAAATCGAGAGTTGAGATTTCCTCTCTTCGTCGATTCTTGCTTCTAGAATAACGCCCTCCTGAACCTTCTTCTTCACATTTATCAGCTCTGAGTATGTAGCTTGAGCGACTTTAACTTTATCGATTAAAGTCGATTTTACTCGTATATTCGTTATCTTCATATGGGTCCCTCGAGTCTTTAACTCTATCTTCGTCATTTGTAAGTTATACGAAATAAGTCTTTGTTTTAACAACATCGCACTCGTAAACACATACGATCTTCTACTCAATACGTCAGCTACCACGTTCGTTCTTCCACAATGATATTGAATGGTATGGTCGTAATCTTCAACAGCTCGAGCCAACGTCTTTGGCGCATGTTACGTTCGTTTTAGTTGAAGAAATATTTGAGGGTTTAAGAAATGGGTTTTGTACTGGGGTCAATACAAAATTCGATTTTACGCTCTGGGGTAGGCTAAGAAGTCTTCAAGAATACGTCAAGAAATTTATTAACAATAGAAATATCGTTCAAAACTGTGACCCTCATCCAAGACTTGGATAACACGTCACATTGATACCTATCAACTTGCCATCGTCATTTACAACGTCTCCTACGGAAAGTCTAGCTTCGGTGCATTCCACACCAGGAAGTCAACAACGAAAGGAACGGGGATTTTTACTTATGGCTTGATATGACAATGATTGACTTTAATGGTTTGGTTACTTTGAATTTGCATAACAGATTGGTTAGGAATATGAAAGCTAACAACCTTACGAAAAGCATGATGAGCAGTTAACCAATCGTTTTCAAAAATCACATCAATGCAAGTATTTTCAAAGAGATAAGATCAACAGGTAACGTGAAAGTGTTGATTTGAACAAGATTTATAAATAGTGGAGGTAACAAAGGTTTCTCCCAACGGAATTTCAACAGAGAAATCAAGGTCTAACTTCTCCGGAGTTAAGTTCAAATATTGAACACAACTAGGTGAAATAAAAGAGTGAGTAGAACCGGTATCTAACACGGTATAGACTTCGCAAGAGTTTATGACTAACATACCCGTGATAATTTTATTCAGGTTCCTCGTCAAGAAAAAAAATGCTCTCTCTTAAACTACTGACTTTGGCTTTTCTGGGACGGTCTTTGGTGCCTCCATCCTATCTGAACTTGTCTTCGGTGAACGATAAAATCGGGCTAAGTGACCTTCTCTTCCATAATTATAGCATGCTTTGGATGGCATCGCGTAGTTTGGACTGATGTGTCCCTCCCCTCCGCATTTGAAGCATATGATAGGTGGTCGTTCTCCTTCCTTAACAACGGGTGCTGGTGCTGACGTCTTTCCATCATTGTTGAATTTTCTCTTCTTGAAATGTCAATTCTTATTGTTTTGACCATGATTACCATTGAAGTGGTTACCATTTCTGGCATGTTGATTCCCTCCATACTTATTGTCACCACTTTGATGACTGTTATCACCAGTATTATCATTTTTCTGGCTGCTCTCTTTTGGTTGCGTTGACTCGCTATCGCGCTCCACTAACTGAGCCCTATTCACAACATCTGAATACAAACACAGTTTATGAGAAATAAGATGTTGACGTATCTCAGGTTTTAAACCTCGCAAAAATATTCGCGTCATTCGCTCTTCATTATCCACCAAGTGGGACGCAAACCGGGACAACTCAGCAAACTTGGCTTCGTACTGCGATACGGTCATGTTGTTTTGCTCCAACTTGATAAATTCCACCTCCTTCATGTGACGAATACTTTCGGGAAAGTACTTGTCATTGAACAGTTCTTGGAACTTCTCCCAAGACATCTTGAGTGCGTCAGGCTGGGTACGTTTTACAGATTCCCACCAGTAATCTGCCTCTTCACGCAACATAAAGGTGGCAAAGGGAACCTTTTGCTCCTCAGAGCATCCCAAGATATCAAATATCTTGGTGATCTGCTTTAACCACGTCTCCGCCTTAAGTGGTTCTGGCTTTCCTAAAAACTCCGGTGGTCCTAGCTCCTTGAATTGCTTAGCGGTGACCGTCCGAGAGTTTTCAGTGTTTCCACCTATATTTTGGACAGGAGCCGCTCTCGCCTGCTGTTGCATGAACTGCATAAAGTTTCTGAACATTCCATCATTCATCATCTGGTTAGTGTTGTTGTTTGCATGAGGATTGTCACCTTCCTGATGCACATTATCCTGATTATTGATATGTGGTGAATCAACAGTCGTCTGTGCTCCATTGCTATTCTCAACATTCTCAGATGCCATTTTCAGATACTGCCACAAAATAAAAGTTAATTGATATGTCATATATTATCCTTATATTCTGACCGACCAATTAAATACCATGCAAATAAACTTAGGTAGGTCATACTAGCGAAGGAATTCCCCGTCTCCCCCCTCCTAGTTCTATTCTCACATCTTAGCCAGGGATCATATCCCTAAGCTTTGATACCAACTGTGACACCCCCAAAATTAGGTATACATCACCCATCTTGGGTCGTCAGATACATAGTACCAAATACAAATACAACTTACTAATACAACTGTCGCGTACAATACGACAAAACATAAACTGTGAGTTTGAATACAAATATTATCTTCTAGAGAGTATTCATACTCAAAAGGAGTCCTCATTACATTTATTAACACACCATTACATAGAATAGTGAGGAATACTAACTAATACTATCATTCGGACCATCACTCCGTTTCCCGACTTGCCCCAGCTACGTTCTCATTTCCTGAAGAGAACAATGAAAGAAAGGGTGAGCTCAACTAGCCCAGTAAAAAATATTATGACTAAGATAATGCAGAATAAATTATCATTAGCCTTCAACAATGTTAAACTGATAAAATATAATAGACATCAAGTTTAACTGTAGCGGAACAAGCAATCCATTAAAAGAGTCAAGTAGAAAATAAACTCTACTATCTTTTATGATTTAAAAGATTTTTCAACACTGTGATCGCTGAGATTCAGCTTAATAAAATAATCCACATCATCGAATCACCCCTGCACTACGGCTAAGGATATTCGTGTATTCATTAATGGTTATGATCATGCCAACAACTGTCCGTCAATGCACTACGGCCAATGAGGACTTTTACCACATCATTTGTAACATTACGGTCATGATTATACCGAATAATCCCTGGTCATAATCATACCAAGTCTATCTATGCACTACAGGCCACAGATGACTTTCAATATTTTATAAACATGAGGATGATGACAATGATATAGGAATTCAATAAAACAAGTTCAAGAATTAATTTATCCAGGAATTAATAACGTCTAAATTGTCAACATGATACTGCTTTGTGGAGTAAACTTCAAGACTGATCAGGAGAATATTTTCATGAATACATACTAGATGAAGCGCAAATGTCAAGGATATTCCACTAATTTCATGGAGTATAGAAGTCAAAGTTTTAATCAACTGAGTATAATAAAGAATGGAATAACAAAAGAAATCACCATGCATGCGATAGACCGCACAGACAGGGTATTCTTAACAGAATAATAATAATTAATGGAACCAGGTCCGGCGTAAACGCACAGACAGGATATTCCGACAGAATAATAAATAATGGAACCAGGTCCGGTGTAAAACACACAGACAGGATGTTCCAACAGAATAATAACAAGACGGAACCAGGTCCGGTGTAAAACACACAGACAGGATATTCCGACCGAATAATAATAAAGACGGAACCAGGTCCGGTGTAAAACACACAGACAGGATATTCCAACAGAATAATAGAAGAATGTCACCAAGTATAGGGTAGACCGCGTATACTGGTTATTCCAACAGAATAATAAAGAATGGAATAACAGAAGTTCTCTTCATGAATATAAAAGAAATAATATTCCCTACCTTAAAAGAACTGGATATTGGAAAAGTGAAGTAGCAGAATACTTTTATTCTCTCTCTCTTATTCTCTCTATACTTTCTCTCTCTATAGCTTGAATGAATTCGTGAAAAATAATGAAGCCCTAGGCCTCTATTTATAGAAAAACTGAGGGTGGCTCTTGGTCTTAACGAAGGGTCAAATGACTTTTGGTCTTAACGAAGGGTCAAATGACTCTTGGTAATATTGAAGGGACAACTACTATTGACGAAAGTAATTACTATTGACCAAGGTAAATACTATTGACGAAGGTAATTACTATTGATCAAGGTAAATACTATTGACCAAGGTAAATACTATTGACGAAGGTAATTACTATTGACCAAGGTAAATACTATTGACGAAGGTAATTACTATTGACCAAGGTAAATACTATTGACAAAGGTAATTACTATTGACTAAGGTAAATACTATTGACGAAGGTAATTACTATTGACGACGGTAATTACTATTGACGAAGAGACTCTTAGATGATGACATATGGCCCCCCATAAAAAAACCAAACTTACCACAACGTCTCAATTATTGAATTAATAATATAACATATTATACAGATGATACTACGATAATAATTTAAGAGATATGATGCAGCAATTACTGTAACAATAATTTTGTATAGCTGAGTGACTTCTCACGTAAGCATCAATAATCAA
This sequence comes from Panax notoginseng, assembly GCA_016801055.1. Classification (NCBI taxonomy): domain Eukaryota; kingdom Viridiplantae; phylum Streptophyta; class Magnoliopsida; order Apiales; family Araliaceae; genus Panax; species Panax notoginseng. Next base: position 204,715,254 of record CM029016.1, read on the forward strand.
TACCGTGTGCTACTATACAACCACGAGTATTACTGTACTTTTACTACCGGGTAGTTCAACAGTTTTAACGGTAACACCTCAGCCGTTATTTTTATAGAAAGATAATTTTGTCGTTTTCTAACTACGACTATACTTCTGTTGTGGGGTCCACCAATGATTGTGCCGTCGTACGAATATTCCCCGACCAAACGAATATTCCCCGACCAAACGAATATTTTATAACAACTTGCTTACTTTGCAAAATTTATAAATAATACCCACAACTATAATATTATATCAAATCCACACCATAATATTAAAAAAATTATTTCGAGAAAATTAAATATTTATTCATAAAATCTGGGATCTCACAACTGGGTTGTGTGCTTATGCAAAACGGTAGGGTCATTGTGTATGCATCATGGCAATTGAAGGACTATGAGAAAGGGTATCCAACCCATGACTTGGAATTAGCTACGGTGGTATTTGCTTTGAAGATCTGGAGACACTATCTCTATAGGGAGAAGTGTGAAATACATACAGACCACAAGAGTCTAAAATATATTTTTACACAGAAGGACTTGAATATATGTCAGATAAGGTGGCTAGAGTTAATTAAGGACTATGATTGCAAAATTTTATACCATCCGGGTAAAGCAAATGTGGTTGTCGACGCCTTAAGTAGAAAGGGTCGGGAGAAATTGATGATGTTGACCGCACAGGAGGAGCTAATTTCAGCAATGGAGAAGCTAGAATTAGAAGTAAAGTATCCTATGGAAATTGACGAGAAGTTGTTCCGGATGCAAGCTGGTACAACTTTGCTGGATAAAGTTAAAGAAGCTCAACTTCAGGACGAAGAATGTGAGAAGGTCAAAAAGAAGATATCTGAAGGAACCAAATTGAGATTCAAAATAGATAGCGAGGGAATACTGAGATTTGATAGCAGAGTTTGGGTATCGCCAATGCCAGATATTAAGGAAGACATTTTGAGCGAGGCTCATAGCTCACGGTATTCGATTCACCTTGGTAGTACCAAGATGTACTAAGATCTTCGACAACATTTCTGGTGGCCAAATTTGAAACGAGATGTTGCAGAGTGTGTTGCCAAGTGTTTGACATGCCAGAAAGTGAAAGCAGAGCATCAGAGGCTGAGTGGGTTGCTACAAACTTTAGAAATCCCAGAATGGAAATGAGAACATATTACGATAAATTTCATGGTTGGCCTTCCGACAACTCAGAAAGGCTATGACGCAATATGAGTTATCGTTAACTGACTGACAAAATCCGCACACTTCCTTCCGATCAGAATTAAATTCAACTTAGATCAGTTGGCAAGGTTATATGTTAAAGAGATTGTTTCAAGGCACGGAGTTCTGGTGTCAATTGTCTCATATAGGGATCCGCGCTTTACATCAAACTTCTGGAAGCGACTACAAAAGTACATGGAGACGCAACTGAGAATGAGTACGGCATATCATCCTCAGATAGATGGGCAGAGCGAAAGAAAGATTCAGACATTGGAGGATCTGTTGAGATCATGCATCATGGATTTTAAGGAAAATTGGGATGATCACTTAACGCTTGTAGAATTCGGCTATAACAATAATTACCATGCTAGTATTGGCATGCCGCCTTATGAAGCGTTGTTCGGCAGAAAGTGTAGAACTCCAATTTACTGGGATGAAGTTGGCGAGAGACAGCTACTAGGACCTAAACTGGTACAGCAAACAGCAGAGATAGTCAAAGTAATACGGAAAAGACTAGTAGCAGCTCAGGATAGGCAGAAGAAATACGTCGATCCACACCGTAAGAATGTTGAGTTCGAATCGGGCAGCCTGGTATTTTTAAAAGTCTCTCCCTGGAAAGGAAAGATCAGATTCGGTAAAAAGGGAAAATTGAGCCCGAGGTTCATTGGACCCTTTAAAGTTTTGAGGAGAATTGTTAAAGTTGCCTATGAGGTAGCCTTACCTCCGGCCTTAGAACATATCCATAATGTTTTTCATATTTCGATTTTACGATCCTACAAACCCGATTACAAACACGTGGTTGAATATGAACCGCTGCATTTCGAGAAAGACTTAACCTATGAAGAAGTTCCTGTTCAGATTGTTGACAAGAAAGAGCAAGTTCTCAAAAATAAAATAATACCTTCTGCTAAGGTAATTTGGAGGAATCACAAAGCTGACGAAGCTACGTGGGAACTCGAAGAGCATATTATGAAGAATTATCCTCATTTATTTGCTTAATTTATGTGTAAGCGATTCTGGAGACAGAATCTTTGTAAGGGAGGAGAATGTAATAGGATGAATTGATTGAGTCATGATTCTGGTGACAAAATCCTTTTAAGGGGGAAAGATGTGACAAACGAGATTTTTGTAATTTAAATATTTATTAAATTAAATAAATATTTTTTTTGATGATTTAATTATTAGGTTAAATAATTAATTGATGAATTTGTGAAAGATTAATTTAATTATATGTGTTACATTGATTAAATTAATGTAAAATAATTTTATTGATCATAGTGAGAATTTAATTGAGATAATTAAATTAAATGGGTTGTCAAATAATTTTAATGTTGTTCTAATTAATTGATTTATTAATTGGAGATTTATTGAGAATATAAATTATATGTCATAATTAATAAATGAGAGTTATAATTATGTGGTGATGTGATTTAATGAGTAATATTATCTTTTTATTTAATTAAAATTAAATAATATTATTTGATTAATTAAAAGTGTGACAAATAAACTATATAATAAATTAATTAATTAAAATAAGTTAGAATGAGGATTTAAAACAAGCCAAACATGGCCTAAGGAACATGGGAGCAGTTAAGGCCTCGTTGCACTTAACTGCTGCCCATGACTCACCGGTTAGTTAATACGCCTTCAGTTCTTCGTTCATTCATTTTTTTACAAGTCTGAGAAAGTTCAGAGAGAAAAATAGAGAAATTAGAGAGAAACTTTGGAAGGATTTGTTAATTGGAAAGGAAAATTGAGAGTTAAGAAGAGCATTCCATCATCTTGCCTTGTCATAACAGAGTAATCAAGGATAAACCCTTAATCTCAGTTTTAATTTACGTTATTAAAGTTTTTCATGAAAATTGGCTTTTAACTTTCTATAATTGAATTTTCATGGCTAATTGTTAAATCTATGATGTTATATATGTTTATTAACCTGTATAATTCAATTATATATTATCTATATGTGTTTTAGAAAAATTAATCCATGAAATCATGTTCAAATTGGAGTTTTATAGTTTACCGAGAAAAATATATGAATATGACTTGTAAGTACAAAAATTTATGCTTAAATTGCATATTAATTGGTAAATTGATGAATGATTACGTTTATACATATAAAAACGAAAAGAACGAAACTTAAACGGACTGATTTAGTCGAAAAATGAGTTCGCAGTGGTTGATTTCGTTAATAATGTTAAAAATAGAGTTTTTCATAAGAACAGTGAAATTTTGTGATTTGATTCAAGTAATTGTATGAATTAAGTTGTTAAAATTATGTTAGAAAGGTTGGGTAATGATCATATATGAATTATAGTATCTGGGTATGCTTAAATTAATGTATGGACAATGAAATTGGAAGTTATGGCCCTGTTTTGTGTTCTTCACAAGAACATATGGTTAACTTGTGCGAGATTTTTTGGCCTAAATTGGCATTGTTATGTGTTCGTGAACTGCAGAAATTGAGTCTGGGTAACCCCGCCCCAGCAGGCGTTACCAAACTAAATTACCCCGCCCCGGCGAGCAAAAAATAAAATAAATAATTATTAAAATATTTATTAAATAAAATAAATATTTTAATTGAGATATTTATGGAATAAAATAAATATTTGATAGAAATTATTATTAAAATATTTATCAAATAAAATAAATATTTTAGTTGAAATATTTATGGAATAAAATAAATATTCGATAGAAATTATTATTAAAATATTTATAAAATAAAATAAATATTTTAATTGAGATATTTATGGAATAAAATAAATATTCGATGAAAATTATTATGAAATAATTTATTCGAGTGTAATAATAGTAAGGGAATGAAAATATTCTAATTTAATTAAGTAATTAAATTAGAAGGGTAATGATTTGTTCAATAAAGTGGAGTTTATATTAAATAATTAAGTGAAAATGTGACTAGTGAACAATATAACAAGAGAATTATAAAAAATAAATTAGAAAAGGTCTTGTGACCTTATAACTGCTATGTTTTGTAACTGGTTAAACCACGTTAAAAAAAATGATGATGTTCATGAGATGATATGATGTTGTTTAAACTTAAGATTTGAGATTTCAGTCTTGTATATGTGAATGATAGTAATGAGCAGAATTTAAACCAAGTTAACAAGTTGTATTAAAAAAGGGAACTAAACCTATAAGGTTAGTATTAATATAACTAATGAATGTCGTGAATATATATGGTATGTTTATAGGAGTTGTGGTGAACAGAGTAGTAATCGTTTAGCCTACACACGAGGCAAATTGTCTAACCCTAACTTTGTCTGAGCAAGTTTCTAAACCTTGTTTCTTTACATAAAGCAAGTTCCTTATTCTATCTTGTTTATTATTGTTCAAGTCAAGATTTCATATTAGAAGTTATCATTCTTTAAAAGCATGATTCATGTTATACAATACTTATTCGATTGTATACATCTTGAATTTTTATTATTCAAATTGAATATCAATTATTTGTTGAACCTTGTAAGACTAGCGAACCCTTATTGATTCGACTAGTCCATAGTTGATGAATGTTCTAAATTTCAGAACCATTATTGAGCTTATCCAAACCAAACTTCCTTTGGTGCGGACTCTAATGTTAAACTAAGATGAACAACCCTGTTATAGGGTATTAATTATGCTTTAGAGTTAAGATATTGTGCACAGTATGGTACTAAGGGCTGATCCCCCTAAGTACGAGAAGAAGAGTACATAGTCTTATGACTGTTAAAGGTTTCAGGTATAAACACTTGACAACCTAGGACGTAATTCAAGGTCTTATGACCCTCAGAAGTTCTTTTGATTCTTGTTATTCATTCTTGATGCAAAAGTAGAGTTTTCTTATTTCAGAAGTCTTTGATTCATTCGCATGTTATTATTTTATTGTTATATTATTATACTTATGGGCAATCGTGCTCACTCTTGCATAATAATAATATTTCAGTTAAGAACGAAAGGTCCGACGAGCTTTCTACTAGCAAAGACAAGGGTAAAGTTAACAAGTGATGAAGACTTGTTGTTTATTTGATGTATTTATATTTCAACTTATGTTAAAGTTGTGTAAGACTTATTATTTGTTTATGTTTTCGCATTTGAGATTTAAGGTTAATATGACCTGGGATTGATGTATTTACATTCAGATGTTGTAACTCCATAATAAGAGGATTTATTTCTATGTATTTATGGTTTTTTATTTATTATGGGTAGATAGATACATGATGTTTGGACAGTGAACACCAAATCCCGTGGAAATTGAAGTACCCGAATTTAGGGGTGTTACAGTACATGGAGATAATGAATTCTCAACAAAGAATCTACCGCTTCTAGTAAAAGGAGAGAATGTCCTATGCGATTCGATAAATAACAACTCAGTAGTCCTTGACCAAGACAGAATGAAATTAGAAAGTAGTTTTTAATTTGTATTATTTAGAGTTGTGCATTTGAGAATCGAAATACATATAATTAAACAAAATAAGACTTGACATTAGTTTCATGTTTATATTTAATTGGGATATTGTATGGTAGAATGATTGAATTGTATGGTAACTACTCACTGAAAAGTTCTTTTATGATTAATGTTAAAATTTATATTATCTAGAAAGTCGTTGATCGCTAAGGGGACTTACCCTTATTGTAGAATAAATATTATTTATTTAAATGATTTAATTTATTTATTTAAATAAGATTAGAATTGTTCTAATTGATTTATTCACAACCGATTTAATATGGAGAACTTAAAGGGTCAAGCCGTAAAAGGAAATTATTTATTTAAGAAGTAAATGGAATAATCGTAATAATAAGTTAATTATATTTAATTTAATCTATGGTGATAAAATAAATTAAATAGCTTAATATTTATTATTTAATATTTTTAAAATATTAAATATAAATTAATAAGAGGAGTCTTAGTATTATTATTATTTTATTCCTAAAAAGGTTTGGGAATTAATTAATAAAAATAATCTCATAAGTTCCTAATTGGATTATGAATCTAATTAATTAAAAGAGTTTAATTAATTAAAATAAAATCTTATTCCTAAATAGTTTAGGAGGGTTGCCTATATCTTTAAATAAAAGAAGTCGTATTATGGGAAAAAGAAAAATTACACGCATTTTCAATAGTTGGGAGAGTACTTGCAATTTCTATAGAGATAGAAAATAAGGTTTTGCCAACACCCATCTTCTTGGATACATATTATTCCTTAGTGGATCACCTCTAGAGGCCAAACACTTGGGTGACTAACGTTGATCAAATAAAGGAATCTAAACGGTGAATTCAAGGAGAACACAAACGAATTAGAGGTGAACTTGTACATGAGAAAGCTTTGATCTATGATGGTATAATTCTATATCTCCATCTTCTTTGTTAATTGATAATTACGCATAAAGTTTTTCCTAGTTATAGTTTGTAAAAATTTTAAATTCTGTTTTACCATGCTTCTGTTGTTTATATGCAATTTGATTATATGTTCATGGATATTACAAACCTTACAACAATATCATTGTTTTACTATTCAATTCAAAAATAATTTATCAAAAACAAAATATAGATGGTGTAAATTTCGAAATACCACAATATTATATATGGATCATCTTGTACTCCTCTTGTACGCCCTTTTAAATTTTCATGTAGGCTTCCCGAAAATTTGTTGTGTCGCTTTGTCGGAATTGATAATCGTTGCTCAAGTTATCACTGCGAAATTCGTTAGCAAATAATCAAACAAACTGGAAATTTTTCCTTTACTTTTTTTTATACTCGCGATTTTTTTTTATATTCACGATTTTTTTTAATATATATTCAACAGAAAATTAAAGATAAGTAACTCGCTAGAAAAACTTAACTTTGATACCAAATGCTAGACTCCACGACACGCTTGCGCGAGATGGTCGTCGCCCCGATCATTTCTAGCAAGCTATGAAGGTGAATCGCTCACAACACCTCAACCCCTCGCTTATATGTAAGAGATAATCTTGGTACAATTGTTTACGCTAGAAAATCTGCATTGAATGGACACCAATGATACATTGACCCCTCGCTTATATGTAAGCAGTAATCTTAGTACAATCGACGATTGATGCGCTAGAAGACGCCATACACAACTATGTGTTGTTGTATGATAAATCAAAGTTGAATCTTAAAGAAAACTAATAATTAACTCAAGAATTATTCAAAGAACCAAATAAAAGAATAACTTCACAAGTATATTGAATAATGAATAATGTGTTTCAATTACATCAATTTGGATCTCTATTTATACTACTCAAAGTAATCCTAATCCTAATAATAATAGTAACAAATAATTCTAACCATAATAGAAATTACAAATTAATTTGGAATAGAAATCCCTATTTCTATAAAGCTAGAGAAACATATTTAGAAAGTAAACCTTAGCTAATAATAAATCCTAATTACAATAGAATTGTAAAAACTAAGTTTCTAGAATCCAAAAATATCACAATTATCGGGTAATTATACTCCCTAATCCTTGTCGCGTTTGGAAAATATATTGGGTCAAACTCATTAATTGAGGCATAACTCTTTTATTGAATTTTCTTGAATAACTTTTAGCCCAATTACTTAAAATCATTTGATGAATTCCTGAAACTTGAATTTATTCGATAACGCTTGATGCAAGCCTGATCAGAATTGTATCAGAACGCCATTAGTTAGCTGAGATCCTCCTGTCGTGTCTAATTAATTGATTGAAGTAATTAGCCGAAAATCACTTAATCCAAAACTAAAATTTTCGAATTTGGGTGTAAACAGGCGGACGAGTCCCTGCGACTTTCAAAACTACTATTAGACCCTTGTTGGCTTGACACGAATTTTGACATGCGGGATGGCTAAACAACAGGCCAAGGGCCTTGACACTTAGTCAGTGTAGGAAAAGACGGGTTGACACTCAAATTGTGCAGTAGCTTGGCGCAGCAGGCGATAGATTTGGGCTCTGGCCAAACAACATGCCAAGGTTAGGCCATGACATTTATCTTGGGCGACAATGTGCAGCACCGTGCGACAGAAGGCGGCAGCGTTGGGCGCACTTGGTAGGCAGACTAGGCACATGTCAAAAAAATATATAATCCAAGGGATCTACATTATGACTCCTCAAAAACACCTGATGTCTGTTGGTGGCAACTAGAAAATTTTCATAAGTGTTACTATAAGGGGGTGCTCCGTGAAGGTCACACATATAAAACAGGTGACTAATGGCACACATGTTTTGCACCTTTTGAAGACATTGATGGAAATATTAGGAAATCAGTGTTCGAGATGGTGCAACATTCAAATGGTGAAGACCTAGGCGCAATGCTAGGCAAAAGAATGTTAAGGCTGGGCTTGACATACATGGCTTAAGATCAAGGACTAATGGACGAGTGGCTTGGTGACACACGAGGTGGGCTAGACGTGGGCATGACATTGGCAGGGCATGGCGTGCCAAAAAGGTTACATGGGCTTGGTGCTAGTCAGTGCTGGGCTATGTTAGAAATAAAGGCAACACCATATGTTAGGCTACAATGGGTGCCAAACAACGCTGGGCGTTGGCCTGCGTGACAATAAAAAGTGTTGGACTTTGCACAAGATAGTGCTAGACATGCTGGGATGGGCAGCATGCAAGGCTGGCAAACAAAATGGGTTGACGTGCACAGTTGATTTGGACTGCAACTTGGACCGAGTCAAGGAGCAGTTGAGGTGTAGTTTAGGGCGCCAAACTGCACATGACATGGGGGCAGCATGTCAGAAAGTGGGCAGCAGTTGGCAATAACATGCAAGGCAGTTGTGGGCGGTTACCAGATAGTGAGGAATGTGCCAAACAGCAGTTGTGGCAGTTACCTATGGTGGGTAAGCTGCCAGGCAGCAGTTGAGAGCAATACTAGTAATGGGAAAACATGGCCAGACAAAAGGTTGCACAGCTGGGACCCAAGGAGTGCGTTGGCTAGACTGAAGACACCTGATCATAGGCAGTTTCGGGGAACTTCCACCCTTTGTTAGCAGCACCTTATTGGTTCAAACCTCTTGGCAGTTGGAGGTGTAAACTGACCACCAAGTTATAAATAGCCAGTGCTAGGTGCACGAAAATTATGGATGGTGTAGAGTCATCAGACAAGTAGGCTAGAGAGCTGAGGTTTGTAAGCCTATGGGAAAATTCTTAGTTTATTGAGAGTGCAGTAAAAGGTTTGGTGTTTATCCTTTAAATTCGTGTGTTGCACATTGTTGCTTGCACACACACACACACACACACACACACACACACACACACACACACACACACACACACACACACACACACATATATATATATATATATATATATATATATATATATATATATATATATATATATATATATATTATTCCAATTAGTAGACATACATGTTGTTGGTTCAAACAGTGCGACGAACAGTGCTGTGCGGGTTGGCTGACTTATTGTGGGAGGCAATCAGGCCATCACAAGGTGAAAAATTTGAGGTCAAACCTCATCCCTGTGACAACTACCATATTTAATGTTGTTGCTACCTTTTGATCTCTAACTTCTCCCCCTCTTTTGGAAGTGGAAAAATTCACTTTTCAAGTGTTAATAAGATCTTATATTACTAGCATTGAGAAGTAGACTTGTAACAACCGGTGCACTTGTTTTCTTTTTCGCGCTAATACTGCGTTTGTGAGTTTGGAGGGAAGGAAAAGTATAGGAAGAGAATGGATTATAATTTTCCCTTGTCATGTTTGTGAGTTTTAGAAAGGAAGAGAAAGGATGAGATGATTATTATAATTTTCTTGTTTGTGAGTTTAGAAGGAGGGAAGGGAAGGGAAGGGAAGGAAAAATAATTTTATTTTTAAAATAATTACTATATTACCCTTCTATATAAATATAATAAATGTATGATTTAACAATGTCTAACTATTGAATTATTTTGTTCAAGTTACACATGCTTCGTAGGTTCGAGAGATTCAAGTTTAAAATTTCATGCACGAAATAATTTCTGTTTAAAAATAAGCTTTGTAGGTTTGTAGCTTTGTGGGGTGGGGTGGGGACGTTGGGGAAAAGAGAAAATTTTCAAAAATTGGGAGTTATAATTATTAGGGACAAGATTGTCATATTATTTATTTTGAAAGATTATTTTTGGTAATATAAAATATTTCATTTTGCCATCTTTTCCCATCCCTCCAAATCCTCCTACTTTTGAGCCAAAAATAAAATTAATTATACCTCCAAATCTCTTCCCTTCCTCCCTAAAAAAACTCACAAACATGAGGTTTGGAGAAATTTTAATTATTTTCACTCCTCTTCCCCTCCCCTCCCCTCCCCTCACCTCACCTCACCTCAAATAAAAACTTAAAACACAATATAAAAGTATGATTTCTATTATTATTATTACAAATACATGTATGCGAAATTCTATTACATTGCCATTCCATACTAAACATTATAAATAATATTATCTCCATTTTAAAATTAGAGATAAAATTTAATTTTTGAGATCTAACGATCGCATATTAAACTTCAAAATTAGTATGACTCTCAAAATTTAAAATGAAATAAATTATATGATTAATAGTTTTTGTTTTATACTATACAATTATAATAAATATATAAATTAAAATTAAATAAAATTATATTAATTTGAAGTTTAATATGTTGTCATTTGATTTCAAAAATTAAATTATATCTCTAATTTTAAAACTAAACAAATAATAATAAAAAAGTAAATAATATTTTGTACACGTACATATACGTATTTATGTCTATACAATTGAAAGAGACAACTGAGAATTTCCCTGCCACAAACAGAGGACAATAAAAGAATGATTTCATTTTTAACCAAAAGAAAGTAGAGAGAAATTCCACGTAGTATAAAATAAGGATAAGAGATATGACATTATCCAAATCTAAGCACTCACAACCACAATCCAAGTTTCATGACTACTCCATGTCAGCACAATCATCTGCCACGTCATCAACACCAGCCGATCAAAAACTCGGATCAGATTCCCCATTTCCCATGTAGACCAATCAAAACACAAGAACTCTAATCCTACGTGGCAAGTCCAATCCACCAGCACAACCATTTAGTCGCTCATTATCTCACCAGCTCGCAAAGGCTCATCATTCTTGCATTGCCACAAAAAACACTAAACTTGCCGGCAACTCCACCACCGGAAAATGGCTTCCCTAGCGGCGTCTACGGCGGCTGCCTCAATCGGAGTGTCGGAAATGTTGGGGAACCCTCCAAACTTCTCCGGTGCATCGAGGTCGGCTCCATCGGCATCTAGCCCGGTCACCTTCAAGACTGTTGCGCTTTTCGGTAAGAAGAAGGCTGCGCCAAAGAAGGCTGTTGCGGCTACCCCGGCAAGCGATGAGCTCGCCAAGTGGTATGGTAAGTGATTCACTAAGATAACTGAAGTTCTAGCTCTTTGTGCAATTTTTTTCCGGCCTACTCAACATTCAATAACTTCATCCTACCCATAAAAAATGACCGAAGTAAAATAATATATATATATAGAGAGAGAGAGTACGGTTCTTATCCGGACTCCCGAATTTTCTTAAAATACGAATTTTTTTTTTTTGCTTTTTTTTTGTTTTTTTTAAAACAATTAAATTTTTTTTTTAATATTTTATAGAACTGAAATTTTTATATAATACAATATTTTGGATGTAATTTGGATATATATAACAAAATAGGTCTGTACAATCTGTGCAGACTGTACATATATTTTTTGGTATAGGTATCCAAATCATGCCCAAAACATTGTATTATGAAAAAATTTCAGTTCCATAAAATATTAAAAAAAAAAATTAGTTGTTTTAAAAAAAAAAGCAAAAAAAAAATAGGGTCCGGATTTGATCAGGTCTGGACTCCCAGACCTGATCCGTGGTATATATATATATATATATATATATATATATATATATATATATATATATATATATATATATATAGGGTCAGGATCAGGTAAGGGATCCCTTACTTTCTTAAAATGAGGGACTTTTTTTTTTTGCTTTTTTTTTAAAACAACTAAAAAAAAGTTTAATATTTTATAGAACTGAATTTTTTTTCATAATACAGTATTTTTGGTGTGATTTGGGTACGTATAACAAAACATGTATGTACAGTCTGGGCAGACTGTACCACCACTTTTTGGTATAGGTATTCAAAACACGCAAAACATTGTATTATGAAAAAATTTCAGTTCCATAAAATATTAAACTTTTTTTTTAGTTGTTTTAAAAAAAAAAGCAAAAAAATACAAAAAAATAAAAGTCCCTCATTTTAAGAAAGTAAGGATCCCTTACTTGATCATTTCTATATATATATATATATATATATATATATATATATATATATATATGTGTGTGTGTGTGTGTGTGTGTGTGTGTGTGTGTGTGTGTGTGTGTAATAATTTATAGCATATATTTGCTATGGATCTCTATAGAGCATACATTATCTATATCATTGAAAATAAAAAGGAATGACCAGTATTAAAAATTGAAAATCGACGATCACTACTATTAGTAGAGGACCGTAAAAAAAATACAGATTTGACTTTATTCTAGAGTTTAGTGTTTATTAACTACGATTTAAAATTTATTAACCAGAGTTTAAGATTTATTAACTAGAGATTAATATGGTTAATAAATCTTAAATCCAGTTAAGAAATTATTTAATAAACCATAATCCCTAGTTAATAAACACTAAACTCTAGAATAAAGTCAAATCCTTATTTTGGTTAGGGTTCGCTACTATTAGTAGCGGATGATATGTGTTCTTTTGTGGTCCGTTACTAATTAATAATAGCGGACGTCGATATTCAGTTTCTAATTATAATTGTTTCTAATCATAATCGTTCCTCATATATATATATATATATATATATATATATATATATATATATATATATATATATATAGGAGAATATTATATAAATTCAAATGAAAAATATTATATAAATTATATAACGTCTATTTTAAACTCAAAAGAGGGTCTACTATTTTTAGGAAAAAGTAGAGAATTTTTAATATACTTATCTGGGGTCTATTGCGGATAAAATAGAAACTTATTTATACTTTTCTTTTTATTATTATTGTTTTTCTTAAATTTTATGAAAAATATACTTAAAAACATCTTGTATGGGATATTGGGAATATGTATAGTCACTCTTTCTCACTAAAACAGTTATTATATTTTGTGGGAAAAAAATCACCGGAATTTTTTTTTATTAGTAGTATTATAAAACAAAATAATGTTATTAAGTTTGTTATCGATAATTCCATCAGTAATAAACTAAGAAATTATTATATTTATTTATATCGGTACACATGCTATAAAATACTTTATTACTATTTATAGATTTTATAAATGAGATTTTTTTTTGGTTTACTAAATAAATTTTGGTTTTTCAGGTCCTGACAGAAGAATTTTCTTGCCCGAAGGTCTATTGGACAGATCTGAAGTTCCCGAGTACCTGACCGGAGAAGTTCCCGGAGAGTAAGTCTTGCTGTACCTTTGCTTAACTTTTAGGCCTTGATTGGCGAACCGAAAAAAGAAAATAAAAGCTTACCTAATAATGCAATTGTAGGTAAGCCTCGTAAACTCTACTACATCTGACCGTCCCATTTTTGACATTTTGAAGTGGATATGCGAATTTCTAAAATTTAAAATTTTTGTGATTTTTTATTTTAGTCGCTACAGTCATGAATATTGATGTCTCCGTTCAATAATATATGATGTTTTAGATGATTTTATTTTTTTAAAATTATTTATCGCTTTAAATAATCTTGGAGAATTAATTATAATCTTTTCAAAATTACTCCAAATTGAAAAATATTAGAGATGAGAGAGAGGATGAGATAAGTATGTTAATTATGAGAATTTAAAGGTATTATAGACAAATGATATTATATTTAATGTTATACAATCATTTTCTTAATTTTTGTGCACAACTCTAAAACGTCATATATTAAATTAAGAATTTGTTGTTTTCAAAATTTATTGAATGCACCACAATTTTAAGTTTTGTGAAACAAATGAAGAAATAGACTGTTTTACTTTTCCTTTGTTATATAAATGTCATAGAATTGCAACTCTCAACTATACAAGTACAATTTGTTTATACAACGGTCCAATTTGAACTGTCTGAAATCTACATCCAAAAATTTTCTTGGTTTGTAGTAAAATAGAATTATATATGAGTTAGCTGTAGAAAACTAAAACTCCAACTTGACAATGAACTTAATTTATGTTCTTGCAGCTATGGCTATGATCCTTTTGGCCTTAGCAAGAAGCCAGAAAACTTTGAAAAGTAAGTAAGGCTAATAAACCTTTCCACTCTACCTTTCTTATGGAAGGATTTGTCATTTGTCCCAAATTGATGACACTAAATGTGGGCAGATACCAAGCATACGAGCTTATCCATGGCCGGTGGGCAATGTTGGGAGCCGCAGGCTTCATCATCCCTGAGGCCTTCAACAAATATGGAGCTAACTGTGGCCCTGAAGCTGTTTGGTTCAAGGTTATTTGCATCTCTTACTATATATGCTTATTTACACGAACTCTTCATTTTTCCCTCTCTTTTTTTTGGTTTCCCAAGGTATTCTCAGCTCACACTTTTAACTTTTCTCCGAGATAAGATCCGGCGTCGAAGCGTCGAAGCGGAGACCTCTCCCAAAAAAGTTTAATCCACAAGGGCTCGAAACCGAGACCACTTGCTTAAGCGACCAGAGCCCCTTTCACTCGGGCCAACCTTCGTTGGTTCTTCATTTTTCCCTAAGCACCTATGTCCGACCCTCTATCGACATTTTATTTTAGTGTAAAAATTGACGGAATTGAGGAGTACCTGTGTCGACTCTTCAAAATATAGTGTCCAACCGAACACACCATCCTAGCATGCTTAACGTAGATGTCAAAGCTTCAAATTTTATTATAAGCGATATATAATATAGCGAATTTTGTATGCAGACCGGAGCTCTACTCCTTGATGGGAACACCTTGAATTACTTTGGAAAGAACATTCCTATAAATCTTGTTCTTGCTGTTGCTGCTGAGGTTGTTCTTCTTGGTGGTGCAGAGTACTACAGAATTACCAACGGCCTGGTACCTCCCTAAGTTTGATTACTAGTGCGAAAAGTGTTGCTATAGATATTTAGCGACGATTTATAAGATCTATAGCGACGATTTTCAAAATATCAATTTCTATTGTGGATTTTTCAGTTTTCTTTAGTTATTTCACTATTTTCACTATAGTTATAGTTCTTTATACTAAAATCAAATAAGTATTTCTTAGTGGTCGTGTTTTGTCAATATATTTACAGGATTTGGAGGACAAACTTCACCCAGGAGGTCCATTTGATCCATTGGGCTTAGCAAATGATCCAGACCAGGCTGCAATCCTAAAGGTGAAGGAGATAAAGAATGGGAGACTAGCAATGTTTGCAATGCTTGGTTTCTTTATACAAGCTTATGTTACCGGAGAAGGTCCTGTTGAAAATCTTTCAGCTCATTTGAGTGATCCCTTTGGTAACAACTTGCTCACCGTTCTCGGCGGCGCCGCCGAACGAGCCCCTACTCTCTGATTTTCCTTTCTTTATCTCTGCTTGTCTTGTGGAAATTTCAAATGTATTGTACAATTCTCCGTGGCATTTGAAGGCAATTAACCATGATCCTGAGTAGTTAAAAAAATTATGTGTTACCACTTTATAGAACTCTCTACATTTATGGTTACTTATAGTTGCAAAATATCATAAGAAGGTTCACCTTGAGATTCTCTTGGTATTTAGGGGAATTTGATTCCAGACAATTCAAAATGAGTGTAGGCAACCGACTCATTTAAATGTTTAAGCTATTAGAAAGAATCACAAGTCAACTCTCTCCCCCTCACGTGTGGATCCGGTTATTATGAAGTTAACTTCATGGTAAGTTGGTCAATTGACCAATACAGTGCGAACACGCAGAGAAAGATCACCCCCTTCACGTGCGTATGTGGAGAGACAAAATATATGCATATGCATTAATATCAATATTAACGTAGTAAGAAGACTTAATTACAAGACATTGCACAATATACATATTCATATAAAGGACAATGTACGGTCAGGAAAATTTGAATATAAGACCTTGTAAATTTTGAGCTCAGGTATCATGTTAGGTGTGACGCCCCCAAATTCAGGTACTTGAAACCCGAACTCAGTGCTTCACGATACCATTTCTATGAGCGGAATAATACTAATAATAATAACAATAATATAGATTATCAAATTTAATTTACATATTATCAGAGTTTTCAATCTCAAGTACGAAACCTTCAAACATTCGTTTCATTACATGATAGTTAATATATATCATCATTACCCTAATAAAGTCTAGTTATTACAAAAGATAACCTTATCATTCATTCAGCGACCTTCCCTTTCCCTTTATTCTTAGAAGAGCCTCCAGGTTGTTCACATTTAGCTGAAAATATTTAAATTTAAGCAAGGATGAGCATTTGAGTGCCCAGCAAGTAATAGCAATAATAACAGTTAACTGAACGAATTAAATATTTTCTTTGAACGATACTTTTACAACGAACCAACAGTTGTAAAGTAAACTGAACCGATAATAAACAACATATCATTTGGATTTCAAATTTTTGAAACTACGTACTGACTATAAATGAGGATCAGTTGACAAACTATGAACATTATTTTCTATTTTCGAAAAGGTTAAACAGAACTTCATCTGTAAACCGTCATTACTTACGGGCACGGGGGGTGATCAGCCCGTTATGCCCTGTATTGATCAATACTACATTAAAGGACGATATTTTCGTCCAGCATTCCCACCTTAGGCGAATAAAAGTTTCCCATATTTGGGATGTTCATACCAGTCTTGAATCCAAACCAAAATAATTTAGTTGGATAAAGTTTCATCTTGTTCAATAACAACTTTAAATATATGTCTAGCTGGATCAAATAACTTAGACGACTTTTAATTCAACTTATACATACTGAACACCGATAAGTATGTATCAACATGTGATAAAATATAATAATTATCCAAGTGGGGACACTTGTATAACCATGTTTTAGAAATGAACGATCAGAATATATAATTTGATCAATAATAACAGAATAAAGGAACTTGTACAACAATTATAGTTTAATAACTTACTTATACAGAATCATTGCATAAGTATATACAAAGGTTGAAATATTTGAACAATTGAAATGAACAATTCAAATATTATCTTACGCATGTTCGTTGCATAAAGTAAATGCAAAGACTTAGATATTTGCCTTGTCTGCTGCTTACACAACCTAGATTTATCTTTTCTATCAAGTCCTATCATTAAATAGATCATTTGTCTGATTAGAATAACATATCATATCATATAATACTGCTTATTGCAGTCAGCACATTCCCTAATCACATTGGCACATAGGTTTAACAACCATTGAATCACAAATAATCACTTATCTAATCACATTATCTAAGTCCATATCAATTTCTGAAACATGTCGGTGTACCGACAATTTTATCGGGTAATTATCGAGTCTAAGACTCTGTATTGTAACTTAATATCAGTCATATTATTTTTAAATGACTTATAATAGTTTTTAAACATTTAATATTATTTATCATGAATTTTTAAACCTCGGAATCATTATTAAATGATTTAAATACTAAATAATTCTATTATCATTAATATCTAATTAATATTAAACTATTAATGAAATCATTTCCAAAATATTAAAGTTATTTATAATAACTCAAAATATTTTTAAAGTATTAATATTACCCTTAAATGATTTTTAAAACATTTAAAATCATTTCTAAATAATTACCATTAATATTAGGGTATTAATGTTCTATTTATCAAAATATTAAAAGTCATTATTCATAACTTAAAATATTTTTAGTTCATTTATATCCCTTTTAAATGATTTTTAAATTAATAAAACCATTTTTAAACTATTTATTTAATATAATTATTAAATTAATATATTTAATAATAAGTTAATAATCATTAATATTAAATTATTAATAAAATTATCTTTTAAATATTAAAAGTTATGTTTTATAACTTAAAATATCTTTAAACACTTTATTTTCATTTAAAATAATTATTATAATATAAAAATTATTTTTAAACTAAATTATTTAATATAATTATTAAATAACTTTAATATCATTAATAATAATTAATTAATGAAATTTATCTTTAAATATTAAAAGTTATATTTTATAACTTAAAATATTTTTAAATACCTTATTATTATTTAAAATAATTTTTAATATAATAAAATTATTTTTAATTAATTTATTTAATTCATTTAGTAAATAAATTAATTACCATTAATATCAATTTACTAATGAAATTTATCACAAAATATTAAAAGTTATTAAAAATAACTTAAAATATTTTCTTATATCATAATATAATTTTTAATGATTTTTCCAATATTAAAATCATTTTTAAATAATTTATTTAATATTATAATTAAATAAATTAAATACTTTTAATATTTCAAAAATATTAAATATTCATGAAATATATTTCAAATAATTAAAAACTAATTTTCAGAATTTAAAATAATTTTTAATAATTTATTTTGTATTTTTAATAATTAAAAACTATTTTTTCTATTTTTTTTATTAATTTCCAGAAAATAATCTACTGTCTGTTGCTAAAGGCCACCTATAGCGACAGAACCGTCGCTATAGGTGTTCTTGGTGTTCTTCAAGCAAAACCCAGAAATCAAGTTAGAGACCGGGCTAGCTACTTTGACCGAGATTAAATTCGTGTGTGATGTGTTTCTGGGAAATTTGTTGATCAGATCGTGTAGTGTTACTGTAAGACTACAAGATCCAGCAACAAAAATATTTATAATACCTATAACCAAGGAGATCTGAGCCTCCAAAAGTGTTGTCAGAGGCTGTTCTTCATTTTCTGGGTTGCCCAGAAATGAAGAACAGTACGACTGGCCTACTTTGGGCTTCCATAACTTGTAGTACATGTGATGTATTAGTGATCTAAGCTTTCAGATTGCAGAACACATGTAAGCCTAGAGATCCATTACATAAAATCACAATAACGATAACAAAAAAGCAAGATCTTGTTCGGTCAAACAATGTCAGAAACCACGCTCATGAACTTTCTGGGTTACCCAGAAAGTTCATCCGTGGACTTTCTGTCTAGTTTGACCATCCTCAAATTCCTGTTTGATCGTGATATAAGCTATATAAAAGCATCAACATGTAGTACATATACAACTCTACAACTTAGATAACATAACAACAATAAAACCTTAATACACTGATAGATCAAGACGGTTTAAAATGTTGTCAGGCCGGTCAGGGTTGTTTCTGGGTTACCCAGAAATTTGGCAAGTCATGGTCGGTCAACGCAGTTTGACCTTCCATATCTTGCAATCTACATCTGGTCTAAGCCTGATTTCAAGTTCAGATCAAAGAGCACATATCAGACTACAACTACAAAGTTTCAAAACACAAAATTCGTAACAGATCACAGAGATATAAGGTCTGACATTCGTTGTCAAACCACCAAGAACAAATTTTTCAGATTTTTGAAAAACACAAATTCGAGCTTCTAAATGTTATGGATCCAACATTTAGCAACCCAGATCGTCAAAATGGACTACAACCAACATATTTTAATAATAAAAACTAACATCTAACACAGAATCGATGGACAGAAATTATGCTAGGGTTTTATACCTTTTATGCTTAATTTCTGATTTCTAGCTTCTGATTTGTTTATGATGAACGTGGGGCTGTGTTTTAGGACTGATTTGCTTGCTAAAATCGTTAGTTTTAGTGTGAGAGAGAATTGGTTAAGTGTTGGACAAAATTTAGTGAACAAATGCATTTTCTCTCTCCTTCAATCCTTAAATAGACAAATATGATACATGTATTGGCTGATTGAGTTGCTGATCTGCTGAGATTTTGAGCATGTGGAGTGGTTATGAGTTAGTCACCAACTCACCTAAATGTCAAAATCTATTCTATAGCTTTAATAATGCAAAAGGGGCAAAATGGTCTTTGGCCATATGAATTTAAGGCCAACTATGTAATCCCTGCAAACCCTTAGGGTTTGACCCTTAGGGTTTAACCCTAAGGTTTAGCACAAAAAGAATTTCTAAAATTGCAATTAGGGTTTAGAATAAAATAAAAAAAATAATGTTAGTTTCTAATTTTTGCAAATTAGTGTCTTTTAATCGAGTTTAATTTGCTAATTACATATACAGAAACATTAGGGTTTAAAATTAAATAAACATAATTACCTTGCTAATTAAGATCACTAATTTATCAATTAAGGCACCCATTTGATAATTAGGGTTAACAATTTACTAATTAGAATTGACAATTTAATAATTAGGATTAAAAATTTGTAATTAGGGTTTCTAATCACATTAATCATGATCATTAGGGTTTAAAGTCCGCTAATGAGCATTAAACATCCTAAATTAGCAATTAGGGTTTCCAATTTGACAACTAGGGTTCCTAAATATCGATTAAGGTTCTAATTTCACCATTAGGGTTTCTAGTCAATACTTAAGGTTTGTCATATAACGCCATAATTGACCAACCATTATCGGTCCACGTATACAGTACATATTAATAGCACTGAAAAATTAAAAATATAATTAATATTATATTATTATTATCATACCTTGACAATAATTCAAAATTAGGGTTTGGATTCCATATCTGATTTATTCTTCATATTTAACCTTAATAATCAAGGTAAAATAATTAACTTAATAGCCTGTACTAAAACTCATATAATAAAATAATTATTATAATTATTCTAAAAATCACTTCATATATTATTTAAATAATATATGATTATATTTTTATGGAAAATAATTAATAAAAATATTTCTACTATAAAATTAATTATTATAAGAATGTACTTTATAATAATCAATAATTCTAAAATAAAATTATTTGTAAATATTTATGTAATAAATATATTTTTATTTACCACATAAATACACATACACATTATCTTGTACAAATCCTCATCCTTAAAAAAAAATTATACGCAAAATTTCTTATTTATTTATGTAGAAAATATCGGGTTGTTACATTCACCCTCCCTTATAAAGATTCCGTCCCCGGAATCACCGTTTTAAAACCTACACGGCACATAGCATACATAATCATTGCAAGTAGATCTCGATCAACTTTGATCAAACTGATCTTTAACTATTCACATAAAAATGTCTTTCTGATTAAACGAAAAAATGGGTTTCTAAAAGAATTCAAATTCCTCCTCAAACTTTCTTTATAAAATAATTTACTATATATAGAAAAATCATGTATAAGAAAATAAAAGGCATACGAATAATACCTGGAGTTCCAGTGCCAGCTGCTGCCGTATCCTGGACTGTCATGTTGAAGATCCTTGTAGTAGATTTTGTCGGCTTGCTAAATGATGTTGGTCCTGTGATTGCCAAAGTTCCGCCGCTTTTCCCCATGCTCCCACTTTCTGCCTCCGTCCTCCTTTTCGGACAGTCCTTCACCTTATGCTCCTTTGATCGGCACAGAAAACACCCATTAATAGTTCTAGGATTGGGGCAGTTGGGAGAGATATGGCCCTCCTGCCCACACTTAAAACATACAAATTTACCTTTCAGACATTCCCCCAAATGGTTCTTGCCACAGTTCCCACATTGTACTAGCGGCTTCTTCTTTGTACCTTTCTGCTTCACCTGTATACCCCCAAAGTTGTTTCCCTTCCTCTTTTCACTCCTATTTTCACTGTTTGTTTCCACCTTCCCAGATCCCTCAACCTTACCCTTATTCCTTCTTTCTTTGTTGTATAGGTTCATGGCCTCACTCCCCTCCTCAGCAATAATAGCTTTCTCCATGAGTGCTGCAAATGTAGGGATTTGCAACACTGCCACCTTGTTGTAGAGCCAGGGTTTTAATCCCAGCTCAAACCTTCGTGCTTTTCTAGCCTCCGTATCAACTTGATGCGGAGCAAACCTAGCCAACTCATTAAACTTAGCGGCGTATTCGGACAATGTCATATTTTCCTGTTTTAATTCAAGAAATTTTACTTCCATCCTAGCCTGCGTACTAGATGAAAAATAGTTTTCGAAAAATAAAGTTTTGAATCTTTCCCAAGCAACTACACCTACACCTGCTCCAGCCCTCGCCTGATTCGCTTCCCACCAAAAATTTGCCTCACCCTTCATCATGTAGGTGGCAAAAGCGGTCTTTTGCCCCTCAGCTATCCTAGCTAATACAAACGCCTTTTCAATTTCTTTAACCCAAGTTTGGGCTTCTACAGGGTCAGTTGTACCTCTAAATTCGGGGGGTCCTACAGCTTTGAAGTCCTTAAAGTTTGCCAAGCGATTGTCCTGCTGGTTCCTTGCGGCTGGCATTCCTTGTTGCATGGCCTGAGCTACCATGTTTGCAAATTGCTGCATTGGATCTGGTTGTGGTTGTCCCTCGACGTTGTTGACAGATTCTTCTGCCCTTTGGTTTCTAGTTTGACGTCTTGGCGACATTATCTGATTAAATAAAATCATAAATTTAACTTACATTCTAAACCTTATCATATAAGTTTAATACTTTAAACTTGTTTCATCACTCAAACATAAATTCATTTTCATTAAGTCGTAGTAATTTACATAACATAGCACATACTGTTATCCCTTTGTGACTACAAAAGTCGGGATTTACAAACTTGATCATTACAACAGTTGAGAACATAACCTTACACAGACATACTAAGCACATATTATATTAAACACACCTACACAACAGAACCCATACTGCCTATTTATTACACCTTTTCCTTGGACAACTTTTCGCCTGATGACCTTCTATTCCACAATTAAAATAGACACATTGTATTGGATTAGGACAATGAGGAGAGAAATGTCCCTTTTGTCCGCAATTGTAGCAAACATATTCCCCTTTTCTGCATACACCTTCATGTTTCTTGTCACAATTTGCACACCTTTCTATTCGATTAATTTTTCCTTCGTTGTTATCAGGATTTCTTATATCACGGTCTTTCATCTTCCTTTTCCCCTTCTTGCTCGGAGCTGCGCATGCTTTGTTGCTTTTAGTTCTAATTTGGTCAATTTGGATTTTAAGCTTATCTTGTTCTTCCATTGTTTCTATTAATGCTTTCCGCAGTTGGCTATTTAGCAGCATTTCTATTTCCCACAACTGTTCCAAAGAGGAAACTTGGTCCCGCAGATTCTGCACTTCGGTTGATGCTTGATTAGCTCCAACTTCAGTGTCTGAATCACTATCGGTTAGTTCTACTATTTTCGGATCTGGTACGACATTTTCCACAATAACCACCTCATCGAGGTTGCTTTCACTCTGAGCCTCTATTTCAGCTATTGGCTTTGATATCGGCTCCTTCTTTACGATCCGAGGGTATCCTAATCCTTTTTCACCTGACATCTACACACATAAATTATCTTGATTAGTATATAATATACATATAACACATAATGGTTTTATATAAGTTATCTTTTAATTTATTTGTCGATGAATTTATCCAAAGCATCTATTTTTAAACTCTATATGAGTTATTTATATTTTCAACGTTTTCCTCTGTTCTAAGGTTATAGCCTGAGGTCTATCCCACCTAAGGTTTCTAACCCTATAGCTCTGATACCATGATGTGACGCCCCCAAATTCAGGTACTTGAAACCCGAACTCAGTGCTTCACGATACCATTTCTATAAGCGGAATAATACTAATAATAATAACAATAATATAGATTATCAAATTTAATTTACATATTATCAGAGTTTTCAATACCAAGTACGAAACCTTCAAACATTCGTTTCATTACATGATAGTTAATATATATCATCATTACCCTAATAAAGTCTAGTTATTACAAAAGATAGCCTTATCATTCATTCAGCGACCTTCCCTTTCCCTTTGTTCTTAGAAGAGCCTCCAGGTTGTTCACCTTTAGCTGAAAACATTTAAATTTAAGCAAGAATGAGCATTTGAGTACCCAGCAAGTAATAGCAACAATAACAGTTAGCTGAACGAATTAAATATTTTCTTTGAACGATACTTTTACAATGAATTAACAGTTGTAAAGTAAACTGAACCGATAATAAACAACATATCATTTGGATTTCAAATTTTTGAAACTACGTACTGACTATAAATGAGGATCAGTTGACAAACTATGAACATTATTTTCTATTTTCGAAAAGGTTAAACAGAACTTCATCTGTAAACCGTCATTACTTACGTGCACGGGGGGTGATCAGCCCGTTATGCCCTGTATTGATCAATACTACATTAAAGGACGATATTTTCGTCCAGCATTCCCACCTTAGGCGCATAAAAGTTTTCCATAATTGGGATGTTCATACCAGTCTTGAATCCAAACCAAAATAATTTAGTTGGATAAAGTTTTATCTTGTTCAACAACAACTTTAAATATATGTCTAGCTGGATCAAATAGCTAAGACGACTTTTAATTCAACTTATACATACTGAACACCGATAAGTATGTATCAACATGAGATAAAATATAATGATTATCCAAGTGGGGACACTTTTATAACCATGTTTTAGAAATGAACGATCAGAATATATAATTTGATCAATAATAACAGAATAAAGGAACTTGTACAACAATTATAGTTTAATAACTTACTTATACAGAATCATTGCATAAGTATATACAAAGATTGAAATATTTGAACAATTAAAATGAACAATTCAAATATTATCTTACGCATGTTCGTTGAATAAAGTAAATGCAAAGAGTTAGATACTTGCCTTGTCTGCTGCTTACACAACTTAGATTTATCTTTTCTATCAAGCCCTATCATTAAATAGATCATTTGTCTGATTAGAATAACATATCATATCATATAATACTGTTTATTGCAGTCAACACATTCCCTAATCACATTGGCACATAGGTTTAACAACCATTGAATCACAAATAATCACTTATCTAATCACATTATCTAAGTCCAGATCAATTTCTGAAACATGTCGGTGTACCGACAACTTTATCGGGTAATTATCGAGTCTAAGACTCTGTATTGTAACTTAATATCAGTCATATTATTTTTAAATGACTTATAATAGTTTTTAAACATTTAATATTATTTATCATGAATTTTCAAACCTCAGAATCATTATTAAATGATTTAAATACTAAATAATTCTATTATCATTAATATCTAATTAATATTAAACTATTAATGAAATCATTTCCAAAATATTAAAGTTATTTATAATAACTCAAAATATTTTTAAAGTATTAATATTACCCTTAAATGATTTTTAAAACATTTAAAATCATTTCTAAATAATTACCATTAATATCTTGCAATCTACATCTGGTCTAAGCCTGATTTCAAGTTCAGATCAAAGAGCACATATCAGACTACAACTACAAAGTTTCAAAACACAAAATTCGTAACAGATCACAGAGATATAAGGTCTGACATTCGTTGTCAAACCACCAAGAACAAATTTTTCAGATTTTTGAAAAACACAAATTCGAGCTTCTAAATGTTATGGATCCAATATTTAGCAACCCATATCGTCAAAATGGACTACAACCAACATATTTTAACAATAAAAACTAACATCTAACACAGAATCGATGGACAAAAATTATGCTAGGGTTTTATACCTTTTATGCTTAATTTCTGATTTTTAGCTTCTGATTTGTTTATGATGAACGTGGGGCTGTGTTTTAGGACTGATTTGCTTGCTAAAATCGTTAGTTTTAGTGAGAGAGAGAATTGGTTAAGTGTTGGACATAATTTAGTGAACAAATACATTTTCTCTCTCCTTCAATCCTTAAATAGACAAATATGATACATGTATTGGCTGATTGAGTTGCTGATCTACTGAGATTTTGAGCATGTGGAGTGGTTATGAGTTAGTCACCAACTCACCTAAATGTCAAAACCTATTCTATAGCTTTAATAATGCAAAAGAGCAAAATGGTCTTTGGCCATATGAATTTAAGGGCAGCTATGTAATCCCTGCAAACCCTTAGGGTTTGACCCTTAGGGTTTAACCCTAAGGTTTAGCAAAAAAGAATTTCTAGAATTGCAATTAGGGTTTAGAATAAAATAAAAAAAAATAATGTTAGTTTCTAATTTTTGCAAATTAGTGTTTTTTAATCGAGTTTAATTTGCTAATTACATATACAGGAACATTAGGGTTTAAAATTAAATAAACATAATTACCTTGCTAATTAAGATCACTAATTTATCAATTAAGGCACCCATTTGATAATTAGGGTTAACTATTTGCTAATTAGAATTAACAATTTAATAATTAGGATTAAAAATTTGTAATTAGGGTTTTTAATCACATTAATCATGATCATTAGGGTTTAAAGTCCGCTAATGTAAGACCCCAACTTTTATAAATAAAGATGAATTTTTCTATAAATATTATTTTTGAATATTATGGAGTAAATTTGATATAATGTTATAGTTGTAGGTAATATTTATAAATTTTGTAAAGTACGCAAGTTGTTATATAATATTCGATTGGTCGAGGAATATTCATTTTAACAGGGAATATTCGTGCAACGGCATAATCATTGGTGGACCCCACAACGGAATTATTGTCGAATTGAGAAAACGACAAAAATATTTTATTAAAAATAACGGCGGAAGTTTTACCATTGATACTGTTGAACTACTCGGTAGTAAAAGTACAGTAATACGTGTGGTTGCATAGTAGCACACGGTATTGATTATTAATGCTTATGTGAGAAGTCACTCAGTTTGATTCAATTATTGTCAGTTAATAATATGAATTATTTAGCGATAATGACGTTTTATTTTATTCGTATTATTAACGTAATAAAATAGAAACATCTTTTTATATAAAACAGAATACTTTATTAAAGTAAATAGAATATATTATATTTTATTTAAAAGATTTTTCTTTAAATATGGACCGTCAGACTAAAGTAATCAATCTGGACCGTTCATGGATTAGTTACTATGCATTCTATTTTTCTATAAATAGCAGCTCATTCCTTCATTATTTCTTACGAATTCACTGAACTCTAGAGAGAGAAACTATAGAGAGAAACTATAGAGAGAGAGAAGAAAAAGTATTCTGCTACTTAACTACTTCCTTATTTCAGTTCTTCTTTAAAACGGTAAGGGGTGTTATTCTTTCTTATTCATGAAGAAAACTGTTGTTATTCCATTTCTTATTATTCTGTTGGAATAACCTGTATACGCGGTATACCCTATACTTGGTGACATTCTTCTATTATTCTGTTTGAACATTCTGTCTGTGTGTTTTACACCGGACCTGGTTCCGTTTTTATTATTATTCTATTGGAACATCCTGTCTATGTGTTTTACACCGGACCTGGTTCCGTTTTTATTATTATTCCGTTGGAACATCCTGTCTGTGTGTTTTACACCGGACCTGGTTCCGTCTTGTTATTATTCTGTTGGAACATCCTGTCTGTGTGTTTTACACCGGACCTGGTTCCATTATTTATTATTCTGTCGAAATATCATGTCTGTGCGTTTACGCCGGACCTGGTTCCATTATTTATTATTCTGTTAGAATAACTTGTCTATGCGGTCTATCGCATGCCGGGTGATTTCTTTTGTTATTCCATTCTTTATTATACTCAGTTGGTTAAGTTTTGACTTCTATATTCCATGAAATTAGTGGAATATCCTTGATAATTGCGGTTCATCCAGTATCTTTTCATGAAAATATTCTTCTAAGTATTCTTGAATTTTACTCCACAAAGCAGTATCATGTTGACAATTTGGACGTTGTTAATTCTTGGATAAATTAATTCTTGAACTTGTTTTATTGAATTCTTATATCATTGTCATCATCCTCATGTTTATAAAATGTTGAAAGTCATCTGTGGCCTGTATAGTGCATAGATGGACTTGGTATGATTATGACCAGGAATTATTCGGTATAATCATGACCGTAATATTACAAATGATGTGGTAAAAGTCATCATTGGCCCGTAGTGCATTGATGGACAGTTGTTGGCATGATCATGACCATTAATGAATACACGAATATCCTTGGCCGTAGTGCAGTGGTGATTCGATGATGTGGATTATTTTATTAAGCTGAGTCCCAGCGATCACAGTGTTGAAAAACTTTTTAAATCATAAAAGATAGTAGAGTTTATTTTCTACTTGACTCTTTTAATGGATTGCTTGTTCCGCTGCAGTTAAACTTGATGTCTATTATATTTTATCAGTTTAACATTGTTGAAGGCTAATGATAATTTATTCTGCATTATCTTAGTCATAATATTTCTTACTGGGCTAGTTGAGCTCACCCTTTCTTTCACTGTTCTCTTCAGGAAATGAGAACGTAGCTGGGGCAAGTCGGGGAATGGAGTGATGGTCCGAATGATAGTATTAGTTAGCAGTCCTCACTATTCTATGTAATAGTATGATAATAAATGTAATGAGGACTCCTTTTGAGTATGAATACTCTCTAGAAGACAATATTTGTATTCAAACTCACAGTTTATGTTTTGTCGTATTGTACACGACAGTTGTATTAATAAGTTGTATTTGTATTCTGTACTAGGTATCTGAAGACCCAAGATGGGTGATGTATACCTAATTTTGGGGGCGTCACAGTTGGTATCAGAGCTTAGGGATATGATCCCTGGCTAAGATGTAAGAATAGAACTAGGAGGGGAGAGACGGGGAATTCCTTCGCTAGTATGACCTGCCTAAGTTTATTTGCATGGTATTTAATTGGTCGGTCAGAATATAAGGATAATATATGACATATCAATTAACTTTTATTTTGTGGCAGTATCTGAAAATGGCATCCGAGAATGTTGAGAATAGCAATGGAGCACAGGCGACTGTGGATTCACCACATATCAATAATCAAGATAATGTGCATCAGGAAGGTGATAATCCTCATGCAAACAACAACACTGACCAGATGATGAATGATGGAATGTTCAGAAATTTTATGCAGTTCATGCAACAGCAGGCGAGAGCGGCTCGTGACCAAAATATAGGTGGAAACACTGAAAACTCTCGGACGGTCACCGCTAAACAGTTCAAGGAGCTGGGACCACCAGAGTTTAAGGGAGAGCCAAAACCACTTATAGCGGAAATATGGATAAAGCAGATCACCATGATATTTGATGTCTTGGGATGCTCCGAGGAGCAAAAAGTTCCCTTTACCGCCTTTATATTGCGAGGAGAGGCAGATTACTGGTGGGAATCGATTAAGCGTACTCAACCTGCCGCACTGAAGATGTCTTGGGAGAAGTTCCAAGAGCTGTTCAATGACAAATACTTTCCCGAAAGTGTTCGTCACATGAAGGAGGTGAAGTTCATCAAATTGGAGCAGAATAATATGACTGTGTCGCAGTATGAGGCTAAATTTGTGGAGTTGTCCCGGTTTGCGTCCCACTTGGTGGATAATGAAGAGCGAATGACGCGAATGTTTTTGCGAGGTTTGAAACCTGAGATACGTCAACATCTTATTTCTCATAAACTGTGTTTGTATTCAGATGTTGTGAATAGGGCTCAGTTAGTGGAGCGCGATAACGAGTCAACGCAACCAAAAGAGAGCAGTCGGCCAAACGATAATACCAGTGAGAGCAGTCATCGAAGCGGTGACAACAAGCATGGAGGGAATCAACAGGCCAGAAATGGTAACCACTTTGGTGGTAATCAGGGCCAAAACAATAAGAATGGACATTTAAAGAAGAGGAGATTCAACAATGATGGAAAGACGTCAGCACCAGCACCCGTTGTTAAAGAAGGAGAACGACCACCTATCATATGTTTCAAATGCGGAGGGGAGGGGCACATCAGTCCAAACTGCGCGATGCCGTCTAAAGCATGTTATAATTGTGGAAGAGAAGGTCATTTAGCTCGATTTTGTCGTTTACCGAAAACAAGTTCAGCTAGGATGGAGGCACCAAAGGCCGTCCTAGAAAAGTCAAAACCGGTAGTTCAGGGGAGAGCGTTTGTTGTGACCTCCCAGAAAGCAAGGAACCCGAATGAGGTCATCACGGGTAAGCTTATCATAAACTCTAACGAAGTCTATACTTTATTTGATACCAGTTCTACCTATTCTTTTATTTCTCCTACTTGCGCTCATCGATTAAATTTGACTCCGGAGAAATTAGACTTTGACTTATCTGTTGAAACTCCATTGGGAGAAACCTTTATTACATCCACGGTTTATAAGTCTTGTTTGGTTCAAGTTGGTACCCACACATTACCTGTCGATCTGATTTCATTAAAAATACTTGCATTTGACGTGATTCTAGGGATTGATTGGTTAACTACTCATCATGCAAAAATTGATTGTTTTCATAAGATTGTTAGCTTTCATATTCCTAATCGACCTATTATGCGAATTCAAGCAACCAAACCATTAAAATTAATCGCTGTCATCTCAAGCCATAAAGCTATTCGTTTATTAAAAAATGGATGTCAAGCTTTCTTAGCTCATGTCACGGATCTAAACAAAAATACGTTAGTTTTGAATGATATTTCTATTGTAAATAAATTCCCTGACGTATTTCCTGAAGAACTTCCTGGCCTACCCCCAGAGCATGAAATTGAATTTTGTATCGACCTTGAACCCGGTACAAAACCCATTTCCAAAGCCCCATATCGAATGGCTCCTATTGAACTTCAGGAGTTAAAGATCCAACTGCAAGAATTGTTAGACATTGGCTTTATTCGTCCTAGTACTTCTCCTTGGGGTGCTCCTGTTCTATTCGTGAAGAAGAAAGATGGAAGTATGCGACATTGTATTGATTATCGGGAGTTGAATCATGTCACCATCAAAAATAGGTACCCATTGTCACGTATTGATGACCTGTTTGACTAGTTGTAAGGAGCACAATTCTTTTCAAAGATCGATCTTCGTTCTGGATATCATCAGCTGAAGGTTAGAACTGAGGATATTCCAAAGACGGCTTTCAGAACTCGGTACGGGCATTATGAATTCCTAGTCATGTCCTTTGGATTGACTAATGCTCCTGCTGCCTTCATAGATATGATGAACAGGGTATTCAAGGAATATTTGGATCACTTTGTGGTCGTCTTTATTTATGACATCCTTATTTATTCCAAAAGTCGTGAAGATCATGAGCAACACTTGAGGCTGGTACTCCAAAAGCTTCGTGAATACAAGCTTTATGCCAAGTTGAAGAAATGCGAGTTCTGGATGGAGGAGGTAGCATTCCTTGGGCATGTAGTATCAAGTCGTGGAATATCTGTTGACCCGGCAAAGATTGAAGCTATTCAAAGCTGGGAACAACCTAAATCAGTGACCGAAGTACGTATCTTTCTTGGTTTAGCTGGTTATTATCGGAGATTCGTGGAAGGATTTTCTCGAATCGCTACTCCACTAACTCAGCTGACTCGGAAAGATACAAAGTTCGGTTGGAGCGAAGAATGTGAGAAGAGTTTTCAAGAACTCAAGAGGAGACTCATTTCAGCACCTGTTCTAACAATACCATCTGGCTCGGAGGGATTTGTCATCTACAGTGATGCTTCGAGCAAAGGGTTGGGATGCGTTCTCATGCAACATGAAAAAGTCATAGCCTATGCATCAAGACAACTCATGGAATATGAGAGGAATTATCCTACTCATGATCTAGAGTTGGCAGCTGTTGTCTTTGCACTTAAAATTTGGAGGCATTACTTGTATGGGGAGAAGGTGGAGATCTTTACGGATCATAAAAGCCTCAAATATTTCTTCACTCAAAAGGAACTCAACATGCAACAACGACGTTGGCTTGAACTGTTGAAAGATTATGATCATACCATTCAATACCATCCTAGAAAAGCGAACGTGGTAGCTGACGCATTGAGTAGAAGATCATATGCAAGTACGAGTGCGATATTGTCAGCACAAAGGCCCATTTTGTGTGACTTGCAAAGGATGGAGATAGAGTTAAAGACTCCAGGGACCCATGTGATGATGGCGAATATACGAGTAGAACCAACTTTAATCGATAAAGTTAAAGCTGCTCAAGCTACAGACCTGGAGCTGATGCATATGAGGAAGAAAGTGCAAGAAGGTGCTATGCTGGAAGCAAGAATCGATGAAGAAGGAATACTTCGAGTCAACTCCAGACTTTGTGTTCCTAACGACCCTGATTTAAAGTATGAAATCATGATGGAGGCGCACAACACACCATTTGTAATCCATCCTGGAAGTACCAAAATGTATCATGATCTTCGTCATACATTTTGGTGGAGCAATATGAAGAGAGAGATAGCGTTGTTTATCTCAAGGTGTCTAACTTGTCAACGAGTCAAAGCGGAGCATCAAGTACTAAAAGGTCTATTGCAACAAACTTGAAATTTCAGAATGGAAGTGGGAGCACATTACCATGGATTTCGTTACCGGTCTTCCTAAGGTTTCTCAAGGTATAAATGCGATTTGGGTCATTGTTGATAGATTGACCAAGTCTGCTCATTTCTTACCGTTACGAGAAACTTATACACTTGAACGTCTTGCTCGTATGTACATAAACGAGATTATAAGACTGCATGGTATGCCAGTATCCATAGTTTCTGACCGAGACCCAAGATTCACTTCACGATTTTGGGTTAGCTTACAAAAAGCTATGGGTGCGAATTTACGATTTAGTTCGGCATATCATCCTCAGACGGACGGACAATCAGAGAGGACTATTCAAACTCTGGAAGATTTATTAAGACTCTGTGTCCTTGACTTCAAGGGAAGTTGGGATAAGTTCTTATCATTGGTGGAGTTTTCCTACAACAACAGTTATCAAGCAAGTATTGACATGGCTCCATTCGAAGCATTGTATGGAAGAAAATGTCGTTCTCCAGTATGCTGGGATGATGTGGGTGAAGCAACATTGTTGGGACCAGAGTTGGTACGTATGACTACAGAAAAGATTCAAACAATCCGACAACGTATAAAAACCTCACAAGATCGACAAAAGAGTTATGCTGATCTTCATCGAAAGGACGTGAAATTTGATATAGGAGATCATGTGTTCTTACGTGTTGCTCCATGGAAAGGAGTTACGAGATTTGGAAATAGAGGAAAGCTCAATCCTCGATTCATCGGTCCATTTTTAATCCTCGATCGAGTAGGAACTGTGGCTTATAGACTCGCTTTACCGCCAAGTATGTCTCGTGTTCATAACGTTTTTCACATATCCATATTACGTAAATATGTGGAAGACCCGAACCACATTATTGAGTTAGAACCGGACGAAATAGCGGAGAATTTGACGTATGAAGAAGTTCCTGTTCAAATCTTGGATAAGAAGGAACATATTCTACGTTCCAAGGTTATACCTCAAGTCAAAGTTTTGTGGAGAAATCACGATGTTGAGGAAATGACTTGGGAGTTAGAATCTGAAATGAAATCAAGGTATCCTTACCTCTTCGACATACCAGGTACGTACCCTAATTTCGAGGGCAAAATTTCATAAGAAGGGGAGGTTGTAAGACCCCAACTTTTATAAATAAAGATGAATTTTTCTATAAATATTATTTTTGAATATTATGGAGTAAATTTGATATAATGTTATAGTTGTAGGTAATATTTATAAATTTTGCAAAATACGTAAGTTGTTATATAATATTCGATTGGTCGGGGAATATTCGTACAACGACACAATCATTGGTGGACCCCACAACGGAATTATTGTCAGATTGAGAAAACGACAAAAATATTTTATTAAAAATAACGGCGGAAGTTTTACCATTGATACTGTTGAACTACTCGGTAGTAAAAGTACAGTAATACGTGTGATTGCATAGTAGCACACGATATTGATTATTAATGCTTATGTGAGAAGTCACTCAGTTTGATTCAATTATTGTCAGTTAATAATATGAATTATTTAGCGATAATGACGTTTTGTTTTATTCGTATTATTAACGTAATAAAACAGAAATATTTTTTATATAAAACAGAATACTTTATTAAAGTAAATAGAATATATTTTATTTTATTTAAAAGATTTTTCTTTAAATATGGACCGTCAGATTAAAGTAATCAATCTGGACCGTTCATGAATTAGTTACTATGCATTCTATTTTTCTATAAATAGCAGCTCATTCTTTCATTATTTCTTACGAATTCACTGAACTCTAGAGAGAGAAACTATAGAGAGAGAGAGAAGAAAAAGTATTCTGCTACTTAACTACTTCCTTATTTCAGTTCTTCTTTAAAACGGTAAGGGGTGTTATTCTTTCTTATTCATGAAGAGAACTGTTGTTATTTCATTTCTTATTATTCTGTTGGAATAACCTGTATACGCGGTCTACCCTATACTTGGTGATATTCTTCTATTATTCTGTTGGAACATCTTGTCTGTGTATTTTACACCGGACTTGGTTCCGTTTTTATTATTATTCTGTTGGAACATCCTGTCTGTGTGTTTTACACCGGACCTGGTTCCGTCTTGTTATTATTCTGTTGAAACATCCTGTCTGTGTGTTTTA
The DNA here is from genome assembly GCA_016801055.1 of Panax notoginseng. NCBI lineage: Eukaryota > Viridiplantae > Streptophyta > Magnoliopsida > Apiales > Araliaceae > Panax > Panax notoginseng. The sequence goes on from CM029016.1 coordinate 204,749,947, forward strand.
CACCGGACCTGGTTCCATTATTTATTATTCTGTCAGAATATCTTGTCTGTGCGTTTACGCCGGACCTGGTTCCATTATTTATTATTCTGTTGGAATAACCTGTCTATGCGGTCTATCGCATGCCGGGTGATTTCTTTTGTTATTCCATTCTTTATTATACTCAGTTGGTTAAGTTTTTACTTCTATACTCCATGAAATTAGTGGAATATCCTTGATAATTGCGGTTCATCCAGTATCTTTTCATGAAAATATTTTTCTAAGTATTCTTGAATTTTACTCCACAAAGCAGTATCATGTTTACAATTTGGACGTTGTTAATTCTTAGATAAATTAATTCTTGAACTTGTTTTATTGAATTCTTATATCATTGTCATCATCCTCATGTTTATAAAATATTGAAAGTCATCTGTGGCCTGTAGTGCATAGATGGACTTGGTATGATTATGACCAAGAATTATTCGGTATAATCATGACCGTAATGTTACAAAGGATGTGGTAAAAGTCTTCATTGGCCCGTAGTGCATTGATGGACAGTTGTTGGCATGATCATGACCATTAATGAATACACGAATATCCTTGGCCGTAGTGCAGTGGTGATTCGATGATGTGGATTATTTTATTAAGCTGAGTCCCAGCGATCACAGTGTTGAAAAACCTTTTAAATCATAAAAGATAGTAGAGTTTATTTTCTACTTGACTCTTTTAATGGATTGCTTGTTCCGCTGCATTTAAACTTGATGTCCATTATATTTTATCAGTTTAACATTGTTCAAGGCTAATGATAATTTATTCTACATTATCTTAGTCATAATATTTCTTACTGGGCTAGTTGAGCTCACCCTTTCTTTCACTGTTCTCTTCAGGAAATGAGAACGTAGCTAAGGCAAGTCGGGAAACGGAGTGATGGTCCGAATGATAGTATTAGTTAGCAGTCCTCACTATTCTATGTAATAGTGTGATAATAAATGTAATGAGGACTCCTTTTGAGTATGAATACTCTCTAGAAGACAATATTTGTATTCAAACTCACAGTTTATGTTTTGTCGTATTGTACACGACAGTTGTATTTATATTCTGTACTATGTATCTGACGACCCAAGATGGGTGATGTATACCTAATTTTGGGGGCGTCACAGCTAATGAGCATTAAACATCCTAAATTAGCAATTAGGGTTTCCAGTCTGACAGCTAGGGTTCCTAAATATCGATTAAGGTTCTAATTTCACCATTAGGATTTCGAGTCAATACTTAGGGTTTGTCATATAACGCCATAATTGACCAACCATTATCGGTCCACGTATACAGTACATATTAATAGCACTGAAAAATCAAAAATATAATTAATATTATATTATTATTATCATACCTTGATAATAATCCAAAATTAGGGTTTGGATTCCATATCTGATTTATTCTTCATATTTAACCTTAATAATCAAGGTAAAATAATTAACTTAATAGCCTGTACTAAAATTCATTTAATAAAATAATTATTATAATTATTCTAAAAATCACTTCATATATTATTTAAATAATATATGATTATATTTTTATGAAAAATAATTAATAAAAATATTTCTACTATAAAATTAATTATTATAAGAATGTACTTTATAATAATCAATAATTCTAAAATAAAATTATTTGTAAATATTTATGTAATAAATATATTTTTATTTACCACATAAATACACATACATATTATCTTGTACAAATCCTCATCCTTAAAAAAAAAAATTATACGCAAAATTTCTTATTTATTTATGTAGAAAATATCGGGTTGTTACATTAGGTAACCAACTCATCTAAAAATTTAAGATATTAGAAAGTAACAACAATAATGTTATCAACAATAGTTAGTTCATGTCTAATTTATAAATTAGTTGTATTTATATAGTACAAAATTGTATTTCAGATGACATTTAGTATACCATATAATACGATTTTAACTCTCCAATCTTCAAATTATTTTGAGAAACTATTAAACACAACGTTGATAAGTATCGATACCTACGTGAGAATAAAGAATGGTCATGAAAAGATAAGCAATATAGTTCACAAGTTACTACTTTATGTAGAGTATTTACAGCCACAATTTCGCAATAAACACTTGTAGCATATATTGTCAAATGTGGTCCACCAAGATATATTTTTAGAACTTCAAATGTATAGTCCTCCCTCCGTCCCAAATTAATTGCTCAGTTTTGACTTTTTTAAGTCAAATTGACTATTTTTAGAATTAATAATTAAGCATATATAAATATATTTCTAAAATTATAAAAATTGGAATTAATAATAAATTGTATATACTTTCTTTTGGTTATAATCTCTTCACCTATATTTTAACAAAAATAGTAAAAAGATTAGTTTTAAAAATGGTCAATTTGACTTTAAAAAGTCAAAACTGAGCAATTAATTTGGGACGGAGGGAGTATCATTTTTAATACTTTACATTTAAAATTAAACGAGCGATTGAATTTCTAAACGTACTAAACACACAAAGTTAAATTTTAAAAAATTAACAATTTAATCAATTGAAGAAATCCATTGGAGGTATATCCCCTTCTTAACCATACTTTAAAAGTACAGTAAATATTAGATGTTTTAAATGCATATATAATTGGACAATGTTCATAAATATTAAAAAAAAACATACATTCATTTTACTTTGATCTGCATTTCTATCCCCTCTATTTTTCTATCTAATACAAATGTTTGGTACTCTGAAATTCACCTCTCTTTTTTTATGTGAGTACTTATTGTTCCGAGTTATACAATCAAGGCACTGAACTTTTCATAATTCTTCCAACAAATTTAAAGGTCAACAAAATCAGCACAAGATACATGCACACAAAAAATACTTGCACCTGCTTCCTTTAGAAACCATTTTAGATTATACTCCATGTAAAAACTAATAGTTATATAGTCTGATTGAAAATTTAAGAAAAATCAATACCCTAATTGCAAAAATTAGAATAGTAGGAACTCGATCCATAAAAGGAAGTGTGACCATAATAAATGATGAAGGTAAAAATATAGTATCAATTCTTTACAAATACAGGCTGTGGACAAAATGTGTTTCCAGGAAAGCTTTTAAACAAATTTAAAAAAAAAAATCGAAAAAGAAAAAACTATAAATCGAAAGGTACACCTGAAGAAGCAGGTTACCACTGTAGTTCGTTTACAATCACAACAGAACTCCAAGAACAGCAATGGCCAAATATAGAAAGGGGTCTAGCGGAGGTTAGCTCGTCGTATGCTCTTGTCATCAAACCGGCAATGGTTCCTCCATAACTGTTATAAGCATTGGTGTAAGGGGGAAAGACATAAAAATTCCAGTAAAAATGTAAATCTAGCATGCAGTACATATAGAGTATTATTTAGAACAGGGAGGAAAAAAAATTATACTCCGTATATATATATATATATATATATATATATATATATGGGAATGATCCATGACACACATTAACTATGGATACTATTTCAACTAATTGTTATCCAGCCGTCCAAAATTAGATTGAATGGCTAAGGTGAGAGTCCAGCCGCTACTCCCTCTAGCGGCAAGAGAAATTATTTTTTTGTTGGCCGCTACTCTCTTGAGAGATTAGGAGAAAAAAAATTTACTGGTCACAAGAGAGAGTAGAGGCTAGAAGAAATTTCTAAAATACACATACCCTTAGTTAGATTTAAATAATTTCAATGTACAAAATAGTTTTATAGATAATTTTTAAGTAATAAAAACTAACATTATCAATTATATATAATGTATTTATTTCTATAAATAATTTTATAAATATTAAAATTTAAAATTATTAATTATATTCAATGTATTTATTTGTATGAATAATTTCTTAAGTAATAAAAATTAACATTATCAATTATATATAATGTATTTTTTCTATAAATATTTTTTATAAATATTAAAATTTAAAAATATTAATTATAATTATTAAAATATAAATACATTAAAAAATTATTCATACAAATAAATACATTGAATATAATTAATATTTTTAAATTTTAATATTTTAAAAAATATTTATAGAAAAAATACATTATATATAATTGATAATGTTAATTTTTATTACTTAAGAAATTATTCATACAAATAAATACATTGAATATAATTAATATTTTTGAATTTTAATATTTATATAAAATATTTATAGAAATAAATACATTATATATAGTTGATAATGTTAGTTTTTATTACTTAAAAAATTATTTATACAACTATTTTGTACATTGAAACTATTTAAATTTAACTAAGGGTGGGGGTATTTTAGAAATTTCTCTTTACCTCTATTCTCTCTTGTGGCCAACAAAAAAATTTTCAGTGGCCAGCAAAAAAATAATTTCTCTAACCACTAGAGGGAGCAGCGGCTGGGCCATCACCTTATCCATTCGATCTAAATTTGGACGGCCGGATAATAGTTAGCTGGAATAGTGCCCATAACTAACTTGTGTCATGGATCATCCCCCAATATATATATATATATATATATATATATAGGAGTAAATTTTCTTGGAGAGAATAACCTTTTCTTGCTGAAGAAACTCCAACAGAAGCATCCTGAGCTATATCTGCAACCACCTCAGTTGCAACTGGTGCTTTGGTAGGTACATCCGGAAGGTCCATCTTCTCTTCATTTTCTTCTACAGATGGAACCGAAGTAGGAACTTCTGGTAGATCTTGAAGGGACATCTGTACAAATAGGAATGAGATCTCTGTAAGTCAGAGTTTCTTAAGATGATATTTGAAACATAATTTTACAAGCCATACAAATATAGCTACAGAGGAATATACCATTGATCCTACCAGTATGAACTATGAACTATGAACTAAGAGCTTTACTCGGGTAAAGTGGCTTTGAGCTATTTCATTGGCAAAAAATATAATCAAACCTAAGTACCAGTCAGCTTAGAATTTAGCCTTCTAAATATATCCAAGGCAACGTTCTACCTCTTAAATCAAAACTTAACATGCAACACGTGTAAGTGGTAAAAACCGACCAACAACAATGTGTAACTAATAAAACCAACATGAAGAGAATATGTTCATGCAAAAACCTAAACACCTACCCAAAGGGTACAGGGAGGTAGGGAGAGAGTGAGAGTGAGAGTGAGAGAGAGCGAGAGAGCGAGAGAGAGTGAGCGAGAGAATTAGATAGACTCCCACACAGGGAGTAGTATTCGAATGCACCTGACCCTCACTACAGGCGAATGCATCACCCGAAAAGAGGATTACTCAAAAGGCAGTTTCTGTAAAATTTTGTATGAATCCCACCTCGAGGGAATATCTCACTCAAAAGGACCTTACCAAGTAGGAACTTATGAGTTCCTAAGCAAGACTTGCCAACAGAAGACAAAACTTTTATCCCAACAATGCTGGATTGGGTCTTCACACGCATATGTATTGTTCCCACATTGACTCAAAAATCTCCTCAAAATTTCTACACTATAAGAGATCATCTATTTCACATAACATAAGACACATTTACTCGGTCAATTTGGTCTACTTAGTTCTCAAAAATCAAATCAAACCAAACACTTCAGTTTCATACGTTGGAAAACCGAATTGAACCATTAAAGTTGGTTTCAGTTGGTTTCCCTAAGATCACTAACTCCGTTGCTTGTGAACATGAAAGAACACATGCTACTGAGTTCACCTTGAATTTATATTTTTGCTTTCAGTTTTTTGTCCACCTTTAAATGATCCCCATGAAGAGCTTACACAATTGGTTTTATTTCAATCAGCTAACACAGTCAAATACAAGCAAGAAAAAAATAACAATGAATACAATTTATTATACTCTAACATACCTTTTGATATACCCTAAGAATCCTAAGGAATATGACAGGATATAACTCAGAATACACTCAAGTCTAGGACTGAGCAAAAAATGGGTATAACCGAAAAACCGAACCGAACCGAAATGATTTAAGCAAAATTTTCTGATAATTCGGTTATATCCGAATTTTTTTACGGTTTTAGGTTAGTTTGTACGAGTTTTACTTTTGGGTTATTCGGGTTAACCGAATAACCGAACAAAACTTTGCACAGGTGAAATATTTACATAACCGAACAAAGGACACTACAAATCTACTTTACTAAATTAATTACTACCCGATAGGCGATAGCCCACTCTCTGAACAATCAACAAAGCAGGCTAGACACTACAGATCTCAGATCTACTTTATTCTCTCATCTCGATTTCTCTCAGATCTTGAACTCTAAACCCAGACGGCCAGATCCAGATCTCAAATTCTCTCATCGGTCGACGCCGACGGCCATCACCTCATCGCCTTCGGCGCAGCGGTCCTTCATCTCGAACTCTCCCATCTCGATTTCTTCTTGTTTATTCTTTTTATCTGGTCGCACACTCTCTTTATTAGAGGTTCTGTTATTTTTGCTGCGAGATTTCTATTGGGTCTGAATCAGAATGTTTGCGAATCTATGGCATCATAACTTTTATATATATACTGTTAAAATATGACTTGCTTGGTCTCGTGTATTGAATCTATTGATTTGTCTTCACAGCCTGTTTGCTGTGGTATTTTGGTTGTTTGAGTTAATATTATGGACATGATCTAATTTTCCAGATTTTAACATTTACTACCTACCTTGGCTTGCAAAGTTCAGGTTTCTGAAAAGATTATTACTTGTCCATGGACGGAACTCTTATAATTGTACAGCATTTCTGTCCCAATATTCTTTCTACAAATCCCTACTGATATGTTTTATTCAGATCTTGTGAGTATTTGTGGATTCCTTTTTCGTATTTCTGTCTGTTGGCAGTTCCAAAATTGGTTGTAATATAGCAAACTGACTAAATTTATCTTTTATTATATTATATATCCAAATGGACTAACATTAGACATATTCAGTTTCTCTTTTATTTCAGGTGTATCTGGAACTAGCCTTTCCAATTCTGTCAGTTTGATGGCTTATAATGTTTTCTACACCAGCATTCCTGTTTTAGTCAATGTCCTTGACAAAGATCTTAGTGAAAGAACTGTGATGCAACATCCTCAAATGTTTATGGAACTAGCCTTTTCAATTCTGTCAGTTGTTGTTTATGGATTGTAGGAATTGTGTTGGTGTTGCTGCTGTAATATGTAGGCTACATAGTACATAATGCAGTTCACTGTAATGCAAAATGCTAAATCTTTAAATTCGGTTATTAACCGAATAACCGAATAACCTATTCGGTTATTCGGTTAGTACAAATTTCGGTTACTTGTTCGGATAGTTAAAACAATGTATTTTCGGGTTTCGGTTATAACCGAAATTCTTATTCGGTTCGGGTAATAACCGAATACTCACTCCTACTCAAGTCCAAGGATCACTTGTACTACTATCACTATATAAACTCCTATTGTCAAGCAAGTGAAATTGTTCTTTAAGCGAGTCACGTTCAGTGAACTTATTGTCCAATAAGTACTTACATATTTGTTTTAGTGTCTCCACACATATGATTATGAGATCAATCATCCTCTTCAACAGAGCAAGCATAATATGTAATAATTTATCCAGAATCAGTAACCCCACATTAGTGATTTAAGAACATTTTAGTTTTGAGCTATCTAGAATTTAGATCTCATTAGCATGTACTCTTTATGATTCTAAAAATATTGCTCCAAAACTATGGGTTTATCCTAATTAATTCAACCAATTAAACATGGATAAAGAAATGAATTTTCAACAGTGCCTAGCTTCAACTGGTGATAAAAAAAAACAGATACGTATATTGCTTGATAAAATATATATTGAAATTACAAGATTCATAACACATTCCACCAATCCCATGATCCTATATATTGGAAGTAGGAACTGGCTATTGGATAATTCTACAGTTTATATCTAGAATTATTATCACTAGACTAAACAAAGTAGAACACAACACTTGGGCCAGATAAATTTATTATTAAAAAAAAAGGACAGGAAAACTAACTCAACTGCAAAAAGTATATGCAATTTATATATAAAATTAAACATTCTTCCCCAACATATTGAAGCTTGAGAGCTAACTGAAAACGTACACATACCTGAGTTTCGAGATTCTCAAATTCTGCTAAAATTTCCTCTTCATCCTCTGCTGAAAGCTTCTCTCCCAAAATTTCATTAATTTCCTTCAGAACAATAAAATATGCGGAAAAGAAGAGATAGTTAGATGAAGGATGCATTGATATTTTTTAAAATAAAGGTGGCGTAATTTTCATGAAGATGAGTGGGGAAGCAAAGTAAAAGGAACAATCAAATATATTAATGGTTATTAACTCAAAATAAGCACAATAAAAACTTCTGTAAACCGAGATCACATTCTTGCCATAAAATGATTTTATGCAGATGCATTGTATTCTGCTATAAGATTTACTCTAATACCAAAATGTGAGGTAAGATCCTCTTGGTGTTCATAATTATAAATCAATTTATGACGACATGACCATTACATTGAAAAAAATTATTTGAATATTTGTTACCCTGGATATTTCTAATTGACTCAAAAGTCAGATGACAACAATATAGCCTCCATATTTCACAATAGAAGGGATCATGGTAGCAGCAGTATCTTACCGCTGTTCATACATTAAAAATTCATCACTCACAGTGAAAAGTACTTAAAAACAACATGACCATGTATGTCTAATTTGTTGAAATTCACAAATAGGTACCAAGTTTTTGTTTTTTTTGTTCTTTCAAATAACTAACTAGGCACCAAGCTGAAAAATACGAGCTTCACCAAGTCCAAGAATATCAAAACTCATTCATGGAACTCTTTTCCAAACTTTAATATTGCACATCCATTTTAAGGGCATGGAGGAAACCACATCCCTATAATACATTGTAAGCTTTTCAATGGCCCATGTGCATACAAGGTGGGGTAGAAATATTAAAGAGAAACACTACGATGGTGCAACACGCCGAACAAATTGAAAAGTTAGCTTGATATAGTAGAATAAATAATCCTCGCACAGACTAGCTTGGACATAATCTGTAGAAGCTGCTAAAATATTCCACCAGATATATTTACTCTTTGATTCTTCGTCAATGTGACCATTCCAATAATAAAACATCATTATAAAAATGGGAGCACAAACTAAGCATGACTACTGAAGTTGAGCCAGGATTTGAAAAAGCTATAACAAAATAAAGATAGTCAAACCCACATCTTGGTAAGCTTTTGCTTCAGCAGTATCATCCATCAGTTTCTGAACATCCTCCAAGTTTATCTCGCTTTGTATAGCTTTGATTGCATTATTACCTGTCTTCAGACTCTCAAAGACAGCCTTCTGTTTGCTTGCCAATTCAATATCTGCCAACTAAACCAAACTGTATAACTAAAGTATTCACACGTCCTAGTGGACCATTTGACCATATAAATGGTTAGTAAAGAGAAAAATAAAATAATTAAATAAATAAACAAAGAGAGGAAGAAAACTAACACAACTATCTAATGGAGCCTAACACTTATGAAATACTCACTTGCTGCTCGACATTGATGAGCCAGGCATCAACTTGCTTCAATAATTCTTCTTGCACCTTCTTCTTCTTCAATGCTAACAAGGCCCTCTCTTTCTTCTTTTCACGAAGCAAGTCCTTTGCAGCTTGCTTTTCAGCTTCAATCACAACATCCAGCTAAAAAGAAGTACAAGACAGAAAGGAGTAATATATCTAAAACAGTCAGAGAACATAATCAACATATTATGATTTTCAGACTAGGGAAAATCAGTCATTGGCAAAACAAACTTCTAATCTTAATCTTTCAAATAGTTTAGATGTTGTAAAGTTTTCTAGAAAATCCTGCACTGCCTATAGCTCATATAGCTTCCACAGGTAATAGATATGTTTGCTGGTTAAATAATTCATCCAGGTCGCCTACAGGTGCAGATGATTAAGCCACATGGCATAACGCATATAGGATTTCCCTGTGTGTACTTACCTTTAAAAAATATATATAAAATTATAGCCTATTCAATTGCAGGCAGAAAAGTCACCACTATCTGGCCTAAAAAGAACAGAAAGCAGTTGAGAAAGATTTCCAAACTCGGAAAAGCAGTTATAGATTCTATTAGAAGTATTGCTATGGTAGGGCTGGGGCTGCGCAAACAAGAGGTTCCTCTAACTGTAAGAACATGTGTTTGGGTCATGAGGGCAGCCAGCTGGAACATTTAGAACATGCAAGGACAAATGTACAAGTATTGGAACTTTGAAGGCTAGAAATTTCTAGTTCCCGCTAAGCGATCCTACAATACATCTCTTAAATTTCCAAATGTAAGGTAAAACTAACGAGTCTTGAAAGACTACTAAACCTTTCCACATTAAGGATGCATATCTAAGAAACAAATAGCATTGCAAAATGCATGACGTGCAGATGTTTCTGAAAATAGTAAAAAGTATGAAGTCAAAGAAAGAGCACAAGGAATTCAGCACAAAATAAAAAGCAGAATTTTTTTCGGGTTATAAGAAGAGATTTATTAGATGAAAAGAGAGAATACAAGCATATGGGGATACGGAATCCACGTACCCTATAATATGCTATTAAATATTTATATTTAAACAAATAAAAAACAAAACACTAAAAATAGGCAGTTTCCCAATCTCTACAAAGATTAGACACACAACCCTAAAGGTACCCATGACTGAAGTCCATAATGAAGAAAAGAAAAAGATCCTATCTTGCACAAATTTGAAGATTAATAGCTAACTCTAAAAAGTCAAAGACGAAGTAAAGACCAATGGTCCAAAAATCTACAGTGTGTTGAAAGAACAATTTATAAGGGCAAAACACCTATCATGTAAGAGATAAGTTAATAGTAAATAAAGGATAATTTACAAATACAGGAGAAATAGCAATAAATTAAGTACCAAGGGTATATGTATCCTAAAGCACAAATAAGAAATAGGATGGCTCAAGAAGCAGGAAAATGGACCTTAGATTTCCTAAATAATAAATATATGCTACTGATGCACAATAAGTTCACAGAAAATGGGAGGGGAAGAAGAAAAAGATGTGTCATCATCAGTCATGTTACTATGTTAGTGAATGACTGAATAGCCACATGCTAAATATGACATTTCCTATCATAGTATATAGTCTATTGCAGCTGGACATCAAAGATACGGCTTAACTCAAATATACAAATCAATCATTAAAACTTGGGAAATGACATTTGCGCTTCTCCATTTGCACTCCATTGTAGAACATAATTTTTTCTTCATTTTAACCTTGCAGTGGAATGCAAATAAATAATTTGGAGCGCAAATATCAGTTCCCCAAAATTTTGATTTTTTGCACTAGTTAAAATCCTTATTCTGGTCAAACTAAGCCAAAATATCAAACTTCCTTATAATATTTCTGATGAATAACATGAGCACACTTAAATATTGACCATAAATTACATTAATAATCCAATTATCTTTTAAGAAAGATAAATAGTATCTAACGCATAATTCATAGACAAATAAAATTGTGCACGTTCTCTTGTCATTGCATTCCATATCATGGAGTGCCTGATTTAACTTAAGTTACATGGAATCGGATGGAGTGTCCAGTCAAACACGGGTAGTTTGAAGAAACCGATTATCCGACACAGGTACTCCTCAATTTTGTCAATTTTTACACTAAAATGAAGTGTTCAACACCCATACCTTTGTCCTAGTGTCAAGTGTCAGACAAGTGTCAAGGGGCAAAGCAAAGAGCCCTTATAACATAGGATATAATTGCCAAGATAGTGGGATTGTTGTGTAATTTTACATAAAAAGTATTTGCTGTTAAATGACAATAAAGCAGAAGCATATTATGAATCACAGTTATAAGAGACGAGGATAAAGAATTAAAGACAGTGATAGAGAGAGAAAGAGATAGCGAGAACTGCTATCATTATATCATAACAATAACCAACTTAATTACGTACTGGTGGCTATGTGCCTAACCGGTATTTCAAATATTTACTAACCACTGATTTAGAGAAATCGCTACAGTGCATTTTTAAGCACCAAAGGAAAAACGATAAGCCAATTCATTCCACTGATCGAGCACTGCTCTAAAATCGCTAGGCGGTAGAAGGGGCGCCTAACACCTAGGCGGTAAAGGGGGCGCCTAGGGCGGACTAAACGTTTTCTTAGGTGGTCTCATTTATTTATTTTTCTATTGTATATACTTGTTATAGTTTACAAAGCTTATAAATTATGTAATTTTTTACATGAAAAATTATCAAAAAAAAACAATCTAAAGGCTTAAAATATTTTCATTTCAAGTATTGTAGAACTTCAAAACCTTTATTAAATCGATGTGGTAGAGGTCTAGTTCTGCATAGACGAGGGCCTAAGCACCAAGCCAAATATAGGCGGTAGAGGACCTACCTAACATGTGGAGATTAAATAGACCTAGACAAGGATTTTTAGAACATTGTGATCGAGTCAGTAAATTACAGCTAGGAAAGCATATAGTACTCATCAATACAGTGTAACCTTAAAATTGTATTAGTCAAAGCTCAACCAAATCATGATTCAAAAAATTTTCCATACCCATGAACGCTAAGAAGAATTCCAATGTTGCACCTAGAAGGTAACAGGTAGTCCTTTAGCATGTTCTCATACAATGCTTTAGTTACCAAATACTCTTATTGACCAAGCGAACCACATATTGATACTTTTGTACTTAGGAAGTAGGGATTCGTCATTATCCCGACGCACTGGCTTATCCCCGCACTGGAGTCTAGATACTCAGATTATCAGGGACTCTTAGGACCGTAACTTGTGTGTTTTGATTTATATGAGTATTCAGTATTCTAAAAAACCTTGCCTCGATCCGTCTAGGCCCCGCCTAAGCGCTAAGCCCCCCCTTAGCACCCCGCCTAGGCCCCCCTTGGCGCCTCGCCTAGGCGCTAGGCCCCCCTAGTGCCTCACTTAGGCCTAAGGCGACAAAAAATCCCTCTAAAAAATTAGGCGGTGCCTAGGTGGGGTCTAGGTGGAGAGATTTTTTATATTTTAATAATTACCCAAACTAAATCTTGATATATTTATTTTTTTAATGATTTACCATATTCATAATACAGGTTGTAACATATCAAATCACAACAAAAAGTGAACAATATCAAGTCAAAATGGATAATTTTATTATAGTTGTAATTTTTTGAACTTGTACCAACTTCAAATTATATAAATGATGATACATTGGTAATATTTAGTTTAATTTAATATAATTCTTAAATTTAAGTTTAGTTTCTTAAGTTTTAATATTGAATTAAATTTTTAAAATTTTAAATTTTATTATTTAATAGCAATCTTGTTTATGAATAAAACTAATACGTTAAAAATGTGTTTGAACTTTGAACAATTGTATGTTTGTATTTGAACTTTGACATTAACAATATGGATATGTGTTTGAACTTTAAGCAAAAACCTTTATTAACTTTATTACAGATTGTTTTGCTTTATATTATTGTTTTATTTGAATAAATGTAAGATAAAATATTAAAATTAGCTTACAATAAAAAAATATCGCCTAGGCCCCTTAGGCGCTAAGCCCCCCTGGCCGCCCGCCTCCCGCCTTTTAGAACATTGGATTTGCCATATTCAGAATGTTGATTGTAGCATATCAAATCACAACAATAAGTGAACAATATCAAGTCAAAATGAATAATTTTATTATAGTTGTAATTTTTTGAACTTGTACCACTTCAAATTAAATAAATGATGATACATTTGTAATGTTTAGTTTCATAAATTTTAATACTGAATTGAATTCTTGAAATTTTAAATTTTATTATTTAATAGCAATCTTGTTTATGAATAAAACTAATACGTTAAAGATATGTTTGAACTTTAAACAATTGCATGTTTGTGTTTGAACTTTGACATTGACAATATGGATATGTGTTTGAACTTTAAGCAAAGGTTTTTATTATCTTTATTATAGATATATTATTGTTTTGTTTAGATAAATGTAAGATAAAATATTAAAATTGGCTTAAAATAATAAATCCCGCCTAGGTCCCGCTCAAGCCCCGCCTAGGCTCCCTAGGCGCTAGGCCCCCCTGGACGCCCGCCTCCCGCCTCCCGCCTCCCGCCTCCCGCCTCCCGCCTCCCGCCTCCCGCCTCCCGCCTCCCTCCTACCGCCTAGTAGAACATTGTGAGTATTGTTGTTATTTTTATAACTACAAACATTAAAGTTCTATTGTTTTTTGGAATTTTTGTTTCTTTTGTAGTATCTATTTTGTTGAATAGGTAAGCAAAAATTCTAGTAATCTTTAAAAATCAGATAAAAATCTCATCATAATTCAGTGAAAGTTATCCTACGTTGCTTGAAATTCACATTATCAAATTGAAATTAGAGACCCAATTGCTGAAACTTAAAGTAAAATTCCATCCAATTTTAATATCTCAGGTGCCGAATATACTCTCAAGTTCCACCAACATAAAAAAATAATGCAATCCTCGGAATTTTTAAACAAACCAAGAAGAGAATGATATTGAAATAAGTACATAAAGGGGAAAAAATAGTAACCTTTTGTTGATACTGAGCAAGCTTGCGCCTTTGGGTCTTCAGAGAGAGAATTGCTCGATCGACGTCAGTGACCTTCGGTTTCTTCACGAATATGTTACCCATTTATCACCCAAAAAATAAAATTCTTAACCAGGGTTTGATACCAACCCAATCAAACAATCCGCTCTCACACTTCAGCAAGGATTATACAAGTGAGAGCGGATTCGAGTTCAATTCTTCAGACCTGGAATTTTCAGGTTTAGGTATTCACTTTCCCGAATCACGAATTCTCAGTCCTCTGATTTACTACTAGCGATTGAATTTAGTAGTGGGTTTGGGTGATTTCAAGGTTGAAGAATCAGGGGGACACAACTGTCGTCTACATTCGGGATTTAAGAATCTAATTTTATAAATTACAGGCTTTAACAGGTAAGAGCTAATCCTAAAGTTAAATTTTCGTGGGGGGTTAATTAAAACATTAAAAAATTGGGAGAAATTCAGACGACCACCTCAATTTTATGGTAAATCTTACATACATACCTAACTAACTTTTAAAATTAACATACAGACACTTGTATTTGTAAGCCTAAATGGAACTGTTAGATATTTTCATCCAAACTAACCACGCGTGAAAAACAATCTCTACTAACTCGTGTCATGGTCTTGTGAGTTATTTATAAACTAACAAATGTGTTCGTGGGTCAACTAAAGAGATCTTAAATATTCGTACTATTTTTCATAGGCATTTTTTATTTGGAAACTTATATTTTCACAACATTTTTTGATATTTTCACAATAAAAATATTGTTATAGATATATAACAATTGTGAAAAGGATCGTTATAGGATTTACACAGACAATTATATTGTGAAAATATTATTTTTGTTATAGATTTATCAATTTCCTTATTTACTTTTAAAGTTAACTTCATACATCATCTCATTGCTCATGTAAGTGTCAAAAATATCTAATTTTCTTAATAAGATCCCTTTAACTACTGATTTAAAAAGATCATTGTTCGTAAAAAGAGCACCCAAGTCTAATTTATCACTACAACCGTCAAATGTTACCACCAAAACCTCTGTGATCATTTCTCCCATGTTTTGGCGCCTCATTTATAGACCATAAAACCCTAGGTTGATGTGCTCGTCGTCCATTTGGCTAGGCATTCATCAAATAATATTACTATCACATAAAAAAGGGTCACATAATACTCACATATATACACATGCATATTACGGGTCTCACATATCGGATATACATGTGTGTGTATGTGATCATTATGTGACCCTTTTTTATGTGATAGTAACATTGTTGATCTTCGTCACTTTATTCACTACTCACATTCTACTTTTCACGTGGGCTTGCTAATTATTTGGATTTGGTGAAAAAATCTCTCCCAAATAAATGTTTGTTGATGAACTCTATTTGAAGCATAAATAAAAAAAAAGAAAAATGGATCCATATACAGGGACGGAGCCAGGATTCGATATTGGGGGGGGGCAAAAAAATTTTTAACATAATATATATTCGTGACTAAAAAGTAAAGTTTCACAATTACAAAACATATTTTTACTAAAATAAAGATAATGTAGTAATATAATTTTTTTTGACAAAGACAACAAAACATAGCAAAAAAAATCTTTTAGAACATATCAAAGATTCTTCAGAATTGCACCTGACGTTCTTTCAAATCACGAAATCCATCTATAATACTAAATGGGAAAATAGGAAAATATCTACTCCTGAAATTATCTTCATAATAGTCATTAGTCAATACTATTATACTAAGCAACAACCAGTCTGATTAGAACATTAAAATTTTAGACTTGGATTTTAGATTTTGGATTTGGATTTTGAAAATTTTGGATTAGAGACTATAACTATTGGGTTAGGCCGAAAGCAATAGAATACTGTAAAACCCCAAATTTTACGAATAAGATTTAATTTTCTCGAAATAAAATTTTTTAATATTATGGTGTGGATTTGATATAATGTTATAGTTGTGGGTAGTATTTATAAATTTTGTAAAGTATGCAAGTGGTCATAGTATATTCGATTGGTCGGGGAATATTCATTTTATCAGAAAATATTCGTACAACGGCACAATCATTGGTGGACCCCGCAACGGAATTATTGTCGGATTGAGAAAACGACAAAAATATTTTATGAAAATAACGGCGAAAGTTTTACAGTTAACTGTTGAAACACTTGGTGTTAAAAGTACAGTAATACGCGTGGTTGCATAGTAGCACACGGTATTGATTATTGATGTTTAAGTGATAAGTCACTCAGTTTTGTTTTATTGATATTATTAATGTAATAAAACAGAAAAACTTTTTATATAAAACAAAATACTTTTATAAAGTTATTCTATAAATAGAATATATTATATTTTATTATGCATAGTATTTTGCATAGTAAAATCTTTTTATATAAAACAGAATACTTTTATAAAATTATTCTATAAATAGAATATATTATATTTTATTATGCATAGTGTTGCATAGTGCCTGCATAGTGTTTTGCATAGTAAAATCTTTTTATATAAAACAAAATACTTTTATAAAGTTATTCGTTTTATTAGATTATAAATAGAATATATTATATTTTATTTAAAAGATTTTGCTTTAAATATGGACCGTCCGATTAAAAGTAAATCAATCTGGACCGTTCATGAATTAGTTACTATGCAGTCCATTCTTCTATAAATAGAAGCTCATTCCTTCATTATTTCTTACAAATTCACTGAAACTCTAGAGAGAAAAACTATAGAGAGAAAGAAGAAAAGTGTTCTGCTACTTCACTACTCCTATATCCAGTACTCTTCTTTCTAAGGTAAGGGATATTATTTGTTATACCCATAAGGGGTATTATTTCTTTTGTATTCATGAAGAGAACTTCTGTTATTCCATTCTTTATTATTCTGTTGGAATAACCTGTATACGCGGACTACCCTATACTTGGTAAAATTCTTCTGTTATTCCATTCTTTATTATTATGTTAGAAAAACCTATTTATGCGAAGTACCGCATACATGGTGAAATTCTTCTATTATTCCGTTCTTTATTATTCTATCGGAATATCCTGTTGGTGCGTACTATGCCTGATTTGGTTCCATTAATTATTTTTCTGTTGGAATAACTTGTCTGTGCGATATATCGCATGCATGGTGATTTCTGTTATTATTCCATTCTTTAATATTTTGTTGGATTATCCTGTCGGTGCGAATTTCGCCTAACCTGGTTCCGTTCTTTATTATTATGTCGAAATATCATGTCTGTGCGTTTACGCAAGACCTGATTCCATTCTTTATTATTCTGTTAGGAATAACATGTCTGTGTAGTCTATCGCACGCATGGTGAATCCTTCTATTATTCCATTCTTTATTATTCTGTTGGAATAACCTGTCTATGTGGATTACCACATGCATGGTGAATGCTCCTTTGTATTCATTCCTTATTAAATTGTGGACATGATCTGTCTAAATAGATTACCGCATGGCGGCGAAAATCCATTTGCAATTTCATATATTCTATTAAACTTAGTTGGTTAAAGTTTTGGCTTCTATACTCCATGAAATTAGTGGAATATCCTTGATATTTACGCTTCATCCAGTATTTTTTCATGAAAATATTCTTCTGAGCATTCTTGAATTTTACTCTACAAAGAAGTATCATGTTGACAATTTGGACGTTATTGGTTCCTGGATAAATTAATTATTGAACTTGTTTTATTGAATTATTATATCATTGTCATCATCCTCATGTTTATATTATGTTGAAAGTCATCTGTGGCCTGTAGTGCATAGATGGAATTTGTATGATTATGACCAGGGATTATTCGGTATAATCATGACCGTAATGTTACAAATGATGTGAAAAAAATCCTCATTGGCCCGTAATGCATTGATGGACAGTTTTTGGTATAATTATGGCTATGGATTCTCTTCGGCCAAGGGTGCAAAGATGAATTATTTTATGGCATGATCAGGACCGTTGATGAAAACACGATTATCTTTGGCCCGTAGTGCATGGATAATTCGTGGTCATGATACTAAATAATATCCTTGGCCTGTAGTGCAGGGATGATTTAATGATGTGGATTATTTATTGAGCTGAGTCTCAGCAATAAAAGTGATGAAAAACCTTTTAAATCATATAAGATAGTAGATTTTATTCTCTATTTGACTCTTTTAATGGATTGTTTGTTCTGCTACAGTTAAACTTGATGTTTGTTATATTGTATCAGTTTAACACTGTTGAAGGCTATCAATAATTTATTCTGCATTATCTTAGTCATAATATTTCTTACTGGACTAGTTGAGCTCACCCTTTCTTTCATTGTTCTCTTCAGGAAATGAGAACGTAATTGGTGCTGGTCGAGAAACAGAGTGATGGTCCTAGATGGTGCATTAGTAGTCCTCACTATTCTATGAAATAGTGTAATAATAAATATAATGAGTACTCCATTGAGTGTGGATATTGTCTAGATGACAATATTTGTATTAAAACTTACAGCATATATTTTTTTTCGTATTTTACATGATTGTTGTATAATTAGTTTGTATTTGTATTCTGTACCATGTATCTGGCGACCCAAGATGGGTGATGTATACCTATTTTTGGGGGTGTCACAGTTGGTATCAGAGCTTAGGGATATGATCCCTAGCTGAGATGTGAGATAAGAACTAGGAGGGGAGAGACGGAGAATTCCTTCGCTAGTATGACCTACCTAAGTTTACTTGTTATTTAATTGGTCGGTCAGAGTATAGAGATAATATGTGATATGTTAATTGACCCTTGTTTTGTGGCTGTATTTGAAAATGGCATCTGAAAATATTGAGATAAGCAATGGAGCACAGGAGACCGTTGAGTCTCCACAGATCAATAATCAGGACAATGTGCAACAGGATGACAATAATCCTCCTGTAAACAACAACACTGATCAATTGACGAACGACGGTACGTTTAGGAGTTTTTTAGAATTCATGCAACATTAGGCGAAGGCGGCTCCTGTTCATAATGCAGGTTAAAATAATGGCAACCCACGGTTGGTCATCGCTAAGCAGTTCAAGGAGCTGGGACTACCGGAGTTTTTGAGAAAGTTAGAACCACTTAAGACAGAGACACGGTTAAAGCAGATCACCAAGATATTTGATGTCTTGGGATGCTCAGAGGAGCAAAATATTCCCTTTGCCACCTTTATGTTACGTGAAGAGGCAGATTACTGATGGGAATCTGTAAAACGTACCCAGCCTAACGCACTCAAGATGTCTTGGGAGAAGTTCCAAGAGCTGTTCAATGACAAGTACTTTCCCGAAAGCATTCGTCACATGAAGGAGGTGGAATTTATCAAGCTGGAGCAAAACAACATGGCCGTGTCGCAGTACGAAGCCAAGTTTGCCGAGTTCTCCCGATTTGCTTCCCATTTAGTTGATAATGAGGAGAGAATGACACGAATGTTTCTAAGAGGTTTGAAACCTGAGATACGTCAATATCTTATCTCTCATAAACTGTGTTTGTATTCAAATGTTATTAATAGGGCTCAGTTATTGGAGCGCGATAACGAGTCAACCCAACCAAAAGAGAGCAGCCGACAAAATGATAATACCGGTGATAACAGTCATCAAAGAGGTGACAATAAGCATGGAGGAAATCAACATGCCAAAAATGGTAACCACTTCGGTGGTAATCATGGCCAAAATAATAAGAATGGATATTTTAAGAAGAGAAGGTTCAACAATGACGTGAAGACGTCGGTACCAGCACCCGTTTCAAAGGAAGAAGAATGACCACTGGTCGTATGTTTCAAATGCGGACAGGTGGGACACATCCGTCCAAACTGTACGCAGTAATCCAAAGCGTGTTTTAATTGCGGAAGAGAAGGTCACCTAGCTCGATTTTATCGTATGGTAAAGTCAAGTCCAGCTGGGATAGTGATGCCAAAGGATGTCCCAGACAAGCCAAAGTCAGTAGTTTAAGAGAGAGCGTTTTTTTTCGTGACGAGAAACCTGAATAAAATTATCACGGGTATGTTAGTCATAAACTCTTGCAAAGTTTATACCGTGTTAGATACCGGTTCTACTCACTCTTTTATTTCACCTAGTTGTGTTCAGTGTTTGAAGTTACCTCCGGAGAAGTTAGACTTTGATATATCTGTTTAAACTCAGTTGGGAGAAACCTTCGTTACCTCCACTATTTATAAATCTTGTTCAAATCAACACTTTCACGTTACGTGTTGATCTTATCTCTTTAAAAATACTTGCCTTTGATGTGATTTTTGGAAATGATTGGTTAACTACTCATCATGCTTTTCGTAAGGTTTTTAGCTTTCTTACTCCTAACTAATCTGTTATGCGAATTCAAAGTAACCAAACTACTAAAGTCAATCATTGTCATATCAAGCCATAACTAAAGAGCCCCGATCCTTTCGTTGTTGACTTCCTTGTGTGGAATGCACCGAAGCCAGACTTTTCGTAGGAGACATTGTGAATGACGATGACAAGTTGATAGGTATCAATGTGACGTGTTATCTAAGTCTTGGATGAGAGTCACAATTTTGAATGATATTTCTATTGTTAATAAATTTCTTGACGTATTCTTGAAGACTTCCTGGTCTACCCCAGAGCGTGAAATCGAATTTTGTATTGACCCCAGTACAAAACCCATTTCTTAAACCCTCAAATATTTCTTCAATTAAAATGAACGTATTATGCGCCAAAGACGTTGGCTCGAGCTGTTGATGATTACGATCGTACCATTCAATATCATCGTGGAAGTGCGAACGTGGTAACTGACGCGTTGAGTAGAAGATCGTATGCGAGTGAGATGTTGTTAACACAAAGACCCATTTCGTATAACTTATAAATGATGAAGATAGATTTAAAGACTCTAGGGACCCACGTGAAGATAACGAATATACGATTAGAATCGACTTTAATCGATAAAGTTAAAGCCGCTCAAGCTACATACTCAGAGCTGATGAATGTGAAGAAGAAGATGTAAGAAAGGCGTTATCTCAACCCTCGATTTAATTGACCCATTTAAAATCCTCGATCGAGTAGGAACTGTGGCTTATAGACTCATTTTACCGCCAAGTATGTCACGTGTTCATAACGTTTTTCACGTATCGTTGTTAATAAAAACTTAGTCTTGGGGGACTTTGGGGCCAAATTTCAGAATAATTAATGAATTTGAAAAATTATAAAATCATGGGAGTTTTGTATAGCATGTTACAAGCTTTCCATAGCCTCAAAAACGGACTAATTCCGATAACGGATGAAGAAGTTATGAAGATTTGAAGTATATGTGTCAAAAGTTGCAAAATCTGAAAAATTGGAGTTAAGTGCCAAAGGTAGAGCGCCTAGGCACTAGACTCGATGCTTGGAATCTGTTCTTGGGCACCTAGGCGCTTGCCCAAGGCCAATTTTGGGCGCCTAGGCACTGGTCTAGTGTTAAGCCAAAATCTGTTTGGACGTCCTTTAGTAAATTGGGCATAACTTTTTCATACGAACTCCAATTGAGGTGATTCAAGATGATCCGGAACGAGGACGAATAAATCTACAATGTTTGTTCTTTAAGTTATTTAACTTGAGATCGTTAGAAGGGGTAAAAATGGATTGACTATTGTATTTTTAGAGGCAATCGGAGGACGTCGGGCATGCACGTATGCAACGTGCAATGTTTTCGACGATAAAAGTATTCAAGGTTATACCTCAAGAGTTAGACTCTGAAATATAGTCAAGGTATCCTCACCTCTTTGTCATATAAAGTGCGTACGTAAATTTCGAGGGCGAAATTTCATAAGGATGGGAGATTGTGAGACCCCAGATTTTATGAATAAAGATTTAAATTTCTCGAAATATTTTTTTTGAATATTATGGTATGGATTTGATATAATGTTAGTTATGGGTAATATTTATAAATTTTACAAAGTACGCAAGTTGTTATATAATATTCGATTGGTCGGGGAATATTCGTTTTAACAGGGAATATTCGTACGATGACACAATCATTGGTGGACTCCACAACAGAATTATTGTCGGATTGAGAAAACAATAGAAATATTTTATTAAAAATAACGGCAGAAATTTTATCATTAATATTGTTGAACTACTCGGTAGTAAAAGTACAGTAATACGCGTGGTTGCATAGTAGCACACGGTATTGATTATTGATGCTTACGTGATATGTCACTCAGTTTTATTTTATTGGTATTATTAATGTAATAAAACAGAAAAACTTTTTATATAAAACAGAATACTTTTATAAAGTTATTTGTTTTATTAGGCTAATAGTAAAATCTTTTTATATAAAATAAAATACTTTTATAAAGTTATCTGTTTTATTAGACAATAATTAAAATATATTATATTTTATTATGCATAGTGTTTGCATAGTGCCCTGCATAGTATTTGCATAGTAAAATCTTTTATAAAGTTATTCGTTTTATTAGATTATGAATAGAATATATTATATTTTATTTAAAAGATTTTGCTTTAAATATGGACTGTCAGATTAAAGTAAATCAATTTAGACCGTTCATGAGTTAGTTACTATGCAGTCTATTTTTCTATAAATAGAAGCTCATTCCTTCATTATTTTCTTACGAATTCACTGAAACTCTAGAGAGAGAAATTATAGAGAGAGAGAGAAGAAAAGTATTCTGCTACTTCACTACTCCGATATCAAGTTTCTTTTACGGTAAGGGGTATTATTTTTTTTGTATTCATGAAGAGAACTTCTGGTATTCCACTCTTTATTATTCTGTTAGAATAACCTGTATACGAGGGCTACCCTATACTTGGTAAAACTCTTCTGTTATTCCATTCTTTACTATTCTATTAGAATAACAAGTATACGCGGGCTACCCTATACTTGGTGAAACTCTTCTGTTATTTCATTCTTTATTATTCTGTTGGAATATCCCGTTTGTGCGTTTTACGCCGGACCTGGTTCCGTCTTTTTTATTCTGTTGGAACATCATGTCGGTGCGTATTACGCCTGATCTAGTTCCATTATTTAGTATTCTGTTGGAATTACCAGTCTATGCGAAGTACCGCATGCATGGTAATTTCTGTTGTTATTCCATTCTTTATTATTCTGTTGAAACATCCTGTCGGTGCGAATTTCACCTGACCTGGTTTCGTTATTATTATTCTGTTAGAATAACCTGTCTATGCGAAGTACCGCATGCATGGTGATTTCTTTTGTTATTCCATTCTTTATTATACTCAGTTGGTTAAAATTTTGACTTATATACTCCATGAAATTAGTGGAATATCCTTGATATTTGCGCTTCATCCAGTATCTTTTCATAGCATTCTTGAATTTTACTCTACAAAGAAGTATCATGTTGACAATTTGGACGTTATTAGTTCCTGGATAAATTAATTCTTGAACTTGTTTTATTGAATTCTTATATCATTGTCATCATCCTCATATTATATTATGTTGAAAGTCATCTGTGGCATGTAGTGCATAGATGGACTTGGTATGATTATGACCAGGGATTATTCGATATAATCATGACCGTAATGTTACAAATGATATGGTAAAAGTCCTCATTGGCCCGTAATGAATTGATAGACAGTTGTTGGCATGATCATGACCATTAATGAATACACAAATATTCTTGACCCGTAGTGCATGGATAATTGTGGTCGTGGTACTAAAGAATATCTTTGGCCGTAGTGCAGGGGTGATTCGATGATGTGAATTATTTATTAAGTTGAATCCCAGCGATAAAAGTGATGAAAAACCTTTTAAATCATAAAAGATTGTAGATTGTGTTCTCTACTTGACTCTTTTAACAGATTGCTTGTTCCGCTGCAGTTAAACTTGATGTTTGTTATATTGTGTCAGTTTAACACTGTTTAAGACTAATGATAATTTATTCTGCATTATCTTAGTCATAATATTTCTTACTGGGCTAGTTGAGCTCACCCTTTCTTTCACTGTTCTCTTCAGGAAATGAGAATATAGCTGGGAGGAGTTGGAAAACGGAGTGATGGACCAGATGATAGTTTTAGTAGTCCTCACTATTCTGTTAAATAGTGTGAAAATAAATGTAATGAGGACTTATTCTGAGAGTGGATATTGTCTAGATGAAAGTATTTGTATTAAAACTCACAGTTCTCTTGTTGTATATTAAAGATTGTATTTGTATTATGTACCATGTATTTGGCGACTCAGAATAGGTGATGTATACCTATTTTGGGGGCGTCACAGTTCACTACTCCTATATCCAGTACTCTTTTTTCTAAGGTAATGGATATTATTTGTTGCACCCGTAAGGGGTATTATTTCTTTTGTTTTCATGAAGAGAACTTATGTTATTCCATTTTTATTATTCTGTTGGAATAACCTGTATACGCGGACTACCCTATACTTGGTGAAATTCTTTTGTTATTTCATTCTTTATTATTATGTTGGAATAACCTGTTTATGCGAAGTACCGCATGCGTGGTGAAATTCTTCTATTATTCCGTTCTTTATTATTCTGTCGGAATATCCTGTTGGTGCGTACTACGCCTGACCTGGTTCAATTAATTATTTTTCTGTTGGAATAACCTGTCTGTGCGGTCTATCGCATGCATGGTGATTTTTGTTGTTATTCCATTCTTTAATATTTAGTTGGAATATCTTGTCGGTGCGAATTTCGCCTGACCTGGTTCCGTTCTTTATTATTCTGTCAGAATATCTTGTCTGTATGTTTACGCATGACCTGGTTCCATTCTTTATTATTTTGTTAGGAATAACCTGTCTGTGCAGTCTATCGCACGCATGGTGAATCCTTCTATTATTCCATTCTTTATTATTCTGTTGGAATAACCTGTCTATGTGGATTATCACATGCATGGTGAATGATCCTTTGTATTCATTCCTTATTAAATTGTGGACATGATCTGTCTAAGTGGATTACTGCATGGCAGCGAAAATTCATTTGTAGTTTCATATATTCTATTATACTCAGTTGGTTAAAGTTTTGGCTTCTATACTCCATGATATTAGTGGAATATCCTTGATATTTGCGCTTCATCCAGTATCTTTTCATGGAAATATTCTTCTGAGTATTTTTGAATTTTACTCTACAAAGAAGTATCATGTTGACAGTTTGGACGTTATTGGTTCCTGGATAAATTAATTCATGAACTTGTTTTATTGAATTATTATGTCATTGTCATCATCCTCATATTTATATTATGTTGAAAATCATCTGTAGCCTGTAGTGCATATATGGACTTGGTATGATTATGACCAGGGATTATTCGGTATAATCATGACCGTAATGTTACAAATGATGTGAAAAAAGTCATCATTGGCCCGTAATGCATTGATGAACAATTTTTGGTATGATTATGGCTATGGATTCTCTTCGGCCAAGGGTACAAAGATGAATTGTTTTATGGCATGATCAGGACCGTTGATGAAAACATGATTATCTTTGGCCCGTAGTGCATGGATAATTCGTGGTCATGATACTGAAGAATATCCTTGGTCTGTAGTGCAGGGATGATTTAATGATGTGGATTATTTATTGAGCTGAGTCTCAGCGATAAAAGTGATGAAAAACCTTTTAAATCATATAAGATAGTAGATTTTATTCTCTACTTGACTCTTCTAATAGATTGTTTGTTCCGCTACAGTTAAACTTGATGTTTGTTATATTGTATCAGTTTAACACTGTTGAAGGCTAACAATAATTTATTCTGCATTATCTTAGTCATAATATTTCTTACTGGGCTAGTTGAGCTCACCCTTTCTTTCATTGTTCTCTTCAGGAAATGAGAACGTAGCTGGGGCTAGTCGGAGAACAGAGTGATGGTCCTAGATGGTGCATTAGTTGTTCTCACTATTCTGTGAAATAGTGTAATAATAAATGTAATGAGTACTTCATTGAGTGTGGATATTGTCTAGATGACAATATTTGTATTAAAACTCACAGCATATGTTTTTTCGTATTTTACACGACTGTTGTATAATTAGTTTGTATTTGTATTCTGTACCATGTATCTGGCGACTCAAGATGGGTGATGTATACCTATTTTTAGGGGCGTCACAAATACCAAGTGGGCCTTACAAAAAACTCAAATCTTGGGGGGGGGGCATGGCCCCCTCCAGCCCTATACTGGCTTCGTCCCTGTCCATATATATCCTGATAATAATATTATTTAAAGTGCAATTATGAAAACTAATATCTATTTGAAGTGCAATTAGTTGAAGAGAAGATGATTGTTTAGGATCTGAACTGATATCGCAATTTCGAATCGATAACCAAAAAAGAATAAGAATAAGAATGGTTTGGTTTCCCTTTCAAAACGAAATGCTCATTGGGTCAAGAACGAGAAAGGTGGACGTGGTTATCTAGCATCAAAGAACCCTAGAATTTTTCCCTTTCAATTTCGGATCTTTATTTATTAGGTTTATAGTATTGAGTCATTTGAGGTATAGTTAGGTTTGGGGTGGGTAGGTTGGTCTTATTTGGGTGGACTATAGATAACATGTATAAAGATGTTCAAAGAACATTAAAGTTAGGATTCTCGTAAGCGTTTCATAGTATGGGTAGAGTGAGGTAAAAAAATATTTTGAAGGGATATAAATAATCTAGATAGAAAGAGGTTGAATAGATTATTATACTTATAAAAAAATCATTGGCATTCCAAAAGTTAATCTATATCTGACTTGTTTGAAAATACTTGTTTTATAATATTTAAATATATAACAAGTAAAGAGTAAAAGAAAGAGATAATCAACCGCACGATGCACACGATGTCTTGTTCACAGTATACATCTAGGGCAAGGGCGGAGTCAGGAAGTTTTTTCGTCCTATGCTTCCAAGTACCAACCATATACACAAGAAATTTTCCCACCAAGTACCAACCATATACAACCCAGCTGCTGCAGCGCATAACTGCTGCTATTTCCCATCCCATACCATGATCAAGTTGATAGTTTTTCCACTTTCTAGATTACAGACCACACATCCGATTGAAACGAAATTTTGATATGTTGTAGAGGGCATGGTAAGGTATTTTTAAAAATATAACTCGTCCATTTCGAACATTATAGACCAGTCTAACAAAGTCCTCAAACTGCTCTGTTGAGACAATTTTTAAACCGGACATGAAAATGACTTTTATTCCAAAAAAGAATTCTACCCTATTTAAACTTATAAAAATCACTTCATTTAATTAATTTAACATGTGTTAAGAGTTATTGTTTACTATCTCAGCTTAATTGCTTGATTTGAGCTTAAGAATCTATAAGAAACAATTTATCGAACATGATAAGTGCATTATTTTTGTGGACAAAGTTCATAAGCATTTGTACATATTTCTAAACCATAATTTCCCTCCTTTGTGACACCCCTAAATCCGGGTACTTCAATTCTCACGAGATTTGGTGTTCACTGTACAAACATCATAAGTCTATCTACCCATAATAAATGAATACCATAAAATAGATAGAATTAAATACTCTCCTTAAGGAGTTACAACATCTGAATGTAAATACATAAATTCTAGGTTATACTAACCTTAAATCTTAAATGCAGAGACATAAACAAATAATAAGTCTTACACCACTTTAACAAAAGTCTGAAACATAAATATATCAAATAAACAATAAGTCTTCATCACTTGTTAACCTTGCCCTTGCCTTTGCTAGTAAAAGGCTTGTCGGATATTTCGTTCTTAACTGCAATGTTATTATTACGCAAGAGTGAGCACGATTACCCATAAGTATAATAATATAACAATAATATAATAACATGCGAGTAAATTAAAGAATTCTGAAATAAGAAACTCAGCTTTTGAATCAAGAATAAATAACAAGAATCAAAAGAACTTCTGAGGGTCATAAGACCTTGAACTATGTCCTAAGTTGTCAAGTGTTTGTCATACGATTATAACACTCAAACTATCAAAATCATACTTTATGATACAATATCTATGTACACACATAATATACCGATATGGGATTTCAAATCATCTTAAACATGTCAACAATATGTCATCTTATTGTTTAAAACACTTATCAAGTTATCACGTCTTAATTTTGAGCATCATTATTTAATCTTATCGATTTCACGTTAGCCCTTATGCAACTTACCAAGTTACCATGCAATTTCATCACATATATGTTAACAATATGATAATACATCTTATTATATGTCCAACACAATATAATGTCCATTAGACTAGGTTAGAATAACATATAATGGATTGTACAAAACCAAAACTGAACTGCCCAATTTTGATACCCCGTCGAGGCGGGGTTTTTAACTGAAGGAATGCCCGCCAGGGCGGGGGTCCACCGGGGCGGGGAAATTAGCCTGGCAACACCCGTCGAGGCGGGGTCACCCAATTATAGTGTTTGCAGTTCACGACTGCACTGTTTATCAGACCAAAAGTCGCGAATTATACATGAAATCAGTAAATTTACCCAGAAGATATAGACTTTACATAATTGTTACCAAGCATGCACACGTCGATTTTAAGCAACAAAACAACAATATTCATCAGATTTAACCCCTTTAAATTTATGTTCTTATTAAAACTTCATTTTAGACATTCTTAGCGAATCATCACACCACAGATTCGTTTCTTGACCAAATCAGTTCGTATAACATGCATTGTTTTCATCTTTAAATATATCAACACAATCAATCGTCAATTTACAGATTACAACATGAATTGAACACAAATTTTGATTCTAAAATCAGCCTTTTTGTACTTTTATAACAAAACTCAAATTTCTTTTGTAAAACATGGTTTCACGAATCAATTCATACCAAAAATTGATTTCAACCCATATATAACAGATTATATCTATTAAGCAACATAAACATCCATTAATCTAGCAAATCATCAACCAAAACTCAGATTTTGACTTCAAAATCATATATTATTACTATAAACTTAAAAACCCTCTTTTTACACCAAAGTTCATGGATTAATTCACCCAAAACCGTTTATAAACATCATATATTAGATTATTCATGCATATAAACTATTTATAACAAATCTTCAGCAATTACTCATGAAAAGTCTAATTACAGAAACTAAAAGCTAATTTTAATGAAAAGCTTTTAAGTACGAAATTTAAAAGTTTAGGTTAAGGAATTACCCTGCTAGTTTGCCTATATGATTCAAAGATGATGAAGTTCTTCTCTTTTTCTTCTTCAATTCACACTTTCTCCCAATTTTCTCTTTAAACTCTCTCTGTATTTCTCTAAGTTAGGTTTTAGGAAAATGTACGTAATGAAATAAAAGGAGAACTGATATAACTTGTGCATAATGGCATTGTCGTGGTCGGTTAATCCCTTAGTGGGTTAACTGGCCAACTCCTCTTAGGGCCATGTTTAGCTAGCCTTAAAGGCTCTTTTTCATTTATTTTAATTAAACTCTTATTACATAGTTTAATAATGTCACACACATTTAAGTAATTGATCAAATATCTTATTTAATTCAATTAAATAAAATATAATAATTCCACATTAAATCACATAGTCAGATAATTAAATTCTCATTTATTAATTATGTCAAATTATTAAATCTCTAATTAATTATTAAATTAATTAGAGTAACATTATGCTTATTAAATAATTCATTTAATCAAATAAGCTTAATTAAATACATACTTTGAATAATAAATTCTCCACATTAATTTAATCAATGTAACACATATAATTAAATTAATCTACCACAAATTCATCAATTAATTATTTAACCCAATAATGAAATCATCAAAAAAAATATTTATTTAATTCAATAAATATTCAAATTAAATTACAAAAATCTCGTTCGTCACATCCTATTACTCTGCACAACAACAATTAAGCTCATTCTTTCTAAAATTCCAACATTACCTCAATAACAGTCTCAATTTTGCATAAAACAGTCCATTATTGCTTCTAAAGTCAAGAATTAGAACTTACCTTGCTATGATGGTTCAATGGGTTGAATCTTATGTTTATGTTTATGGGTCAGCTATAATCCTCCTCGTTGTTGTCTGCTATCCGATTCAAGTTCCAATCTCGATTACTCTTAAGGCTAGCTGCCGAAACCAAAGGAAATTTGGACAGAGATTTTGGGGAGGTTGGGTTCGGCAATGGAGAGAGAGAACTTCACCCAGGCTACAGGCCACCCCAGCCCAAATGTGTCTCCACCCCTGATCCAGGGTATATTGTTATGTCCAGTCTCAAACTCCATCTTCCAGGACTTGAGATCCTATCACTATGACAAACCTCTCCTTCAATAAGTGGAGAAATATTTACAAAGTTTTGTATACAAACTTTTAACTGTTGATTACAACTTTATGTCTCGAATAGTAGCTCTGTGCTCCTTCCTCAAAGTAAGTTGTATCAGGATATTAAGCTTAGTACTTCTGTTGATTTGATCTTAGAACTCAATGTTTTTCCCTTTCTTCTCAATTAACTCTAGAGATCTAACTCCCCATTGACCTCATTAAGACTCTAGTCTTGGACTAATAATCACTCATTTCCTCACAAACACAATAAGATACAAACTAAAATACCCTTTTAAGAAAAGTTAATTCATTTTATGAAAAATGCTTCTTATAACAAGCAAATAATAATTAAACATAATAACACTCAAAGTGTTAACAAATAGTAAATATATTAGTCAAACACAACTACTCGTGGATAGATCTCTCAAACTTGTATTTGAATAAAGCTCAAGATCAGGTTCACAAACACAAATATCAATATGATATATTGATTTAAACAAAGTACTTGTGTGTAGTTTTTGATGTGTAAATATAACCTTGTGGGTTTATATCAAAAACTGATGCTAAATGATATATATAATATAGCTATGATTATATTTCCAAGCTATGCCACTTAAAGTTAAGTATTTAAGATATAGATATTAAGATTAAATACTTGAATGACAATCAGTCAAGTATAAAAGATATATCAAGTTGATTAATAATGTAACGAATGAATTTATTGAGTCGTGATTCTAGGGACATAATCTTTTTAAAGAGGGAAGGATGTAACGAACGAGAATATTTATGTAATTTAAAAATATTTATTAGGTTAAATAAATATTTGGGTTGATTTATTTATTGAAATAAATAAATATTTGACGAAATTACTGTGCAATAATTTAGTTAAAGTGTGAATGATAATTTTATGATTTGAAGATTTAATTTAATGAGATAATTAAATTAAATAAATTATTAAATAATTATGATGTTGTTCTAATTTAATTTAATAATTAAATTAGAGATTTATTAGTTTGTTAAATAAAATTATAAATTATTATGGAAATTATAATTATAAGACAAATGTTAATTTGATTTATGAATTTAATTAAATTAGATGTGAAATAATTTGTTAAGCATAAATATAATTATAATGAAAGTATAAATATAAATATAATTATAAGATAAGCGTAAATTTGACTTGATTAAAATTGATTAAATAAAAGTGTGACAATGGAATCATATTATATAAGTGTTATAAAAATAAACTAAAAAGGGGTTTAAGAATAGTCAACCAAACATGGCCTTGTGGCTTTTAGTTAATGTAACAGCTGAGGTCTTTTGGTTTGGTTAAACTGATAACAACGTTTATCAGTTATGTTACGCATACTGTATTTATATGCGTACCTTTGTTCCAAGACTTAGAAGGGAAGAAAATACAGAGAAAGAGAAAGAGGGCTAGGGAGAGAAATTGAGAGAGAATTGAGAAATTAGAGAGGGGAAATCAAGGGAACAAGCTTGCTAATCATCTTTGCTAGTGAAAACAAGGAATTCAAGGTATAATCTAACTTATGTTTCAGTTATATGTTCTTGAGTTTTTCTCTAAAATTGGAAATTCGATTGGATAATTTGCTAAATAGAAGATATATGTGTTGGAATAAGTTTATAAACTGATATATATTGTTTATAGATGATTTTTAGAGACTCAATTCATATATGCATGATTTAGTTTAAAGAAATTGTATTCTTTATAGTTTTTCATTATAATTTGGTTTTAAATCCTTTGTATTTGGATTTTGGTTGTCTAAATTGATGAGTTGTGGTTTATATATGTTGATTAATGATTATAATCTGATAATTCACATCTAAAATTGATTTTGGTTAGATTAATCAATGAAAGTATGTTTAAAAGTAAAATATGTACAATACGGTATATTTTGAGTCAAAAAATAAAGTTCAATTCTTATTGTAATCTATAAATTGGTTTTAGAATATGTTAGTATGTTGAGTAACAAAAACAATACAACTGAAACGGCTTAATTTAGTTAAGAAACGAAGATTTGGTGGTTGATTTCGCTAAATATGTTGAATATGAAGAAACCTAGTAAAACATGATTTTGAGCATTAAAAGTTGATTTTGTAAGATGTTTATATTATTGGGATCATGATATACATGCTTGGTGTTGTGGTTAACAAACTTATAGCTTCAGGGTATGTTAAATTTCAATTAAGATTGGAGAAATTGGTTTGTTTGAGTGTTCTGAGTATTGAGCACCGCAACTGCGCCGGTGCTAAGGTTTGGGGCAACGCAGCTGCGCCCTCTCCTGAGCAGAATAGTGTGTTTTTTTTAGTTTACAGTCCATGATATGTTGGCCTAACCTAGTCCAATAAGCATGATAAGGTGTTAAACATGTAATGAAGTTTTATAACAGATTGTAAACATGTGTCAATGATTTCAAATTGTGAAGTTAATAAGTTGTGAAAAAACTTCAGTTTGGTAATTGTTTAAGTCTTTAGATGTGGTTTAAAGGTTACAATGTTATGATAGCCTTATGATTTCAGATTGGTGATGTGATGTTAACTCAAAAGTCAGAACTTGAATTGTGTTAACAAGTTAAATTTGAATGAGAACTAAAACATATAGGGTTAATGTTAGTGTAACTGATCGATATTACGATTCTAATGGTATATGTAGGGTTTTGACAAACGTGTGTTATAGCTGTATAGCTTACGCACGAGGCAAATTCCTAAACCTTATTCATATGTTGAGCAAGTTTCTTGCCTCTATTTTTGTTTACAATTATGCAAGTTCTTGAATCCTAATTCTTTTACACTGAGCAAGTTTCATATTCCTAACTTGGTATCGTTACGCAAGTTTCTTATCTTTAATCTTTTATTGAGCAAGTTCCTAACTTTTGTTTCATGCTATTCAAAGCATAAATTGTTCAAGTTCATTGTTCCAAATGAGTTTTTCTAACTCTTTTAGATGTAATACTTTGGATATGCAATGTTTATTCAATTGTATATTGTTGACATTCAATCTTTGATTTAAATATCGTTGTTCAATCTTATATTATCGTGTTGAACCTTCGAATGGCTAATAAACCTTTAATGATTTGACTAGTCTATAGTCGATGAGTGTTCTAAAATTCTAGAACCACAGTTAAGCTAATCCAAACTAAAATTTCTTTAGTGCGGAAATCCTAAAGTCAAACTGAGATGAGCAACCCTAATATAGGGGATTATGTACGCGTTAGCGTTTAGATGTTTGTGCACAATAAATGGTACGAAGGGTTGATCCCCCTAGGTACAAAAGAAAAGGGTCCGTATAATCTAATGACTATTAAAGATTGAGGTAGAAATACTTAGTAACCTTGGGACATAGTTCATGGTCCTAAGACCCTCAGATATAAACCTTAAATTTGTTTCCTAATCTTGAATCGAAGAATGAGTTCTTAATTATTCAGTATTCATTGCTACTCTTATGTTATTGCTATTGTCATTATTATATTAGTGAGCAATTGTTTGCTCACTCTTGCACTTAACACTGCAGCTAAAGTTGAGAAAGTGGACAAGCCACTACTAGCAAGGGCAAGGCCAAGATGTCCAAATGATGAAGACATGTTTGATTTTATTTAATAGGATCTATGTTGTGAAACTTATTTAATTATGTGATGTATTCCGTAGACTTATGTAATAATTTAAGGTTAGATTGCCTGATATTTGCTTTAAGTTGATGTAACCCTTTAATGGGGAGGATTATGGATTAAGTTGTTTAAGTTATGTCTTTATCCTTGATTATGGGTAGTTAGATGTAATTATTTTGGATAGTGAGCACCAAATCCTGTGGAAATGGAGTACCCGAATTTGGGGGTGTCACAAGTTGGTATTAAAGCTTTAGGTTATGATCCTTAGGTGGGGGAAACCTTAGGAAGTAACCTTTAAGAAGATAGAAAACATAGTGGTGATAAACTCTTATCGAGTTCTAAGGAATGAAATGAAGGAATTCATTAAAAGAAAATAATAAAAGACTTTATGTTCCTATGTGTTAATAACTTATGTGCTCGCGAGTATCGAAGAGTATCACATAATAAATAAAACTTAAAAGTATTTTGTTGTCAGGATGTCTAACATTGAAGGATCCT
Source organism: Panax notoginseng (assembly GCA_016801055.1). Classification (NCBI taxonomy): domain Eukaryota; kingdom Viridiplantae; phylum Streptophyta; class Magnoliopsida; order Apiales; family Araliaceae; genus Panax; species Panax notoginseng. The sequence goes on from CM029016.1 coordinate 204,784,819, forward strand.
GTCAAGCTAGGGAAGAGATACCTCAGGTACCTAGAGATGAGGAGCCCCGAGATGTCCATGTTGTTCAGGAGCAATTGATCTAGAGGGAGCCTTCTCTATTGGTCGCTGATGAAGGACAAGGGAATGAGCCTGTCTGATCCTGAGGAGGAGGAGGACTCTGAGGAGATTGAGGTGGATGATGAGGAAGAGGATCCTGTGGAGTTTCCACCAAACTCTATTGCAGCTGGGATATATGATGAACTATATGTAAGACCCCAAATTATTAATAAATGAAATTTAAATTCCTCTATTTATTATTTTGAAATAGTAAGGGTTGATTTGATTAATGTGGTTAGTTATGGGTAAAATGCGCAAATATTTTAAATAAGCAAGTGGTTATAAAATATTCATTGTTGTCGGGGAAAATTCGCTTGGTCGTGGAATATTCTTACTGTCGGAGAATATTCGTACGACGGCGCAGTCTTTTGTGGGCCCCATAACAGAAAGCGATTGGATGAAGAAAACGACAAAAACAAGTTGTTTATAAATAACGGCGTAGTTATTACCGTTAATACTGTTGGAATACCCGGTGGTTAAACTCAGTAATACGCGTTGTTGCACAGTAGCACACGGTATTGCACCAATTATTGATTCTTACGTAAGAAGGCACTACTCAATAATTGTTACAGTAATTATTGTTCAATATTGTATTTTATTGATTCAATAATTACTACGTTGATATTTTATATTACTGTTGTTTTAATAATTGTCACTACACAGTATTTTCTATTATCGGAGCAATAATTCATATTATCTGAATAATATTATTAGATAACATTATTGGCAATGTCTAGAAAGTTCTGTCTAAGAAGAGGTTTGGTCATCTAATTGCGCGCCAGTAAGGAGAGATCCTTATTGGAAAGCCTCCTCTTTCCTGAGAACGGCCTGGTTGCTAGTACTGTGATTCTGTAATATTATTTGTGTATAATTAATTAGTGATTTATATGATGAGAAAAATATTGATTTTATGTGGATATAGATGGAGAAAATTTTTAATGTGACAATTGTTGAAAATTAATATTTTATCTTTTTCTGATAAAATAATTCATTTAAATATATTTTTTTAATAATATATTGATGGTGATATTTTTACAATGAATGTGGGATATATGAGTATATGAGGAGGAAGAATATTTTTATGGCATTAAATGATTAACACATGTTTTGTGTGTTGATGGACACAATTCTTGACCGAAAATTTATTATTGACTGTAAAATCGCCCGTTTGTGGATTTCGGTCAATTTCTGTTTGGAATTTAGAAAAACTTTCTTCTGCAAAGTTGTAGAGAATTGAATTTCCTATAAAAACTCGCGAGATTCGAATTTTCTGATAAAATGCCTATTTATTATGAATTATTGAAGTTCCGAAGTTTCGAAATAATTGATTTTTGGAAGTTTTATTTATTAGTTTGAAGAAAAACGTTTTTTGTATTTTGTTGGACATCATTAACATGTGTGGCTGGTGTTTTTGACCAAAGGTGGGCTAAGGAAAATTTGTATAATTATATTAATATTATATTAAATTTTCTGCTTTGGTGTTCTAAGCAATTTCCTATAAATAGGGTGCTTAGGTTAGAACTGAAAATCACACCAGAAACACAAGTTTCTCTCTATTTCTCTCTCTATATCGAGCGTATTCTTGTGAGTATTTGATACTTTGAGTGTTGCTATACGGTGCAAGTTTCCTTCAGCACTATATCTAGTATTCCAGTCAGAAGTACCGTCTTTCCGAGGTAAGGGATATTATTTCTTCTTAAATGATATTATTTTCTTCAATATCATTATGCCGAAGTATTGATCTGAATTCTTTATCAAGTTTGGAACTTTTTCATGTCGGGGTTACTATTTATGAGTTACTATTCACGAGTTAGTATTCATAAGTTACTATTCATGAGTTACTATTCACGAGTTACTATTCACGACTACTATTCACGGAGCATAATGATGTTTTTTGTGAAATTTCAATCTTTTGGTGTCGGAGTTACTATTCACGTATACGGCACTATTCATGAATACGGCGCTATTCACTGAAAAATAAAATTTTCTTCTTTTCGTCCAAAATATCTATTCTGGATACTAGCTTTGATTGTATCCATGTTTTGATCATTCTTGAATTTTACTCCACTATGATTGTTTATGAGGTATTTTGGACGTGGAATAGCTGAAATACGAATCCTTAATATTTATTATTTTGTTTCACTGGATTCGTTTCCTTTAAAATATTTTTCATCATCCTCAGTCCTAAATGATGATATAATTGAATATCTTTGGCCTGTAGTGCAAAGATGAATGATTTCTGATGAATATCTTTGGCCCGTAGTGCAAAGATGAACAGGTGTTGAGATGAACATGACCAACTGATGAATATCTTTGGCTTGTAGTGCAAAGATGAATATTGATTGATGTTACAGGGATAAAATATTGATGATGGACTTTTAAATTCATAGATAATCGTAGATTTCATTCTCTACGTAACTCTTCTATGAATTATTATTTTCCGCTGCGAATATTGATTTAAAACTTGTTGTCTATTGTATTCTATTAAATTTTTCCCTGTTGAAGACTAACGATAATTTGTTGTATATTATCTTAGTCATAATATTCTTTACTGGGCTAGTTGAGCTCACCCTTTTCCTTATTGTTCCATTTTCTTCTCAGGAGGCGAGAATGTAGCGAGTACTAGTCGGGGTGTGGAATGATGGTTCAAGACAGTTGTTTTAGTAGTCCTCACTATTTTGTAAAATAGTGTATCAATAAGTATAATGAGTTCTTAGTTTAGTATGAATACTGTCTAGATGACAATATTTGTATTTAAACTCACAGTATATGTGTTGTCGTATTTTGCACGACAATTGTAATAATAAAGTTGTAGTTATTTTCTGTACCATGTATTTGGCGACTAAGAATGGGTTGGATGGATTGGACCTGTTTTGGGGGCGTCACAGTTGGTATCAGAGCTATAAGTAAGGAGCCCCGAGCCTCTTGCTGGTGACTTCCTGTAGATGGGGGATGCACCGAAGCCAGACTCTCCGTAGGGGACGCCGTTCTGCGGTGGCAAACTGATAGGTACCACTGTGAGGTGCTGTCCACGGTTGGGACATGAGTCACAGTTGGTATCAGAGCTTAGGGATATGATCTCTGGCGGAGATCGGGGAATAGAACTAGGAGGGGAGAGACGAGTAAATCCTTCGCTAGTGTGTCCTACCTAAGCTTATTTGTTGGTCGGTCATAATATAGGGATATTATGTGATATGTTAATTTGTTAAATTAACCTTTGTTCTATGGCAGTATTTTAGAATGTCGACTGAGAATGTTAACACTTGAGTAAATGAGACGGTGGAGATGCTTATACTCACCAACGAGAAAAACGTGCAACAGGCTGGCAATGTTCCTCCTGTAAACAACACCACTGAGCAGACGATGAATGATGGAATGTTTAGGAGTTTTTTTTAGTTCATGCAAAACCAGACGAGGGAGACTCGTGTACAAAATACGTGTAGAAATGATAGCAATGCGCGGCTTGTCACAGCCAAGCAGTTCAAAGAGTTGGGACCACCAGAATTCTGGGGAAAGCCAGATCCGATTAAGGCGAAGACATGGGTCAAGCAAATTACCAAGATATTTGATGTCTTGGGATGCATGGAGGAACAGAAGGTTCCATTCGCCACCTTTATGTTTCGTGGCGAGGCAGACTACTGGTGGGAGTCTGTGAAACGTACCCATCCAGCCGCACTCAACATGTCTTGGGAGACATTTCATAAACTATTCAATGAGAAGTACTTTCCTGAAAGTATTCGTCATATGAAGGAGGTAGAGTTTATTAGACTGGAGCAGAATAACATGACGGTGTCCCAATACGAGGCGAAATTTGCAGAGTTGTCCAGGTTTGCACCTCATTTGGTAGAGAATGAGGAACGTATGTCGCGGATGTTTCTGAGAGGTTTGAAACCCGGCATACGCCAATATCTCATTTCTCATAAATTTTCTCTTTATTCAGATGTTATCAACAGGGCTCAATTATTAGAGCGAGATAGCGAGTATGATCAATCGAGGGACCACAACCAGGATTATACCGGTGACAGCAGTCATCAGAACAACGATAACCAGTGGAGAAAGAAGAATACGGACAAGAACGGCAACCACTCTGGTGGCAATCGTGGCCATGAATATAGAAGAAGCGAGTCGGGAGGAGATTTTAAAAAGAGGAGATTCAACAATGATAATACGAAGACGTCAGCACCAGCAGCAACTGGTTCCAAGGGAGGAGAGCGACCACCGGTCATATGCTATAATTGCGGAAAAGAAGGACATATCAGCCCAAACTACCCACAACAGTTTAAGGTATGTTATAACTGTGGAAAGGAAGGACATATCGCTCGAGATTGTACTGTAGCGAAACCAAGTCCAACGGGGGTGGTGACTCAAAAAGCTGTCCCAGAAAAGTCAAAGTCAACGGTTCCTGGAAGAGCGTTTTTCGTGACTGGTCAGAATGCGAGGAACCCGAACGAAGTTAGCACGGGTTAGTTAATTATAAATTTTTGTGAAGTATATACCTTATTATATACCGGTTCTACCCATTCATTTATTTCTCATGCTTGTGCTCAACGTTTAAACTTGACTCCGGAGAAATTAGACTTTGACTTATCTGTTGAAACTCCGTTAGGAGAAACTTTCGTTACATCCACTGTTTATAAATCTTGTTTGATCCAAGTTGGCACCATCACATTACCTGTTGATCTTATCTCTTTAAAGATACTTGCTTTTGATGTGATTTTAGGAATTGATTGGTTAACTACTCATCATGCCAAAATTGATTGCTTTCGTAAGGTTGTTAGTTTTCATATTCCTAAGCAACCTGTTATTCAAATTCAAGCAACCAAACCATTGAAGTCAAACTCTTTCATATCAAGCCGTAAAGTCATTCGTTTATTGAAAAACGGATGTCAAGCTTTCTTAGCTATGTTATGGACTTGAACAAAAAAAAAATATGTCAGATTTGAATGATATTTCTATTGTTAGTAAATCCCTGACGTATTTCCTGAAGAATTTCTTGGCCTACACGTGATATTGAATTTTGTATCATCTTTGAATCTGGTACAAAATCCATTTCTAAAATCTCATATCGAATGGCTCCTATTGAACTTCAGGAGTTAAAAATTTAACTATAGAAGTTGATAACCGAGCCTTTATCTGGTGACTTCTTTTGTGGAATGCACTGAATCCAGACTCTCTGTAGGGGACGCCATATTCGTGCGGTAGTAAACTGATAGGTATCATTGTGACGTGCTATCCAAGATTGGGATATGAGTCACAGTTGAGAGCAAACCTAAGTCAGTAATCGAAATACGTAGCTTTCTAGGCTTAGCTGGTTACTATCGGAGATTCGTGGAAGGATTTCTCAAATCGCTACTCCGTTAACTCAGCTGACTCGAAAAGATACAAACTTCGAATGGACCGAGGAATGCGAGAAGAGCTTCCAAGAATTCAACATGCGACACCGACGTTGGCTCGAGCTGTTGAAAGATTTCGATCACACCATCCAATACTATCCTAGAAAAGTAAACGTGGTAGCTGACGCATTGATCGTATGCGAGTACGAGTGCGATATTGTTGAACACAAAGACCTATTTTGTATAATTTATAAATGATAGAGATAGAGTTAATGACTCTAGAGAACCACGTGATGATATACGAGTAAAATCAACTTTAATCGATAACGTTAAAGCCACTCAAGCTACAGACCTGGAGCTGATGAATATAAAGAAGAAGGTGCAAGAATGTGTTATTCTAGAAGTAAAAGTCGATGAAGAGAAGAAAGCTCAAGCCTTCAATTCATTTGAAATCCTCGATCGAGTAGAAACTGTGGCCTATAGACTCGCCTTAACGCTAAGTATGTCACGTGTTCATAACGTTATTTACGTATCGATGTTACGTAAATATGTGGACGACCCGAACCACATTATTTAGTTAGAACCAGACGAGATAGCTGAAGATTTAACGTACGAGGAGGTACCTGTTAAGATCTTGGATAGGAAAGAGCATGTCCTAAGCACGAAGGTCATACCACAAGTCAAAGTTTTGTGGAGAAACCATGCTATTGAGGAAATGACCTGGGTGTTGGAAACGGAAATAAAAGCGAGGTATCCTCATCTTTTCAAAACACCAGGTACGTATGTCAATTTCGACGACGAAATTTCATAAGGAGGGGAGGTTGTAAGACCCCAAATTATTAATAAATGAAATTTAAATTCCTCTATTTATTATTTTGAAATAGTAAGGGTTGATTTGATTAATGTGGTTAGTTATGGGTAAAATGCGCAAATATTTTAAATAAGCAAGTGGTTATAAAATATTCATTGTTGTCGGGGAAAATTCACTTGGTCGTGGAATATTCTTACTATCGGAGAATATTCGTACGACGGCGCAGTCTTTTGTGAGCCCCATAACAGAAAGCGATTGGATGAAGAAAACGACAAAAACAAGTTGTTTATAAATAACGGCGTAGTTGTTACCGTTAATACTGTTGGAATACCCGGTGGTTAAACTCAGTAATACGCGTTGTTGCACAGTAGCACACGGTATTGCACCAATTATTGATTCTTACGTAAGAAGGCACTACTCAATAATTGTTACAGTAATTATTGTTCAATATTGTATTTTATTGATTCAATAATTACTGCGTTGATATTTTATATTACTGTTGTTTTAATAATTGTCACTACACAGTATTTTCTATTATCGGAGCAATAATTCATATTATCTGAATAATATTATTAGATAACATTATTGGCAATGTCTAGAAAGTTATGTCTAAGGAGAGGTTTGGTCATCTAATTGTGCGCCAGTAAGGAGAGATCCTTATTGGAAAGCCCCCTCTTTCCTGGGAACGGCCTGGTTGCCAGTACTGTGATTCTGTAATATTATTTGTGTATAATTAATTAGTGATTTATATGATGAGAAAAATATTGATTTTATGTGGATATATATGGAGAAAATTTTTAATGTGACAATTGTTGAAAATTAATATTTTATCTTTTTCTGATAAAATAATTCATTTAAATATATTATTTTAATAATATATTGATGGTGATATTTTTACAATGAATGTGGGATATATGAGTATATGAGGAGGAAGAGTATTTTTGTGGCATTAAATGATTAACACATATTTTGTGTGTTGATGGACACAATTCTTGACCGAAAATTTATTATTGACTGTAAAATCGCCCGTTTATGGATTTCGGTCAATTTCTGTTTGGAATTTGGAAAAACTTTCTTCTGCAAAGTTGTAGAGAATTGAATTTCCTATAAAAACTCGCGAGATTCGAATTTTCTAAAAAAGGGCTATTTATTATGAATTATTGAAGTTCCGAAGTTTCGAAATAATTGATTTTTGGAAGTTTTATTTATTAGTTTGAAGAAAAACATTTTTTGTATTTTGTTGGACATCATTAACATGTGTGGCTGGTGTTTTTGACCAAAGGTGGGCTAAGGAAAATTTGTATAATTATATTAATATTATATTAAATTTTCTGCTTTGGTGTTCTAAGCAATTTTCTATAAATAGGGTGCTTAGGTTAGAATTGAAAATCATACCAGAAACACAAGTTTCTCTCTATTTCTCTCTCTATATCGAGCGTATTCTTGTGAGTATTTGATACTTTGAGTGTTGCTATACGGTGCAAGTTTCCTTCAGCACTATATCTAGTATTCCAGTCAGAAGTACCGTCTTTCCGAGGTAAGGGATATTATTTCTTCTTAAATGATATTATTTTCTTCAATATCATTATGTCGATGTATTGATCTGAATTTTTTATCAAATTTGGAACTTTTTCATGTCGGAGTTACTATTTATGAGTTACTATTCACGAGTTACTATTCATAAGTTACTATTCATGAGTTACTATTCACGAGTACTATTCACGAAGCATAATGATGTTTTTTGTGAAATTTCAATCTTTTGGTGTCGGAGTTACTATTCACGTATACGGCACTATTCATGAATACGGCGCTATTCACTGAAAAATGAAATTTTATTCTTTTCGTCCAAAATATCTATTCTGGATACTAGCTTTGATTGTATCCATGTTTTGATCATTCTTGAATTTTACTCCACTATGATTGTTTATGAGGTATTTTTGGACGTGGAATAGCTGAAATACAAATCCTTAATATTTATTATTTTGTTTCACTGGATTCGTTTTCTTTAAAATATTTTTCATCATCCTCAGTCCTAAATGATGATATAATTGAATATCTTTGGCCTGTAGTGCAAAGATGAATGATTTCTGATGAATATCTTTGGCCCGTAGTGCAAAGATGAACAGGTGTTGAGATGAACATGACCAACTGATGAATATCTTTGGCTTGTAGTGCAAAGATGAATATTAATTGATGTTACAGGGATAAAATATTGATGATGGACTTTTAAATCCATAGATAATCGTAGATTTCATTCTCTACGTAACTCTTCTATGAATTATTATTTTCTGCTGCGAATATTGATTTAAAACTTGTTGTCTATTGTATTCTATTAAATTTTTCCCTGTTGAAGACTAACGATAATTTGTTGTATATTATCTTAGTCATAATATTCTTTACTGGGCTAGTTGAGCTCACCATTTTCCTTGTTGTTCTATTTTCTTCTCAGGAGGCGAGAATGTAGCGAGTACTAGTCGGGATGTGGAATGATGGTTCAAGACAGTTGTTTTAGTAGTCCTCACTATTTTGTAAAATAGTGTATCAATAAGTATAATGAGTTCTTAGTTTAGTATGAATACTGTCTAGATGACAATATTTGTATTTAAACTCACAGTATATGTGTTGTCGTATTTTGCACAACAATTGTAATAATAAAGTTGTAGTTATTTTCTGTACCATGTATTTGGCGACTCAGAATGGGTTGGATGTATTGGACCTGTTTTGGGGGCGTCACACTATATGATCGTAATATAGAATTACAGGCTAAGGTTGAGGAGCTGAAGGAGCTGGCGGATATGCGTCAGGCTACTATAGAGCAGAAGGATGTGGAGATTTAGGATCTCGACATACGTCTTGGAAACGCGAAATGGAACCTAGTTCACACAGAGGGACATCAAGAGGAGCTGTTGGCTGAGAGTGAAAAAATGAAGACTGAAGTTGAGAAGCTAAAAGATGATTTGAAGGAGGAGTCAGCTAAGCGTGCAAGAGCAGAAGATGCTTGGATAAAGGCTACTCAGTGTGCAGATCGTGCTGAAGACAAGGTTCAGGTGAAGAAGGCCAAGATGAATGAAATGGACTATGCTTTTCATTCTGCAATTAATAGGGCCCAGGACCGAGTCTTTTATTACCCAGCTCAGTTTGAAGACTTGTCATGGTATATGATGGATCATAGAACAATGTTTTGTATCATGGAAGAAGAGCGTAGAGAAGCTTATCGACGTCTTAATATGTCAAGATAGGAAGACTAAAAAGTTATGTGATTAAATATGTGTTAAATAAATTGTAAATCCCTTATTTTGAGATAAATAATGGGGGTAAGATGAGTATGTAATCCTGAAACTTTTCAAGTTCAGGAAAGTTGATGATTGATAGCAGAGATGCTATCCTTACTATGTATTGAAAGCTATGAATGAATAGAATATCAAAGTTTATTGAAATGTTATGTGTTAAGTTTTAATCTTAGAATGTATAAGTAAAACCTTAATTATTTAAGAAATTGAGTGGTGATCTAATAAGAAGCGTATATCTTAAACAGAAAATGCCTCCTAAAAAAAGACAATCACGCCAACAACCACCTCCTGAGAGGTCTACTAACAATAACAATAATGAGGCCACTTGTTAACAGTAGCACTTGCGAATCAGCCGCAAGCTCAAGTCACGACTTTTAAGGACTTCAAAGTGGTTGGACCATCGGAGTTTCAAGTGTCTATGAATCCAGTTAAAGCCCAAACCTGGATCACGAAAGTGGAGAAAGTTTTTGATGTTGCCAGGGTCAAAGAGGATCAGAAAACCGCCTTCGCAACGTTTATGTTGAAGTCTGAAGCTAGTTATTGGTGGCAAGCGAATAAGGTTCGTGGGGGACAGGGAATAATAGCGTGGGATAGGTTCAAAGAAATGTTTTTCGAGATGTACTTTCCGACTAGTTCCCGGAACCAGATGGAAGTTCAATTTTTAGAACTAAAGCAAGGAACCATGTCTGTGCCAGAGTATGTTGCGAAGTTTAATGAGTTGGCAAGGTTTGCTTTGTACCAAGTCAATACAGATGACCGTAAGGCGAGGAGGTTTGAACAAGGGTTAAAGCCCTGGCTATATAGCAAGGTTTTAATATTCCAGTTAAATACGTTTGCAGCAGTACTAGAAAAGGCAATTATCACGGAAGGTGGAAGCGATGCCTTAACCAAGTATAATCAAGAACAAAAGAAGAGAAAGAATGGGAATGAAAACAAGGCTGGTGGAAGAAATAGTATAAGTAATAACCAGAAGAGGAAATGGAATGAAAATCCAAATACGGGAGGACAGCAAGGAAGTCATCAAAAGAAGAAGTTTGAAGCTTGTACTACTTGCGAGAAGAACCACACTGGTGTGTGTTTGAAGGGTAAGCAAGTGTGTTTCAATTGTGGCCAGGAGGGTCACATTGCGATAAATTGTTTTAGCCCGAAGAAGGGAACCTGTTTCACTTGCGAGTCTAAAGATCATATGGCTCGTGATTGCCCTAAGAAGACAGCGGGATGTGCAAGTGGAGGCAAGGGAAGTAACATCGGTGGTACGTTGACTATTACAGGGCCAGTGCAATCAAACCGACCCACTGTTAGAACTTTTAATATGACCGTGGAAGATTCTGTGCAGTCAAAGGATGTGGTGTAAGGTATCATTCCGATCAATGGTATTAATGCTTATGTGTTATTTGATTCGGGTGCTACTTGTTCATTTATATCCGATGATTTTGCTAGGAATTTAGATTTGCCTCAGGAAGAACTAGATTTCCCTTTAAGCATAGAGATCGCGAATAGGGAAGTGATTCCTGTTAGGTTTATATAAAAGAATTGTAGGGTGGATATAAAGGGCCACGAGATGATGGTGGATTTGATACCAATTAAACTTAGGGAATTCGATGTTATACTGGGAATGGATTGGTTATTGAATTACGGGGCAGTAATTGATTGCCAAAAGAAATGTGTTAACCTTATGACTCCGTCAAAGGTGGTGTTTCATGACAACAAGTCACCAAGACAAGCAAGTTATTTGATGGTGATGCAAGCCAAGAAGTTACTGAGACAAGGATGTGTAGGATACTTAGCCTACATAGTCAATACACAGAAGAAGAGTGCGAAGTTAGAAGAGATACCGGTCATTAGAGATTTTGCAGACGTATTTCCAAACGATTTAGCTAGACTTCCGTCGGATAGAGAGGTTGAGTTCGTGATTGATCTAGCGCCAGGAATGGCCCCGATATCTAAAACCCCATATAGAATGGCCCCAGTAGAGATGAAGGAGCTGATGGTACAGTTGCAAGAATTACTAGACAAGAAGTATATTCAGCCGAGTGTATCGCCATGGGGAGCGCCGATGTTATTTTTTAAGAAGAAAGATGGTTCAATGCGGCTCTTCATTGATTACATGGAATTGAATAAGGTTACGATTAAAAATAAATATCCGTTACCAAGAATCGATGACTTGTTCGATCAATTGAAGGGAGCTAGGTACTTTTCGAAGATAGATTTAAGAAGTGGATATCATCAGTTGAAGGTAAGGAAGGAGGATGTACCGAAAATGACATTCAGAACTCGGTATGGTCATTACGAGTTTCTGGTTATGTCATTTGGTTTAACCAATGCATCTGCAGTGTTCATGGATTTGATGAACATGGTGTTTAAACCATTTTTAGATATATATTTATTGATGATATATTTGTGTATTATAAGAACAAGGAGGAACACGTTGAACACTTAAGGGTGACGTTGGAGGCATTGAGAAGAGAGAAGTTGTACGCTAAATTCTCGAAATGTGAGTTTTGGTTAGAACGTGTGCAATTTCTTGGGCACGTTATTGACAAGGACGAAATCTCGGTAGATCCATCAAAAGTTGAAGCTGTAATAAACTGGGATCAGCCAAAGACACCGTCAAAAGTAAGAATTTCTTGGGATTGGCAGGTTACTATAGGCGTTTTATTCAAGATTTTTCCAAGATCATAACTCTGCTGACGAATTTGACTAGGAAGGCAGTTAGGTTTATTTGGACAGAGAAGTGTGAGGAGAGTTTCCAAGAGTTAAAGAAGAGATTTAGTTCAGCACCTATGTTGTCATTGCCTAATGATACATGGAATTTTGTGGTATATAGTGACGCATCACATAAAGGACTAGGCTATATGCTTATGCAGAACGACAGGGTTATTGTGTATGCATCGCGTCAATTGAAGGATTATTAGAAAGGGTATCCGACTCATGACTTGGAATTGGCCGCGGTAGTGTTTGCTTTGAAGATTTGGAGGCACTATCTGTATGGAGAGAGATGTGAGATATATAAAGACAATAAAAGTCTGAAGTATATCTTTACACAGAAAGATTTGAATATGCAGAAGATGGCTGGAGTTGATTAAAGACTACGACTGCGAGATTCTTTAGCATCCCGGAAAGGCGAATGTTGTTACTGAGGTCTTAAGTAGAAAGGTTCGGGAGAAATTAATGATGTTAACTGCTCAGGAAAAACTTGTAGCAGAAATGGCCAAGATGGAGTTAGAAATTAAATATCCGATAGAATCAGATGAAAAATTATTCCAGATGGGGAACAATTCAATTTTGGTGGATAAGGTGAAGAATGCACAACTTCAAGATGAAAAGTGTGAAAAGATAAAAACAAAAGTGTCTAAAGGTGAAGAAAACAAATTTAAAGTTGATTTGGAAGGGATACTTCGATTTGAAGGGAGAATTTGGGTTCCGCTAGTACCATAAATTAAAGAGGAAATTTTGAGCGAGGCTCATAACTTACGATATTCGATTCACTTTGGAAGTATGAAAATGTACCAAGATCTCAAACATCATTTCTGGTGGTCGAATATGAAAAAGGATGTTGCTGAATATGTAACAAAATGCCTAACGTGTCAGAAAGTTAAAGTTGAACATCAAAGGCCAAGTGGATTGTTGCAACCGTTAGAGATACCAGAATGGAAATGGGAGCATATCATAATAGATTTTGTGGTAGGTCTTCCAACGACTCAGTAAGGTTATGATGCGATTTGGGTGATTATCGATCGATTGACGAAGTCAGCACACTTTTTGTCAATCAAGATTAGATTTAACCTAGATCGGTTGGCAAAAATGTACTTGAAGGAAATTATATCCAGACACGATGTCCCAGTGTCCATTGTATCGAATAGAGATTCACGTTTCACATCAAATTTCTGGAAACGACTACAGCAATGCTTGGGAACATAGTTGAGAATGAGCATAGCGTACCATCCTCAAACCGATAGACAAAGTGAGAGGACAATCTAGACATTGGAGGATATGCTCAGAGCATGTACTATAAATTTTAAAGGGAATTGGGATGACCATCTACCGTTGGTTGAATTTGCCTATAATAACAGTTATCACACAAATATTGGCATACCGTGTAAGACCCCAACTTATTAATGAATAAAATCAAATTTTATCTAATTATTATTGTGAATAATAAGGTGTTAATTTGATATAATAATTTGGTTATGGGTGAAATGTGTAAATTTTGCAAAATAAACAAGTGGTTATAAAATATTCATTTGGTCGTGGAATATTCGTTTGGTCGTGGAATATTCTTTCTGTCGGGGAATATTCGTACGACGGCGCAGCTATTTGTGGGCCCCATAACGAAAAATGATTAGATGAAGATAACTACAAAAATTGAGTTTTTATAAATAACGACGTAGTTGTTACCGTTAACACTGTTGGAATACCCGGTGGTTAAAATACAGTAATACGCGTGGTTGCACAGTAGCACACGAATTGCACAGTATTTTTGAATTATTGATTCTTACGAAGGAAGGCACTACTCAATAATTGTTACAGTAGTTACTGTTTAATATTTTATTTTATTGATTCCATAATTGCTGCATTGATATTTTATATTATTGTTGTTTCAATAATTGTCACTGCACAGTATTTTCTATTATCAGATCAATAATTCATATTATTTGAATAATATTATTAGATAGTATTATTGGCAATGTCTAGAAAGTTCTGTCTAAGGAGAGGTTTGGTCACCTAATTGCGCGCCAGTAAGGAGAAATACTTATTGGAAAGCCCCCTCTTTCCTGGGAACGGCCTGGTTGTCATAAATGTGATTCTGTAATATTATTTGTGAATAATTAATTATTGATTCATATGATAAGAAAATATTTATTTTATGTGGATATAAATAAGGGATATATTTTTGTGGTTAAAAATGAAGGAGTTAATGTTGAGGTTTTTATCAGTATTTTTGTAGGAATGGAGGTATTAAAAATCAGGATTTTTGAGATATTTTACGGGGGTTATAATTTTTAATCCGACCGTTGGATCGTGGTAATTTTCGGATATGTTATACACATATAAGTTGAGTATATGTACACAAATTTTGAACCGTTAAAAATGAACGTATGATTTATTATGAATTTTACGAGATGACTGGTTCAAAAATTGTTGAATTTTCAGAGTTTATCATTTTGGTGGAAAATTCTAGAATTGGTTGGCCCCACTCTTGGTTGGTGAAGAAATGTACTGAGATTTTTATTCAAATGTGGTAGGCTTGAATAGTAGCAGGTAAAGCCATCAGGTTGCAGGTTAAGTCTGTTTCGGCGTGCTAACATTTTCCTATAAATAGAGGGCTAAGTTAAAATTGAAAATCACACCAGAAACAAGTTTTCTCTCTTTCTCTCTCTAGATTATTGAGTGTATTTTGTGAGTATTTAGATACTTTGAGAGTTTATATTCATCAGAGCAAGTTTCTTTCAGCTTTATACCGGTATTCCGACTAGAAGTACTGATATTTTGAGGTAAGGGATATTATTTTCTTCTTAAATGATATTATTTTCTTCAATATCATTATGCTAAAATATTGATATGAGTTTTTTTTATCAAATTTAGAACTTTTTGTGTCGGGGTTACTATTCACGTATACGTTACTATTCACGAATACGGCACTATTCATCGAAAAATAAAATTTTCCCTTTTTGTCCAAGATGTCTATTATGGTTACTATCTTTGATTGTATCCATCTTTTGATCTTTATTTTTGAATTCTGCTTCACAATTGATTATTATGAAGTATTATTGATCTTGGATAAACTGTTATACGGATCCCTACTATTTGTCCTTCTGTCTCACTGGATTCGTTTTCTTTAAGATATTTTTCATCATCCTCAGTCCTAAATGATGATATTACTGAATATCTTTGGCCTGTAGTGCAAAGATGTATGATTACCTGATGAATATCTTTGGCCTGTAGTGCAAAGATGAACAGGTGTTGAGATGAACATGATTGACTGGTGATACAAATGAATATCTTTGGCCTGTAGTGCAAAGATGAATATTTGGTTAAAGATGATTATTAATTGATGTTACAGGGATAAAATATTGATGATGGACTTTTAAATCTTAGAAGATAGTAGAATTCATTCTCTACTTGACTCTTCTAATGGTTTGCTGTTTCCGCTGCAGTTGTTGATCTAAAACTTGTTGTCGATTATATTCTATCAGATTTTTTCCTGTTGAATACTAATGATAATTTGTTGTATATTATCTTAGTCATAATATTCTTTACTGGGCTAGTTGAGCTCACCCTTTTCCTTTTTGTTCTATTTTTCTTCTCAGGAGGTGAGAACATAACAGGATCTAGTCGGGGTATGGAGTGATGGTTCTAGAATGATGGTTCTAGAAAGATATTTTAGCAGTCCTCACTATTTCTGTAAAATAGTATTTGAATAATTGTAATGAGGATTTTTTTGAGTGTGGATATTGTCTAGAAGACAATATTTGTATTTAAACTCACAGTATGTGTTGTCATATTTTGCACGACAATTGTATTATTGAAGTTGTAGTTTGTTTTGTACCATGTATTTGGCGACTCAGAATGGGTGTTGTATACCTATTTTGGGGGCGTCACATACCGCCTTACGAAGCGTTATACGGCAGGAAATGCATAACTCTGTTATGCTTGGACGAAGTTGGAGAACGTCAACTATTAGGTCCAGAATTGGTGTAGCAGACCGTCAAAATCATCAAGGTGATTCGAGCAAGATTGATAGCTACACAGCATAGGCAGAAGAAGTATGCCGATCGACACCGACAAAATCGAGAATTTGATGTCGGCAGTTTTGTTTTCTTGAAGGTGTCTCCCTGGAAAGGAAAAATTCGATTTGGTAAAAAGGAAAAACTAAGCCCTAGGTTTATAAGACCTTTTGAAGTGCTACGACGAGTTGGTGAGGTGGCATATGAGGTAGCTTTACCTCTGGAACTAGAACATATTCATAATATTTTCCATATTTCGGTATTAAGACCATATAAGCTCGATTATAAACATGTTATAGAATATAAACCATTACAGTTTGAAAAAGACTTATCTTATGAAAAAAAATTCAGTTCAAATAGTTGATAGGAAAGAGCAGGTTCTCAGAAACAAAATAATACCTTCTGTTAAGGTAATTTGGAGGAACCACAACGCTGATCAAGAAGCTACGTGGGAACTTGAAGATGTTATGATAAAAAATTACCCTCAGTTGTTTGCTTAATTCTTGTATAGCGATTCTGGGGACAGAATCTTGTTAAGGAGGGAAAAATGTAATGAATAAATTTATTGAGTCGTGATTCTGGGGACATAATCTTTTTACGGAGGGAAGGATGTAATGAACGAGAATTTTTATGTAATTTAAAAATATTTATTGGGTTAAATAAATATTTGGGTTGATTTATTTATTGAAATAAATAAATATTTGACAAAATTACTGTGCAATAATTTAGTTAAAGTGTGAATGATAATTTTATGATTTGAAGATTTAATTTAATGAGATAATTAAATTAAATGAATTATTAAATAATTATGATGTTGTTCTAATTTAATTTAATAATTAAATTAGAGATTTATTAGTTTGTTAAATAAAATTATAAATTATTATGGAAATTATAATTATAAGGCAAATGTTAATTTGATTTATGAATTTAATTAAATTAGATGTGAAATAATTTGTTAAGCATAAATACAATTATAATGAAATTATAAATATAAATATAATTATAAGATAAGTGTCAATTTGACTTGATTAAATAAAAGTGTGACAATGGAATCATATTATATAAGTGTTATAAAAATAAATTAAAAAGGGGTTTAAGAATAGTCAACCAAACATGGCCTTATGGATTTTGATTAATGTAACAATTGAGGTCTTTTGGCTTGGTTAAACTGATAACCACGTTTATAAGTTATATTACGCATACTGTGTTTATATGCGTACCTTTGTTCCAAGACTTAGAGGGAAGAAAATACAGAGAAAGAAAGAGAGGGCTAGGGAGAGAAATTGAGAGAGAAGTAAGAAATTAGATAGGGGAAATCAAGGGAACAAGCTTGCTAATCATCTTTGCTAGTGAAAATATGGAATTCAAGGTATAATCTAACTTATGTTTCAGTTATATGTTCTTGAGTTTTTCTCTAAAATTAGAAATTCGATTGGATAATTTGCTAAATAGAAGATATATGTGTTGGAATAAGTTTATAAACTGATATATATTGTTTATAGATGATTTTAAGAGACTCAATTCATATATGCATGATTTAGTTTAAAGAAATTGTGTTCTTTATAGTTTTTCATTGTAAATTGGTTTTAAATCCTTTGTATTTGGATTTTGGTTGTCTAAATTGATGAGTTGTGGTTTATATATGTTGGTTAATGATTATAATCTGATAATTCACATCTAAAAATGATTTTGGTTAGATTAATCAATGAAAGTATGTTTTACAATAAAATATGTACAATATGGTATATTTTGAGTCAAAAATTGATGTTCAATTCTTATTATAATCTGTAAATTGGTTTTATAATATGTTAGTAAGTTAAGTAACGAAAACAATACAACTGAAATGACTTAATTTGGTTAAGAAACGAAGATTTGGTGGTTGATTTCGCTAAATATGTTGAATATGAAGAAAACTAGTAAAAACATGATTTTGAGCCTTAAAAGTTAATTTTGTATGATGTTTATATAATTGGGATCATGATATACATGCTTGGTGTTGTGGTTAACAAACTTATAGCTTCAGGGTATGTTAAATTTATGTTAAGATTGGAGAAATTGGTTTGTTTAGGTGGTACTATGAACCAAGGGTAGAAACGGCGCAGTTGCGCCTGCTGAGTGTTCCGAGTATTGAGCACCAGCGTAGCTGCGCCGGTGCCAAGGCTTGGGGTAGCGCAGCTGCGCCCTCCCTCGAGCAGAACAATGTATTTTTTTAATTTGCAGTCCATGATATGTTGGCCTAACCTAGTCCAATACGCATGATAAGGTGTTAAACATGTAATGAAGTTTTATAACAGATTGTAAACATGTGTCAATGATTTCAAATTGTGAAGTTAATAAGTTGTGAAAAAACTTCAATTTGGTAATTGTTTAAGTCTTGAGATGTGGTTTAAAGGTTACAATGTTATGATAGCCTTATGATTTCAGATTGGTGATGTGATGTTAACTCAAAAGTCAGAACTTGAATTGTGTTAACAAGTTGAATTTGAATGAGAACTAAAACATATAGGGTTAATGTTAGTGTAACTGATCGATATTACGATTCTAATGGTATATGTAGGGTTTTGACAAACGTGTGTTATAGCTGTATAGCTTACGCACGAGGCAAGTTCCTAAACCTTATTCTTATGTTGAGCAAGTTTCTTGTCTCTATTTTTGTTTACGATTATGCAAGTTCTTGAATCCTAATTCTTTTACACTGAACAAGTTTCATATTCCTAACTTGATATCGTTACGCAAGTTTCTTATCTTTAATCTTTTATAGAACAAGTTCCTAACTTTTATTTCTTGCTATTCAAAGCATAAATTATTCAAGTTCATTATTCCAAATGAGTTTTTTTAACTCTTTTGGATGTAGTACTTCGGATATACAATGTTTATTCAATTGTATATTGTTGACATTCAATCTTTGATTTAAATATCGTTGTTCAATCTTATATTATCGTGTTGAACCTTCGAATGGCTAATAAACCTTTATTGATTTGACTAGTCTATAGTCGATGAGTGTTCTAAAATTCTACAACCACTGTTAAGCTAATCCAAACTAAACTTTCTTTAGTGTGGAAATCCTAAAGTCAAACTGAGATGAACAACCCTAATATAGGGGATCATGTATGCATTAGCGTTTAAATGTTTGTGCATAATACATGGTACGAAGGGTTGATCCCCCTAAGTTTGAAAGAAAAGGGTCCGTATAGTCTAATGACTGTTAAAGGTTGAGGTAGAAATACTTAGTAACCTTGGGACATAGTTCATGGTCTTAAGACCCTCAGATATAAACCTCAAATTTGTTTCATAATCTTGAATCGAAGAATGAGTTCTTAAATTATTCAGTATTCATTGTTACTCTTATGTTATTGCTATTGTCATCATTATATTAGTGAGCAATTGTTTGCTCACTCTTGCACTTAACACTGCAACTAAAGTTGAAAATGTTGACTAGCCGTCTACTAGCAAGGGCAAGGCCAAGATGTCCAAATGATGAAGACATGTTTGATTTTATTTAATAGGATCTATGTTGTGAAACTTATTTAATTATGTGATGTATTTAGTAGACTATGTAATAATTTAAGGTTAGATTGCCTGAGATTTGCTTTAAGTTGATGTAACCCTTTAATGGGGAGGATTATGGATTAAGTTGTTTAAGTTATGTCTTTATCCTTGATTATGGGTAGTTAGATGTAATTGTTTTGGATAGTGAGCACCAAATCCTGTGAGAATGGAATATCCGAATTTGGGGGGGTGTCACACACAAGACTTGATAAAATAGATCTAGGACTAAAGTGAATAAATTAGAAATATGTTAAGTACACTACTTGAGTAGAGATGGAATCTGTAAGACCCCGAATTTTATGAAATAAAAGTATTCAATTTTTCTTATAATTACTATTCAGTAAATGGTTAAATTGATAAAAATTTAAAGTTATGACTGAAATATGATTTTTTTTTCAAAATAAGCAAGTGGTTATAAAATAATCATTGTTGTCGGGGAATATTCTTTCTGTCGGAGAATATTCGTACGACGGCGCAGCCATTTGTGGGCCCCATAACAGAATAACTGTCGGGTGAAGAAAATGACAAATTTGAGTTTTTACAAATAACGGCGTAGTTGTTACCGTTAACACTGCTGGAATACCCGGTGGTTAAAATACAGTAATACGCGTTATTGCACAGTAGCACACGGTATTGCATAGTATTTTTGAAATTATTGATTCTTACATAAGAAGGCACTACTCAATAATTGTTACAGTAATTACTGTTCAATATTTTATTTTATTGATTCAATAATTGCTACGTTGAAATTTTATATTATTGTTGTTCAATAATTGTTGCTGCACAGTATTTCCTATTATCAGATCAATAATTCATATTATTTGAATAAATATTATTAGATAACATTATTGGCAATGTCTAGAAAGTTCTGTCTAAGGAGAGGTTTGGTCATCTAATTGCGCGCCAGTAAGGAGAAATCCTTATTGGAAAGCCCCCTCTTTCCTGGGAACGGCCTGGTTGTCATAAATGTGATTCTGTAATATTATTTGTGAATAATTAATTATTGATTCATATGATAAGGAAATATTTATTTTATGTGGATATAAATGAGGGATATATTTTTGTGGTTAAAAATGAAGGAGTTAATATTGAGATTTTTATCAGTATTTTTGTCGGAATGGAGGTATTAAAAATTAGGGTTTTTGAGATATTTTGCGAGGGTTATAATTTTTAATCCGACCGTTGGATCGTGGTAATATTTGGATATGTTATACATATATAAGTTGAGTATATGTCCACAAATTTTGAACCGTTAAAAATGAACGTATGATTTATTATGAATTTTACGAGATGACTAGTTCAGAAATTGTTGAATTTTCGGAGTTTATCATTTTGGTGGAAAATTCTAGAATTGGTGGGCCCCACTTGTGGTTGGTAAAGAAATGTGCTGAATTATATTTCAAATATGGTGGGTGGGAATAGTAGCAGGTAAAGCCATCAGGTTGCAGGTCAAACCTACCAAAATTTTCCTATAAATAGAGGGCTAAGTTAGAATTGAAAATCACACCAGAAACATAAGCTTTCTCTCTTTCTCTCTCTATATTATGAAGCATATTTTGTGAGTTTTTAGATACTTGGTGAGTTGCTATTCATCAGTGCAAGTTTTCTTCAGCATCATATCCGATATCCAGTCAGAAGTACTGCTCTTTTGAGGTAAGGGATATTAAGGGATTTTAAGGGTTGTTATGATTTTTAGTTTCGTAATTTTTCTGATCTTCAAAAATTCTGGAAAAATTTGAAATGATATTTTGATGAGTTTTCTTGATTGTATCCAAAAATGGTGATTTTTGGATGTATAGATTGAGAGTTATGAATTTTATGAGAAAAGACTATTTTAAAAGTAACAGCTTATAATTCCTTGTGGTTAACTCCAAAATTGATGAAATTTTTATTGGGAGTACATGTATATGATAGAAGTATACTCTGTAAATTTCAGAATTTTTAGACAAAAGTACAATTTTTGATAAATGTCTAAATATTTGGCTATTTTGGCCATATGAAAAATAGTAAATGACTTTTAAAAATTTTGAGAAAAATATATGTTCACTATGGGACTATATTATGCTAAATCCCAGAAAAGAAATATTTTTGGAACTGATTTGGTATTTTTCATAAAAATGGTCTAGTTATGAGTAAATGAATTAAATATGTTTTGTGAAGAAAGAAAATTGGAAAATAGGATTTTATGGCTTGAGAATCCTATATGAGATATATGCAGATTTTTGATGAGGGTTTTGGTTATTGATGATGAAATTATAAGAGTTGGCATTTTATGATGATTAAATGCATTAATTAGTAAAGTGTAAACAATTAAAATAAATTGTTTATAAATTTAAGTAATGTTATTCTTTCAATATCATTATACCGAAATATTGGTATGAATTTTATTGTGGAATTTTTATCTTTTGTGTCGGGGTTACTATTCATGAGTTACTATTCACGATTTACTATTCATGAGTTACGAATATTACTCTTGAGATTAAAACTATATGTTGATCATATTATTTTTATCATCATATATAACATTTTTATAACCCTGATGTTGAAATTCTCTTTCACTGGAGTGTAAAGATGGGTAGATTATTGGTATGATCATGACTAGGGTTCTCTTTGGCCTGTAGTGCAAAGTTGAATTGTGACTGGTATGATCATGACCATTGAATTTATAATTGAATATCTTAAGCTTAAGTGTAAAGGTGAATTGATCAACATGGTTATAATTATTGTTTATATAAATTCTGAAATGATTATATATTTTTTTGAGATATGATTATATTTGGCCTGTAGTGCAAATATGAATTGTTGATGAATATCTTTGGCATGTAGTGCAAAGATGGCCTGTTGATGAATATCTTTGGCCTGTAGTGCAAAGATGAACTGTTGTTGAATATCTTTGGCCCGTAGTGCAAAGATGGTTTGTTGATGAATATCTTTGGCCCGTAGTGCAAAGATAGATTTGTTAGTATGATTATAAACAGGAACTGTGATTTGGTATAACCATGATCTTTGATGTTTCAGGTAAAGACAGGTGATGAAAATATTCTTCGTCCTGGGTGCGAAGAAAAATTTATAGTCACAATTATGATTATGAGTTATTCATATGATTGTGGAAAGGAACTGTTGAGTGATGTTACATGGAAAAAATATTGTTGGTGGATTTTTAACATGGAGAAGATAATAGACTTTATAGTCTATTTGACTCTTCTAATGGATTGCTCGTTCCGCTTCAACTATGGTTGAAATTTTTATCATTTACCATATGTTCTAAATCTCTGATTTATTGTTGATGAAGGCTATTGATAATTGAATTATCTTTAGTCATGATATTCTTTACTGAGCTAGTTGTGCTCACCCTTTTGCTTTACAATTCCTTTCAGGTAATAAGAGTGTAGCTGGGTCGAGCGGGGGTAACAAGGGAATAGAAGGTGGTCATCATTTAGTAGTTATATTTGGTGAAGAAAATAGGGTGAGGCGAACCCAACGTTGGAAGGGTGTTTTGTCACTATCATACAAGATGTCTAATGACATACAACCTCGTGTCATCATAAGACAGGGTTGTGCTCATCCACTTGCTGAGTATATCTATGGGCACTACCTATATAATCTTGGTATTTATTTGAAGTATAATTCTCAATTAGAGACAGTGGAGATAATGATAAGTCAAGAGAAGACTCACCATTGGGAAGAATATGATAGTAATCTTCTCGTTTTTCTTTGGGGTCTATTGGGTCAACCAAGGATAATTCTGTGGCCATATGATATCTATCATAACCTAGACGCGTGGCCTCCCATGTACGAAGGTTTTCTTGAGCACTTCCCAAAGATTCTAATTTCTAAAACAGTTTTTGACTATACCTTTATGTAAGGTGTTATTGTGAGGTGATGTCCACGGTTGGAACATGAGTCACATTTGGTATATATTTGTATCCAAACTCACAGCATATGTGTTGTTGTATTTTGCACGACAATTGTTGTAATAAAGTTGTAGTTGTTTTCTGTACCATGTATTTGACGACTCAGAATGGGTTGGGTGGAATGGACCTATTTTGGGGTTGTTACAGAATCAATACTTTAAGGTAGATTTGTTAGTAAAACATAACAGAAACTATATATATATTAACTTATCTCAAAAAACTGCACAAATAAATTTGTCAAGGCTAGTACTCTGTACTATTTTCTTAAGACAATTATGTCTTCCGTATGGTGCTTAGAGTTAATAACACTTGTCTCCTAAGATACAATCACAATCGTATACTATAGTAGCACTCCAAATAGCATACACAACGAATCAAAATAAAATGCTTTGAATTCTCTCTCTAAAATAACTTTAACTGACTAATGAAATTAAAACTAGAATGCTTTATGCTTCAAAAAATTAAGTGAATGAAAATGGAAGCACCCCTACCTATTTAAAGGAGGATAAGTGACCCATCAAAAGGGACACAACTTACTGAAAAGGAGACTTTAATCCAAAACGAAGTAATTTTAAAGCATAACAGAATAGGCGCGTCCGTTCGGACCCATAAAACGACGTAGTTTTAGCTTTAGTGGAACATTGACACCCCAAGAATTTATAGGATTTATAAAATCTTAAATGATTAAATAAAGGTTAAATCATAAAACCTATATTGGGAAATATGGTATGGATTTAAAAATTTTGTGAAGAACTTATTTGGTTTTGTGTATTGTGATAATATGTGTGTACATTATGTGGTTAAGGGTTAAGTATGAATTAGTTAAGTATAACATTGGTAAACCCTAATGTTATGTTAAGAACTTTAATGTTCACTTAAGATACCCTAACGATTGGTTAGAAACCTTAATTCTAGCTTTGGAAACTCTAATTTTAGTTCCGGGAACCCTAAACCCTAATTTGGAAACCCAAATGCTAAGTATAAAATCCTAAGGGTTAAGATTTATGTGATATATGGGTGATGTATACATATTTTGGGGGAGTAACAGTTGGTATTAGAGCTTAGGGATATGATCCCTGGCTGAGATGTGAGACTAGAACTAGGAGGGGAGAGACGAGAAATTCCTTCGCTAGTATGACCTACCTAAGTTTATTTGGTATTTATTTGGTCGGTCAGAGTATAGGAGTAATATGTGACATGTTAATTAACCCTTATTTTGTGGCAGTATTTGAGAATGGCAGTTGAAAATGTTAATAATGGAGTGAATGAGATCGTTGAGACATATTTAATCACCAACCAGGTTAATGTGATGTCAGGCGAAGAAGAAACTAGAGATATCTACGTGGTGAGTGAAGAACTAATAGTTGCACCAGTGCTAGTCGCAGAGGTAGCAGCTGAGAGTGAGGAAGAAGAGGAACCTGAGGAGGATTTATTAGGAGAACTTTATGATCAAAATGTAGAATTGCAATGAGTTAGAAGAGCAGGCTGAAGAACGGCAGGCGGTCGTAGAACAAAGGGATGCAACAATTCAAAGTTATGTTACCCGATGTGCGATGCTTGAACAGTAGCACTCTTTGGCAAAGTATAAGATGTTAGAGCTGGAATCTAAGAATGCTATGATCAAAGTTCTAATGAAAGAAGAAACAACTGAACAAATGAGAATGGAGGATGCATGGGTAAAAGCTGTACGACGCGTTGATATTGTAGAAAAAGACGTCCGATCCAATAAGGCCAAAATGGATGAAATAGATTTCTCTTTTTGGACAACAATTGGGAGAATCCAACTTCGAGTTCGGAATTACCCTGTGCAAAGCAGTCAACCCTAATTCGATATGGATCGGAGAGTAGTGATTCGAATCATGGATCAGGAATACGACGAAGCAAGTAAGGGTGAAATGTACTCTATAGCAAAGTTAAGTTCAGCTGGGATGGTGATGCCAAAGGATGTCCCAGACAAGTCAAAGCCGGTAGTTTAAGTGAGAGCGTTTGTCGAGGAAATCGAATGAAGTTATCACGGGTATGTTAATCATAAACGCTTACAAAGTCTATACCTTATTTGATACTGTTCTACCCACTCTTTTATTTCTCCTACTTGCGCTCAACGTTTAAATTTAACTCTGGAAAATTAGACTTTGACTTATCTGTTGAAACTCCGTTGGGAAAAACCTTCGTTACATCCACTGTTTATAAATCCTATTTGATTCAAATTGACACTTTCACGTTACCTGTCGATCTTATCTCTTTGAAAATACTTGCATTTGATATGATTTTAGGGATTGATTAGTTAACTACTCATCATGCTAAAATCGATTATTTTCGTAAAGTTGTTAGCTTTTATATTCCTAACCAACCTGTTATGCGAATTCAAGTAACCAAACCACTAAAGTCAAACACTTTCATATCAAGCCATAAAGTCATTCATTTATTGAAAAATGGATGTCAAGCTTTTTTAGCCGATGTCACAGATTTAAATAAAAATACGTCAGATTTGAATGATATTTCTATTATTAATAAATTTCCTGACGTATTCCCCGAAGAACTTCCTAGCCTACCCCCAGAGCGTGAAATCAAATTTTGTATTGACCTTAAACCCATTCTAAAACCCTCAAATATTTCTTCACCCAGAACGAACGTAACATGTGCCAAAGACGTTGGCTTGAGCTGTTGAAGATTATGATAATACGATTCAATGCCATCCTAGAAAAGCGAACGTGATAGCTGACGCATTGAGTAGAAGATCATATGCGTTTATGAGTACAATATTGTTAACACAAAGATCCATTTCGTACGACTTACAAAAGATAGAGATAGAGTTAAAGACTCCAAGAACCTACGTGAAGATAGCGAATATACGATTAGAATCGACTTTAATCGATAAAGTTAAAGCCGCTCAAGCTACATATTCCGAGCTGATGAATGTGAAGAAGAAGGTTCAAGAAGGCGTTATTCTAAAAGCAAGAATCGACTAAGAGAGGAAATCTCAACCCTCAATTCTATTATCCCATTTGAAATCCTCGATCGAGTAGGAACTGTGGCCTATAGACTCGCTTTACTGTCAAGTATGTCGCGTGTTCATAACATTTTTCACGTATCGATGTTATGTAAATATGTGGATGACCCGAACTACATTATTGAATTAGAACTAGACGAGTATGAGGAGATACGTGTTAAAATCTTGGATAAGAAGGATCATATTCGACACTCAAAAGTTATACCTCAAGAGTTAGAATCTAAACAAGATATCCCCACCTCTTCGGCATACTAGGTACGTACGTAAATTTTGAGGGCAAAATTTCATAAGGAGGGGAGATTGTAAGACCCCGAATTTTATGAAATGAAAGTATTTAATTTTCTTATAATTATTATTCTATTTAATAAATGGTTAAATTGATGAAGGGTTAAAGTTAAGGGTGATATGTGAAAATTTTACAAAGTAAGCAAGTTGATATAAAATATTCGTTGTGTCGGAAAATATTCGTTTGGTCAGGAAATATTCTTTTTGTCAGGGAATATCTGAACGACGACACTATGATTAGTGGACCCCATAATAAAATAACTGTCGGAGTTAGAAAATGACAAAATTATCTTTTTATAAAAATAACGGTGAAAGTTTTACCGTTAAACTGTTGAACTACCCGGTAGTAAAAGTACAGTAATACGCGTGGTTGCATAGTAGCACACGGTATTGATTATTGATGCTTACGTAAGAAGCCACTCAGTTATACTCAATTATTGCTATAGTAATTACTGCATAATATCTCTCATATTATTGATTCAATTATTGTCACAGTATTATTTGCATAATATTTTTTATTAGTAAATCAATAATTGAGACGACAAAGTTATTCATATTATTATTTGCAATATTGACGATGTCTAAAAAGTTCTATCGAGGAGAGGTTTGGTCACCTAATTGTGCGCCTATAGGGATAAATCCTTATCGAAAAGCCCTCTCTTTCTTGGGAATGATCTTGTTGTTAAATATTGTGAGTTATAATATTAATGATGAATAATTATTGAAAGATTAAAAATGTGTTGATTAAAGATAAGTGATTTGTGATAAATATTTATTCAATTTTTGATATAAATAAAGGGGTTTGTTATGAGGTGTTTGTTATAAGTTTAGCTTATTATTCCATGCGGAGATGTGCTAATTTTTCAGACCGTTGGTTGAAGTTATAATAGTAAATCAATATGGATCGTTGGTTGAAGATATAATAGTAAATCAATATGGACCGGTGGTGAAAAGTTATAATAGTAAATCAATATGGATCGCTGGTTTAAAGTAAATCAGTATGGACCATTGCTTTAAGTTTTAATTGTAAATCAATATGGACCGTCTGTTTAAAAGTAAATTAATCTGGGTCGTTCATGAATTAGTTACTATTCAGTCATTTTTTCTATAAATAGAAGCTCATTCCTTCATTACTTCTTACGAATTCACTAAAACTCTAGAGAGAAAAATTATAGAGAGAAAGAAGAGGAGTATTCTGCTACTGCCCTACTTCAGTATTCAATCTTCTACTAAGGTAAGAGGTGTTATTTATTTCATATTCACTTATGATATTATTTTTCGTATTCGTAAGAAATATTATCTTTATTCAATATTCGTAAGGGGTGTTATTTATTTCATATTCACTTACGATATTATTTTTCGTATTCGTAAGGAATATTATCTTCGTTCAATACTCGTAAGGGGTATTATTTCTTTCGTATTCATGAAGAGAGTTATTTTCTTTCAATACTCGTAAGGGTTGTTATTTCATTCTTTATTATTCTGTTGGAAAGACCTGTCTACACGGACTACCGTATGCATGGTAAAATCTTTTGTTATTCCATTCTTTATTATTCTGTGGGAATAACCTGTATACGCGGACTACCGCATGCATGGTGAAATCTTTTGTTATTAAATTCTTTATTATTATGTGGGAATAACATGTCTACGCGGACTACCGCATGCCTGGTGAATAACCCTTCGTATTCAATTGTTATTAAATTGTGAAAATGATCTGTCTACGCGGACTATTGCATGACAGGTGAAAATCTATTTGCAGTTTCGTATATTATTTCTTTTCATATTCTTAAATCTAAATTTACTATGGCAAGTATTGCTTCTATAATTCCTGAAATTAGTGGAATATCCTTGAGTTTTGCGCTTCATCCAATATCGTTTCATTGGAATATTGATATGAATTTTCTTATTAAATATCAATATTTTCACTCGGGGTACTATTCACGGGGTACTATTCACTCGGTTACTATTCACCCGAGGATTCGGGGTACTTTTTATATCAGGTTACTATTCACGGGTTACTATTCACCCGGAGTACTATTCATGATAAAAATTAATTTCTTTTTGATACAATATTATTCTTGAATTTTACTCCACAAAGCAGTATCATGTTGACAATTTGGACATTATTGAATTCTAGATAAATTAAATTATAAATATTTAAAAATTTATCCTTTGCTTTCTTTCAATTGAATTCTTATATCATTGTCATCATCCTCATGCTTATATTGTCATAAAAGTCATTTGTGGCTTATGTGCATAGATGTACTATTGATTGGTATGATTATGACCAGGGATTATTTGGTATAATCATGACCGTAATGTTACAAATGATGTGGTAAAATTCCTCATTGGCCCGTAGTGCATTGATGGACAGTTGTTGGTATGATCATAACCATTGATGAAAATACGAATATCTTTAGCCCGTAGTGCATGGATAATTCGTGGTCGTTGTGACGCCCCCAAAATAGGTCCAATCCACCCAACCTATTCTGAGTCGCCAAATACATGATACAGAAAATAATTACAACTTCATTATTACAATTGTCGTGCAAAATACGATAACACATATATTGTGGGTTTAAAATACAAATATTGTCTTCCAAACAATATCCACACTCAAATAAGTTCTCATTATAATTATTAATAAACTATTTTACAAAATAGTGAGGACTACTAAGACAACTGTTTTGAATCATCACTCCACACCCCGACTAGTTTTCGCTATATTCTCGCCTCCTAAGAAGAAAAATGGAACAAAATAGAAAAGGGTGAGCTTAACTAGTCCAGTAAAAAATATTATGACTAAGATAATATAGAACAAATTATCGTTAGTCCTCAACAGAGAAAAATCTGATAGAATACAATAGACAACAAGTTTTAGATCAACAACTACAGTGAAAATAACAATTCATTAGAAGAGTTAAGTAGATAATGAAATCTACTATCATCTATGAATTTAAAAGTCTATCATCAATATTTTATCCCTGTAACATCAATCATCAAATATTCATCTTTGCACTACGGGCCAAAGATATTCATTTGTATCACTAGTTGGTCATGTTCATCTCAACACCTGTTCATCTTTGCACTACGGCCCAAAGATATTCATCAGGTAATCATTCATCTTTGTACTATAGGCCAAAGATATTCATCAAGTATCACCATTAAAGACTGAGGATGATAAAAATATTTTCAAAAAAACGAATCCAGAGAGATAAAAAGACAAAGATTAGGGATTCGTACTTTAGTTTATCCAAGTTCAAAAATACTCCATAATAATCAATTGTGGAGCAGAATTCAAAAATGAAGATTAAAACATAGATTCAATCAAAGATAGGAACCATAGTAGACAATCTTGGACACAGAAAAAAAAATTTAATTTTTCTGTGAATAGTGCCGTATACATGAATAGTGTCGTATACGTGAATAGTAACCCCGACACTAAAAGGTAGAAATTTCACAAGAAAAACTATCATACTTCGTGAATAGTACTCGTGAATAGTAACTCGTGAATAATAACTCGCAAATAGTAACTCATGAATAGTCATCCCGACATAAAAAGGTAAAAATTTTATAATAAAATTTATACCAATATTCTGGTATAATGATATTGAAAGAAATAATATCATTTACGAAAAAAAAAATAACATCTCTTACATCAAAAGAACAGTACTTCTGACTAGAATATCAGATATAATGCTGAAGGAAACTTACACCGTATAGCAATACTCAAAGTATCAAAATACTCACAAAAATACGCTCGATAATATAGAGAGAAAAAACTTTAGTTTCTAGTGTGATTTTTAATTCTAACCTAAGCACCTATTTATAGGAAAATGCTTAGAACACCAAAGCAGAAAATTTAATAAAATAATATTATTTATTAAAAAAAATTCTACGCCCACCTTAGAAATCTGTATTCAACATTTTGCAACAATAAGTGGGGCCCACCAACACACAAAACATGTTTTAAACATTTTTCGTAACAAAATCAATTCAGACCCAATATTCCAGAACTTCAATAATTCATAATAAATAGCCATTTTATCAGAAAAATTCAAATCTTATGTCCATTCCATAGAAAATTTAATTCTCTACAACTTTGTAGCTTTAAGTTTTTTTAAATTCCAAACAGAAATTTCACATACGGACGATTTTGTAGGCTATAATCAAATTTCAGTTAAAAATAAGGTCCACCAACATGTTTAAAATGTTTTTAGCATTTATTGTAACAAAAATACTTTTTCTTCTCATTTATTCATATATCACACATTCATTGTAAAAATATCACCATTATTATATTATTATATTATCGCATTATACATTTATAATGTAATATAATAATATATTTGAATGAATTATTTTATCAGAAAAGATAAAATATTAATTTTTAACAATTGTCATTTTCCTAAAAATTCCTCCATTTATATTCACATAAAATAAATATTTTTCTTATCATATATATCAATAATTAATTATTCACAAATAATATTACAGAATCACAACAATGACAACCAGGTCGTTCTCAGGAAAGAGGGGGCCTTCCGGCAAGGATTTCTCTTTACTGGCGCGCAATTAAATAACCTCTCCTAGACATAACTTTTGTAAGACCCCCAAATTATTAATAAATGAAATTTAATTTTCTCTATTTATTATTTTGAAATAGTAATGGTTGAATTGATTAATGAGGTTAGTTATGGGTAAAATGCGCAAATATTTTAAATAAGCAAGTGGTTATAAAATATTCATTGTTGTCGGGGAATATTCGTTTGGTCGTGGAATATTCTTCCTGTCGGGGAATATTCGTACGACGACGCAGTCTTTTGTAGGTCTCATAACAGAAAGCGATTGAATGAAGAAAACGACAAGTATATGTTGTTTATAAATAACGGCGTAGTTGTTACCGTTAATACTGTTGGAATTCCGGGTGGTTAAAGCACAGTAATACGCGTTGTTGCACAGTAGCACATGGTATTGCACCAATTATGGATTCTTACGTAAGAAGGCACTACTCAATAATTGTTACAGTAATTACTGTTCGGTATTTTATTAATTCAATAATTGTTGCGTTGATATTTTATATTACTGTTGTTTCAATAATTGTCACTACACAGTATTTTTCATTATCGAAGTAATAATTTATATTATCTGAATAATATTATTAGATAACATTATTGGCAATGTCTAAAAAATTCTGTCTAAGGAGAGGTTTGGTCATCTAATTACGCGCCAGTAAGGAGAAATCCTTATTAGAAAGCCCCCTCTTTCCTGGGAACTGCATGGTTGTCAGTATTGTGATTCGGTAATATTATTTGTGAATAATTAATTATTGATTTATATGATGGGAAAAATATTTATTTTATGTGGATATAGATGGAGAAATTTTTTTAAAGTGACAATTGTTGAAAATCGATATTTTTTCTTTTTTGATAAAATAATATTTTATTATATTATTATAATATAATAATGATGATATTTTTACAATGAATGTGGGATATATGAGTATATGAGGAGGAAGAGTATTTTTGTTGCAAAAGTTGTTTAAAACATGTTAAACATGTCTGTGGGCCCATTTCTTGACTGAAATTTGATTATAGCCTGTAGAATCGTCCGTTTATGGATTTCGGTCAATTTCTGTTTAGAATTTGGAAAACCTTTCTTCTGCAAAGTTGTAGATAATGAAATTTTCTATGAAAAAACATGAGGTTCGAATTTTTTTGATAAAAGGTCTATTTATTATGAATTATTGAAGTTTCGAAATAATTGATTTTTGGAAGTTTTAATTATTATTTTTAAGAAAAAAAAATTTTGAAAGTTTTGTGAGTTGGTGGGCTATGGTAAATGTGCTGAAATGAGAATTCAAATGGTGCGTATGATTATTTAATAAATATTAATATTTTATTAAATTTTCTGCTTTGGTGTTCTAAGCATTTTCTTATAAATAGGGTGCTTAGGTTATAATTAAAAATCACACCAGAAAACTGAAATCTTTCTCTCTCTATATTATCGAGCGTATTCTTGTGAGTATTTTAAGACTTCGAGTGTTGCTATACGGTGCAAGTCATCTTCAGCTCTATATCCAGTATTTCAGGTCTTTCGAGGTAAGGGATGTTATTTTTTTTATAAATGATATTATTTCTTTCAATATCATTATGCCGAAATATTGGTAATATTTTTCTCGTGAAATTCTTATCTTTTTATGTCGGGGTTACTATTCATGAATTACTATTCACGAGTTACTATTCATGACATGAGTTACTATTCACGAGTACTATTCACGAAGCATGATAACTTTTTTTCTTGTGAAATTTTTACCTTTTAGTGTCGAGGTTACTATTCACGTATACGGCACTATTCACAAATACGGCACTATTTACAGAAAGATTAAATTTTCTTTTATGTGTCCAAGATATCTATTATGGATATTAGCTTTGATTGTATCCATGCTTTGATCATTCTTGAATTTTACTTCGCTATGATTATTTATGAAGTATTTTTGAACTCAGATTGTTTGAAATACGAATCCTAATATTTATTCTTTTGTTTCACTGGATTCATTTTCTTTAAAAGATTTTTCATCATCCTCAGTCCTAAATGATGATATAACTGAATATCTTTGGCCTGTAGTGCAAAGATTAATGATTTTATGATGAATATCTTTGGCCCGTGTGCAAAGATGAACAGGTGTTGAGATGAACATGACCAACTGATGAATATCTTTGGCCTGTAGTGCAAAGATAAATATTTGATTCAAGATATTTATTAATTGATGTTACAGGGATAAAATATTGATTATGGACTTTTAAATTCATAGATGATAGTAGATTTCATACTCTACTTAACTCTTCTAATAAATTATTATTTTCGCTGCGAATTTTGATTTAAAATTTATTGTCTATTGTATTCTATTAAATTTTTCCCTGTTGAGGACTAACGATAATTTGTTCTATATTATCTTAGTCATAATATTCTTTACTGGGCTAGTTGAGCTCACAATTTTTCCTTTTTGTTTCATTTTTCTTCTCAGGAGGCGAGAATGTAGCGAGTATTAGTCGGGGTATGGAATGATGGTTCTAGAAAGTTGTTTAATAGTCCTCACTATTTTTATAAAATAATGTATCAATAATTGTAATGAGAACTTATTTGAGTGTGGATATTGTCTAGAAGACAATATTTATATTTAAACTCGCAGTTTTTATGTTGTATTAATAAAGTTGTAGTTGTTTCTGTACCATGTTATTGACGACTCAAAATGGGTGATGTATACCTATTTTGGGGGTGTCACAACTTATTTAGACATTGTCAATAATGCTATCTAATAATATTATTCAAATAATATAAATTATTGATCTGATAATTTGAAATATTGTACAATGACAATTACTGAATCAACAATATAAAATATCAACGCAGCAATTATTGAATCAATAAAATAAAATATTGAACAGTAATTACTGTAACAATTATTGAGTAGTGACTTCTTACGTAAGAATCAATAATTGGTGCAATACCGTGTGCTACTGTGTAACACCGCGTTTTACTGTGTTTTAACCACCGAGTATTCCAATAGTGTTAACGATAACAACTACGCCGTTATTTATAAAAACTCATACTTGTCATTTTTTTCATCCAACATTTTTCGTTATGGGGCCCACAAATAGCTGCGCCGTCATACGAATATTCCCCGACAGCAAGAATATTTCACAACCAAACAAATATTTCCCGACAACAATGAATATTTTATAACCACTTACTTATTTAAAATATTTGCGCATTTTACCCATAACTAACCACATTAATCAAATCAACCTCTTACTATTTAAAAATAATAAATAGAGGAAATTATATTTTATTAAAAAAAAAATTTGGGTATTTCAACCTCTACTCCTTATGAAATTTCGTCTTCAAAATTGACGTACGTACCTGGTATTTCGAAAAGGTGAGGATACCTCGCTTTCATTTTCATTTGCAACTCCCAGGTCATTTCCTCAATATCATGGTTCCTCCATAAGACCTTGACTTGTTGTATAACCTTTGTGTGTAGGACATGTTCCTTCTATCCAAGATCTTGACAGGTACCTCCTCATACATAAAATCTTCGGCTATCTTGTCTGGTTCTAACTCAATAATGTGGTTCGGGTCTTTCACATATTTACGTAGTTTGGATATACGAAAAATATTATAAACACGAGACATACTTGGCGGTCAAGCGAGTCTATAGGCCATATTTCCTACTTGATCGAGGATTTCAAACGGACCAACAAATCGAAGGTTGAGATTTCTTCTCTTCATCGACTTTTACTTCTAGAATAACGCCTTCTTGCACCTTTTTCTTTAATTTCATCAACTCCGGTGTGTAGCTTGAGCGGTTTTAACTTTATCGATTAAAGTCGATTCTACTCGTATATCATCACGTCGGTCCCTAAAGTCTCTATCTTCATCATTTGTATATTATAGAAATGGGTCTTCGTGTTAAAAACATCGCACTCATAACTGCATACGATTTTCTACTCAATGCGTCAGCTACCACGATTATTTTTTCAGGATGGTATTGGATCACTACAAGAAATCACATATTTTACGACGAATTTTTTGCCACGCACAAAATTTTGTCACAATTTGTTAATTAATAGTTACGAAATTCATAATCGTCACTAAAACTTTTGTTTTTGTGACGACCTTTAATTTTGTTACTATTAATCATTTATAACGTCACTAATTTACACATT
The DNA here is from genome assembly GCA_016801055.1 of Panax notoginseng. Classification (NCBI taxonomy): domain Eukaryota; kingdom Viridiplantae; phylum Streptophyta; class Magnoliopsida; order Apiales; family Araliaceae; genus Panax; species Panax notoginseng. The sequence continues at coordinate 204,820,564 of CM029016.1, forward strand.
TGATGACGATTAAGAAAATTTCATCACAAGTTATTTTGGAGGTAGAATTTCGCACCAAAATTTTGGAGGGAAACCTTTTAGTGACATTTTTGTAATAATTGATGACAGTATTTATTGTCACCAAATATTTTTTTCGACGACAACATAATAGTTTGTCATTAATTATTTATAAAATTTAGTGACAATGTACTTTCGTCACTAATGTTCACATTTAGTGACGCCAAATACAAATTCATCACAATTTTATTTGGAGGCAAAAAAAATTTTGGAGGAAAATTTTTTAAAGACGGAAAAATAATAATTTATGACAATTTGTATCGTCATAAATACCAATTTTATATGACGAGATAATATTTTGTCACTAATTAGATAAGTGACAAAAATGGTTCATCAAAAATTCTTATATTTAGTGACAAAGTACGTAATATCGTCATAATTTTATTTGGAGGTAAAATTTTTCTGAAAATTTTGGAGGAAAATTTTTTAAAGATAAAAAAATAATAATTTATGACAATTTATATTTTCATAAATACCAATTTTATATGACGAGATAATAGTGCGTCACTAATTAGTTGCGTGAATAAGTGACAAATATGGTTCGTCATAAATTCTTATATTTAGTGACAAAGTACGTAATATCATCACAATTTGATTTGGAGGCAAATTTTTTGTAAGAACTTTTGGAGGTAAATTTTTTAAAGACGAAAAAATAATAATTTATGACCATTTTTATTGTCACAAATAATCTATAGGCCAAAAGACCGTCGCTATAGGCCAAAAGTCCGTCACACATTTATTCAACAAACACAAATACAATATAAAATAAAACATAAAAAATATTATATACATCATTTAAAATTATTCACATTACAACATTACAATATAATAGTTGGATAATTCATCCCCTAAAATGTGATGATCATTTTTATACCAAAATCCTTGCAAATACATTTGCAAAGGTAAACTACCGTTATTTGTGGCTGGAGAAGGATGCAATGAAACCCATGACCCTGAACTCTCACCAGGTTGATATAAGGGCACACTACTTTACGGTGCCAACTCAGGGATCCAACCTGCGCAATATAGGAACTAAGATCTCGTTGAGATCTAGTTTCAGTAAAAGGCAAGCTCATAGATGTTGCTGCATCTTGTGGATAGTGAGACTGCAGACATATTAAGTTACTGTTAGTGAAGTTTAACTAATTAGGCAACACCTAACATACAATTCATACAGCAATCCAGGAAAGCAGATTGTTAAGTATCTTAAAAATTAGTAAAATGGAATCAAACTCAAGTTGATTCTCAATTTCATCAGATTACATATATTGCAAAGTTGATGGAAACCTTATTTCAAGACTACACTGTCATACATTGATTATAAATTTAAGGGACAAATTAAGCCCATATATTCTTATATTGCAGAATGGTCCATATATGAACTATTAAGATAAATGTTTTTACCTGTATGATAGTAGGATCATTATATATAGGTGTTGTAGTCTGAACAGGAAGCGAAGATTTGACCTGTAAATTCTGGGAACAAAATGCACAGAAATATATGTTAAGTGAATCAATCACATAATAATAATAATTAAAAAAAAATCGCATAAATTTCATAGTATATAATGATTATAAAAAAGATAAACACTATTGATTCTTAATATCTAGTGAGTACATACTGCACAATATACAATAATAGATTTGCTATTTGAAAAAAAAAAAAAGAACATGACATGATGAATACATAAGCTTTGCTTCCCTTCCACATTCCATTTCACTATGCAGTGGCATTCTCGATTTCAATGTGATTTCAACACATTGAAATGAAAGGAACTAGTTATTACAAAATTGACTTAAGATTACATTATTTGAAACCTCTGATAAAAGACAAACAAGAAAAACAAACTACCTTCATCATACAGGAGAGAGAGAGGGAGAGTTATTTTTTGGGGGGGTGGGGGGTGGGGGTGGGGGGGAAGGGATTTGTATGTCTAACTAAGTTCAGGTATAGGAGGAGGCTTTGTGTTGTCATATCTTATTCACTCCAAAATTTGAATACTAAAAAGATGATAAAAGTAAAAATATAATTAGATTCATAAGGTTATTAGCAATAATACTTTCTGCAAACACCATGAACTATCTTCTTACCATCTGGTTTTGAACAGCTTGAGCCAAATTTATAATATGAAGACATAATTTATAATATGGTGAACCAAATTTATAATATGAAGACATAATTCCCTACAGGTTGTTATCAATTACTTGCAATATAAAAACAGATTAAGAGAGTAATATTTCATGGAATTTTCTTATTGTGCCAAATGAAGTAGTAAATTTTTTATAGTTTTGGTTGTTTGGTTATGTAGCTTTTATATGTATGTTGGTGTAGTATACGTACTTGTCAAAACTCTTAGCAACGTTGTTCGCAAAAATTGTTGAATTTGATGAGAAAAAGAGAACTTACAAATATCACAGTAGACAATTTCCCCATTGAAATACAAAATAACTCAAAATAATACTATAGACAATTTCCCCATTGAAATACAACACAACTCAAAATAATATATGATATTATATTATATGAATACGCATGCTTGGAAGATATATTCATAGTAGAATATAAACCTCGGCTAACTAGCATCCCTCATATAATTCGCATCTACCAAAGTCACCAAACATAAACCAAAAATCTGCTGAAATTTAATCATATTACTTACCTAAACGGTGGTTCCGAATTGCGATTGCTTCGGTAGCTCGATTGGCAATACTAGACAATTTTCGAATTACTATTGCTCCGAATTGCTCTCTCTGTGCAACGTCCCAACAATCAAAAGCCCATTCCTTGCTTCTTGTATCTTGCTCCAGTAGCTCGATTGGCAATACAAGACAATTTTCGAATTACGATTGCTTCAAATTGCTCTCTCACTCTCTCTATATCTGTAACTAAAATTGGGGATAAATATTTGGGGATTTAACTTGAATTAGAGACAGAAATCGGGGATTCAAGTTTTAGGGATTGGGTTTGAAACATACAATTGTGGTGTAGCCCGCGATGCGGCGGTGGCATATTAGTCTGACTGTCAACAATTGTGGGGATGGTTATCAGATATTCAAACGGCAGGGAATTGAAAAACTGGCAAGAAAAAAATAGAGTGGGAAATATAATTGAAGTGAAAATTATAGGGAAAAAAGGAATAAGGGTTAAATGCTGTTTCAGTCTCCGCACTGTATGTTATACACATGGATAATTGAACTTTTTTTTTCTTACAGTCAATTTACTGTACTCGATTTTACTAATAAAAAATTAAAAAAAAACGTTAAGTCAAGGTTGACTTAACGGAAATGATGATGTGATAGCTGACTTGTCTAAAAAAAATCTATGTGGCAGTTAGTATACGACGTGGCAGTGATGATGTGGATTTGGAGGAAAGTTTATATGAAAAAATGGAAAAAAATATTTTAAAGTATAATATAAATTATAAAAATTATCCAAAAAAACAAGAAAATAAATAAATAAATAAATAAAAATAATTCTTTTTAATAAAAATTTAAAAGCGCAATTTTTTTATGTTTTATTAAAAAAAATTAAAACGCATTTTTTTAATAAAAATAATTTTTTGTTTATTTTTATTAAAAAAAAATTTAAAACGCAATTTTTTTCAATAAAAATAAATATTTTTAATAAATATAAAAAAATGCAGTTTTTTAATAAAAATAAAAAAAATGTAATTTTTTTTAACAAAAATAATTAAAAACGCAGTTTTTTTTTAATAAAACAAATTAACAAATTAATTTTAAAATATTTTTAATTAAGAGATTTTAAATTTTTAACAGTTTTAAAATTAAAAATATTTTAAAATTAATCTGTTAATTTTTTTTATTAAAAAAATTGCATTTTTTTAATTAAATAAAAACTGTTTAAGAGATTAAAAAAATTACATTTTTAAATCTGTTAACAGTTTAAAGAGATTTTTTTTATTAAAAGAAAATGCATTTTAAGTCAACCTTGACTTAAAAAAATTTAATTATTTTTTTTATAATAAAATTAATCTGTTAATTTTTTTTTATTAAAAAAAACTGCATTTTTAATTTTTTTTATTAAAAAAAACTGATTTTTTTTAATTATAAAAAAACTACATTTTTAATTTTTATTAATAAAAAATTGCATTTTTAACAATTATTTTTATTAAAAAAATAGCGTTTTAATTTTTTTTAATAAAAAAAAGAGAAAATTTTATTAAAAAAAGCTGCGTTTTTTATTTTTTTTTATTTTTACTAAAAAAAAACTGTATTTTTTTATTTTTATTAAAAATATTTATTTTTATTAAAAAAAACTGTGTTTTAAGTTTTTTTTTAATAAAAATAAAAAAACAATTATTTTTATTAAAAAAATGCTTTTTAATTTTTTTAATATAAAATAAAAAAATTGCATTTTTAATTTTTATTAAAAATAATTATTTTTATTTATTTATTTATTTTATTATTTTTTGGCTAATTTTTATAATTTATATTATACTTTAAAATATTTTTTCCCATTTTTTTATAAAAATTATCCTCCAAATCCACATCATCATTGTCACGTCGCATACTAACTGTCACATAGGCTTTTTTTAGACAAGTCAGCTACCGCATCATCACTTCCGTTAAGTCAACCTTGACTTAACGGTTTTTTTAATTTTTTGTTAGTAAAATCGAGTACAGTGAGTTGACTGTAAGAAAAAAAAGTTCAGTTATTGTAAGACCCCAACTTTTATAAATAAAGATAAATTTTCTATAAATGTCATTTTTGAGTATTATGGAGTTAATTTGATATAATGTTATAGTTGTGGGTAATATTTATAAATTTTGTAAAGTAAGCAAGTTGTTATAAAATATTCGTTTGGTCGGGGAATATTCTGTTTGTCGGGAAATATTTGTACGACGGCACAATCATTGGTGGACCCCACAACAGAAGTATTGTCGTAGTTAAAAAACGACAAAAATTATCTTTCTATAAAAATAACGGCGGAAGTTTTACCATTGATACTGTTGAACTACTCGGTAGTAAAAGTACAGTAATACGTGTGGTTGCATAGTAGCACACGGTATTGATTATTAATGTTTATGTAAGAAGTCACTCAGCTATACTCAATTATTGCTACAGTAATTGCTGCATCATATCTCTTAAATTATTGTCATAGTATCATCTGTATAATATGTTATATTATTAAATCAATAATTGAGACGTTGTGGTAAGTTTGGTTATTTTTTATGGGGGGCCCATATGTCATCATCTAAGAGTTTCTTTGTCAATAGTATTTACCTTGGTCAATAGTATTTACCTTGGTCAATAGTAATTACCTTCGTCAATAGTATTTACCTTGGTAATTACTTTCGTCAATAGTAGTTGTCCCTTCAATATTACCAAGAGTCATTTGACCCTTCGTTAAGACCAAGAGTCATTTGACCCTTCGTTAAGACCAAGAGCCACCCTCAGTTTTTCTATAAATAGAGGCCTAGAGCTTCATTATTTTCACGAATTCATTCAAGCTATAGAGAGAGAAAGTATAGAGAGAATAAGAGAGAGAGAATAAAAGTATTCTGCTACTTCACTTTTCCAATATCCAGTTCTTTTAAGGTAAGGGATATTATTCTTTTGTATTCAAGAAGAGAACTTCTGTTATTCCATTTCTTTATTATTCTGTTGGAATAACCTGTATATGCGGAATACCCTATACTTGGTGACATTATTCTATTATTCTGTCTTTGTTATTCCATTGGAACATCCTGTCTGTGCTATATGCCGGACCTGGTTCCGTCTTTATTATTCTGTCTTTATTTTCAGTTGGAACATCCTGTCTGTGCTTTACGCCGGACCTGGTTCCGTCTTTATTATTATTCTGTCGGAATATCCTGTCTGTGTGTTTTACACCGGACCTGGTTCCATTATTTATTATTCTGTCGGAATATCCTGTCTGTGCGTTTACGCCGGACCTGGTTCCATTATTATTATTATTCTGTTAAGAATAACCTGTCTGTGCGGTCTATCGCATGCATGGTGATTTCTTTTGTTGTTCCATTCTTTATTATACTCAGTTGATTAAAACTTTGACTTCTATACTCCATGAAATTAGTGGAATATCCTTGATATTTGCGCTTCATATAGTATCTATTCATAAAAATATTCTCCTGATTAGTCTTGAAGTTTACTCCACAAAGCAGTATCATGTTGACAATTTGGACGTTATTAATTCCTGGATAAACTAATTCTTGAACTTGTTTTATTGAATTCTTATATCATTGTCATCATCCTCATGTTTATAAAATGTTAAAAGTCATCTGTGGCCTGTAGTGCATAGATGGACTTGGTATGATTATGACCAGGGATTATTCGGTATAATCATGACCGTAATGTTATAAATGATGTGGTAAAAGTCATCATTGGCCCATAGTGCATTGATGGACAGTTGTTGGCATGATCATGACCATTAATGAAGAGACGAATATCCTTGGCCGTAGTGCAGGGGTGATTCGATGATGTGGATTATTAAGCTGAGTCCCAGCGATCACAGTGTTGAAAAACCTTTTAAATCATAAAAGATAGTAGAGTTTATTTTCTACTTGACTCTTTTAATGGATTGCTTGTTCCGCTGCAGTTAAACTTGATGTCTATTATATTTTATCAGTTTAACATTGTTGAAGGCTAATGATAATTTATTCTGCATTATCTTAGTCATAATATTTTTTACTGGGCTAGTTGAGCTCACCCTTTCTTTCATTGTTCTCTTCAGGAAATGAGAACGTAGCTGGGGCAAGTCGGGAAACGGAGTGATGGTCCGAATGATAGTATTAGTTAGTAGTCCTCACTATTCTATGTAATGGTGTGTTAATAAATGTAATGAGGACTCCTTTTGAGTATGAATACTCTCTAGAAGATAATATTTGTATTCAAACTCACAGTTTATGTTTTGTCGTATTGTACACGACAGTTGTATTAGTAAGTTGTATTTGTATTTGGTACTATGTATCTGACGACCCAAGATGGGTGATGTATACCTAATTTTGGGGGTGTCACAGTTGGTATCAAAGCTTAGGGATATGATCCCTGGCTAAGATGTGAGAATAGAACTAGGAGGGGGGAGACGGGGAATTCCTTCGCTAGTATGACCTACCTAAGTTTATTTGCATGATATTTAATTGGTCGGTCATAATATAAGGATAATATATGACATATCAATTAACTTTTATTTTGTGGCAGTATCTGAAAATGGCATCTGAGAATGTTGAGAATAGCAATGGAGCACAGGCGACTATTGATTCACCACATATCAATAATCAGGATAATGTTCATCAGGAAGGTGACAATCCTCATGCAAACAACAACACTGACCAAATGATGAATGATGGAATGTTCAGAGGCTTTATGCAATTCATGCAACAATAGGTGAAAGCGGCTCCTGTCCACAACATAGGTGGAAATACTGGAAACTCTCAGGCGGTCACCACTAAACAGTTTAAGGAGCTGGGACCACCGGAGTTTAAGGGAGAACCCAAACCACTTGTAGCTGAAACATGGATAAAGCAGATCACCAAGATATTTGATATCTTGGGTTGCTCCGAGGAGCAAAAGGTTCCCTTTGCCGCCTTTATGTTGCGAGGAGAGGCAGATTACTGGTGGGAATCGATAAAGCGTACTCAACATGCCGCACTGAAGATGTCTTGGGAGAAGTTCCAAGAGCTGTTTAACGACAAATACTTTCCCGAGAGTATTCGTCACATGAAGGAGGTGGAGTTCATCAAATTGGAGCAGAATAATATGACCGTGTCGCAGTACGAGGCAAAATTTGCGGAGTTATCCCGGTTTGCGTCCCACCTGGTGGATAATGAAGAAAGAATGACGCGGATGTTTTTAAGAGGTTTGAAGCCGGAGATATGTCAACATCTTGTTTCTCATAAACTGTGTTTGTATTCAGATATTGTAAATAGGGCTCAGTTGGTGGAGCGCGATAACGAGACAACGCAACCAAAAGAGAGCAGCTGGAAAAATGATAATACCAGTGAGAGCAGTCATCGAAGCGGTGACAACAAGCGTGGAGGGAATCAACAGGCCAGAAATGGTAACCACTTCGGTGGTAATCAGGGCCAAAACAATAAGAATGGACATTTCAAAAAGAGGAGATTCAACAATGATGGAAAGACGTCAGCACCAGCACCTGTCGTTAAGGAAGGAGAACGACCACCTATCATATGTTTCAAATGCGGAGGGGAGGGGCACTTCAGTCCAAACTGCGCGATGCCGTCCAAAGCATGTTATAATTGTGAAAGAGAAGGTCATTTAGCCCGATTTTGTCGTTTACCGAAGACAAATTCAGCTAGGATGGAGGCACCAAAGGCCGTCCCAGAAAAGTCAAAACCGGTTGTGCAAGGGAGAGCGTTTGTTGTGAACCCCCAGAGAGCAAGGAACCCGAATGAGGTCATCACGGGTAAGTTTATCATAAACTCTAACGAAGTCTATACTTTATTTGATACCGGTTCTACCCATTCTTTTATTTCTCCTACTTGCGCTCATCGATTAAATTTGATTCCGGAGAAATTAGACTTTGACTTAGCAGTTGAAACTCCATTGGGAGAAACCTTCATTACATCCACGGTTTATAAGTCTTGTTTGGTTAAAGTTGGTACCCACACATTACCTGTCGATCTTATTTCATTAAAAATACTTGCATTTGACGTGATTCTAGGGATTGATTGGTTAACTACTCATTATGCAAAAATTGATTGTTTTCGTAAGGTTGTTAGCTTCCATATTCCTAATCGACCTATTATGCGAATTCAAGCAACCAAACCATTAAAATCAATCGCTGTCATCTCAAGCCATAAAGCTATTCGTTTATTGAAAAATGGATGTCAAGCTTTCTTAGCTCATGTCACAGATCTAAACAAAAATACGTCAGCTTTGAATGATATTTCTGTTGTTAATAAATTTCCTGACGTATTTCCCGAAGAACTTCCTGACCTACCCCCAGAGCGTGAAATTAAATTTTGTATCGACCTTGGACCCGGTACAAAACCCATTTCCAAAGCCCCATATCGAATGGCTCCTATTGAACTTCAGGAGTTAAAGACCCAACTGCAGGAATTGTTAGACATTGGTTTTATTCGTCCTAGTACTTCTCCTTGGGGTGCTCCTGTTTTGTTCGTGAAGAAGAAAGATGGGAGTATGCGACTTTGTATTGATTATCGGGAGTTGAATCATGTCACCATCAAAAATAGGTACCCATTGCCACGTATTGATGACCTGTTTGACCAGTTGCAAGGAGCACAATTCTTTTCAAAGATTGATCTTCGTTCTGGATATCATCAGCTGAAGGTTAGAACTGAGGATATTCCAAAGACGGCTTTTAGAACTCGGTATGGGCATTATGAATTTCTAGTCATGTCCTTTGGATTGACTAATGCTCCTGCTGCCTTCATGGATATGATGAACCGGGTATTCAAGGAATATTTGGATCACTTTGTGGTCGTCTTTATTGATGACATCCTTATTTATTCTAAAAGCCGTGAAGATCATGAGCAACACTTGAGGCTGGTACTCCAAAAGCTTCGTGAATACAAGCTTTATGCCAAGTTGAAGAAATGCGAGTTCTGGTTGGAGGATGTAGCATTCCTTGGGCACGTGGTATCAAGTCGTGGAATATCGGTTGACCCGGCAAAGATTGAAGCTATTCAAAGCTGGGAGCAACCTAAATCAGTGACCGAAGTACGTAGCTTTCTTGGTTTAGCTGGTTATTATCGGAGATTCGTGGAAGGATTTTCTCGAATCGCTACTCCATTAACTCAGCTGACTCGGAAAGATACAAAATTCGGTTGGAGCGAAGAATGTGAGCAGAGTTTTCAAGAACTCAAGAGGAGACTCATTTCAGCACCTGTTCTAACAATACCATCTGGCTCGGAGGGATTTGTCATCTACAGTGATGCTTTGAGCAAAGGGTTGGGATGCGTTCTCATGCAACATGGAAAAGTCATAGCCTATGCATCAAGACAACTCAAGGAATATGAGAGGAATTATCCTACTCATAATCTGGAGTTGGCAGCTGTTGTCTTTGCACTTAAAATTTGGAGGCATTACTTGTATGGGGAGAAGGTGGAGATCTTTACGGATCATAAAAGCCTCAAATATTTCTTCACTCAAAAGGAACTCAACATGCGACAACGACGTTGGCTTGAACTGTTGAAAGATTATGATCATACCATTCAATACCATCCTGAAAAAGTGAACGTGGTAGCTGACGCATTGAGTAGAAGATCATATGCAAGTACGAGTGCTATATTGTCAACACAAAGGCCCATTTTGTGTGATTTGCAAAGGATGGAGATAGAGTTAAAGACTCCAGGGACCCATGTGATGATGGCGAATATACGAGTAGAACCAACTTTAATCGATAAAGTTAAAGCTGCTCAAGCTACAGACCTGGAGCTGATGCGTATGAGGAAGAAAGTGCAAGAAGGTTCTATGCTGGAAGCAAGAATCGATGAAGAAGGAATACTTCGAGTCAACTCCAGACTTTGTGTTCCTAACAATCCTGATTTAAAGTATGAAATCATGATGGAGGCGCACAACACACCGTTTGCAATCCATCCTGGAAGTACCAAAATGTATCATGATCTTCGTCATACATTTTGGTGGAGCAATATGAAGAGAGAGATAGCGTTGTTTATCTCATGGTGTCTAACTTGTCAACGAGTCAAAGCGGAGCATCAAGTACCAAAAGGTCCATTGCAACCACTTGAAATTCCAGAATAGAAGTGGGAGCACATTACCATGGATTTCGTTACCGGTCTTCCTAAGGTTTCTCAAGGTATAGATGCGATTTGGGTCATTGTTGATAGATTGACCAAGTCTGCTCATTTCTTACCGATACGAGAAACATATACACTTGAACGTCTTGCTCGTATGTACATAAACGAGATTGTAAGACTGCATGGTATGCCAGTATCCATAGTTTCTGATCGAGACCCAAGATTCACTTCACAATTTTGGGTTAGTTTACAAAAAGCTATGGGCACAGATTTACGATTTAGTTCGGCATATCATCCTCAGACGGACGGACAATCAGAGAGGACTATTCAAACTCTTGAAGATCTATTAAGACTCTGTGTCTTTGACTTCAAGGGAAGTTGGGACAAGTTCTTACCATTGGTGGAGTTTTCCTACAACAACAGTTATCAAGCAAGTATTGGCATGGCTCCATTCGAAGCATTGTATGGAAGAAAATGTCGTTCTCTAGTATGCTGGGATGAGGTGGGTGAAGCAACGTTGTTGGGACCGGAGTTGGTACGTATGACTACAGAAAAGATTCAAACGATCCGACAACGTATAAAAACCTCACAAGATCGACAAAAGAGATATGCTGATCTTCATCGAAAGGACGTGGAATTTGATGTAGGAGATCATGTGTTCTTACGTGTTGCTCCATGGAAAGGAGTTACGAGATTTGTAAAAAGAGAAAAGCTCAATCCTCGATTCATCGGTCCATTTTTAATCCTCGATCGAGTAGGAACTGTAGCTTATAGACTTGCTTTACCGCCAAGTATGTCTCGTGTTCATAACGTTTTTCACATATCCATGTTACGCAAATATGTGGAAGACCCGAACCACCTTATTGAGTTAGAACCGGACGAAATAGCGGAGGATTTGACGTATGAAGAAGTTCATGTTCAAATCTTGGATAAGAAGGAACATATTCTACGCTCCAAGGTTATACCTCAAGTCAAAGTTTTGTGGAGAAACCACGATGTTGAGGAAATGACCTGGGAGTTAGAATCTGAAATGAAATCAAGGTATCCTTACCTCTTCGACATACCAGGTATGTACCCTAATTTCGAGGGCGAAATTTCATAAGAAGGGGAGGTTGTAAGACCCCAACTTTTATAAATAAAGATAAATTTTTTATAAATGTCATTTTTGAGTATTATGGAGTTAATTTGACATAATGTTATAATTGTGGGTAATATTTATAAATTTTGCAAAGTAAGCAAGTTGTTATAAAATATTCGTTTGGTCGGGGAATATTCTGTTTGTCGGGGAATATTTGTACGACGGCACAATCATTAGTGGACCCCACAACAGAAGTATTGTCGTAGTTAGAAAACGACAAAAATTATCTTTCTATAAAAATAACGGCGGAAGTTTTACCATTGATACTGTTGAACTACTCGGTAGTAAAAGTACAGTAATACGTGTGGTTGCATAGTAGCACACGGTATTGATTATTAATGCTTATGTAAGAAGTCACTCAGCTATACTCAATTATTGCTACAGTAATTGCTGCATCATATCTCTTAAATTATTGTCATAGTATCATCTGTATAATATGTTATATTATTAAATCAATAATTGAGACGTTGTGGTAAGTTTGGTTATTTTTTATGGGGGGGCCCATATGTCATCATCTAAGAGTTTCTTCGTCAATAGTATTTACCTTGGTCAATAGTATTTACCTTGGTCAATAGTAATTACCTTCGTCAATAGTATTTACCTTGGTCAATAGTATTTACCTTGGTCAATAGTAATTACCTTCGTCAATAGTATTTACCTTGGTAATTACTTTCGTCAATAGTAGTTGTCCCTTCAATATTACCAAGAGTCATTTGACCCTTCGTTAAGACCAAGAGTCATTTGACCCTTCGTTAAGACCAAGAGCTACCCTCAGTTTTTCTATAAATAGAGGCCTAGAGCTTCATTATTTTCACGAATTCATTCAAGCTATAGAGAGAGAAAGTATAGAGAGAATAAGAGAGAGAGAATAAAAGTATTCTGCTACTTCACTTTTCCAATATCCAGTTCTTTTAAGGTAAGGGATATTATTCTTTTGTATTCAAGAAGAGAACTTCTGTTATTTTATTTCTTTATTATTCTGTTGGAATAACCTGTATATGCGGAATACCCTATACTTGGTGACATTCTTCTATTATTCTGTCTTTGTTATTCCATTGGAACATCCTGTCTGTGCTATATGCCGGACCTGGTTCCGTCTTTATTATTCTGTCTTTATTTTCAGTTGGAACATCCTGTCTGTGCTTTACGCCGGACCTGGTTCCGTCTTTATTATTATTCTGTCGGAATATCCTGTCTGTGTGTTTTACACCGGACCTGGTTCCATTATTTATTATTCTGTCAGAATATCCTGTCTGTGCGTTTACGCCGGACCTGGTTCCATTATTATTATTATTCTGTTAAGAATAACCTGTCTGTGCGGTCTATCGCATGCATGGTGATTTCTTTTGTTGTTCCATTCTTTATTATACTCAGTTGATTAAAATTTTGACTTCTATACTCCATGAAATTAGTGGAATATCCTTGATATTTGCGCTTCATCTAGTATCTATTCATAAAAATATTCTCCTGATCAGTCTTGAAGTTTACTCCACAAAGCAGTATCATGTTGACAATTTGGACGTTATTAATTCCTGGATAAACTAATTCTTGAACTTGTTTTATTGAATTCTTATATCATTGTCATCATCCTCATGTTTATAAAATGTTAAAAGTCATCTGTGGCCTGTAGTGCATAGATGGACTTGGTATGATTATGACCAGGGATTATTCGGTATAATCATGACCGTAATGTTATAAATGATGTGGTAAAAGTCATCATTGGCCCATAGTGCATTGATGGACAGTTGTTGGCATGATCATGACCATTAATGAAGAGACGAATATCCTTGGCCGTAGTGCAGGGGTGATTCGATGATGTGGATTATTAAGCTGAGTCCCAGCGATCACAGTGTTGAAAAACCTTTTAAATCATAAAAGATAGTAGAGTTTATTTTCTACTTGACTCTTTTAATGGATTGCTTGTTCCGCTGCAGTTAAACTTGATGTCTATTATATTTTATCAGTTTAACATTGTTGAAGGCTAATGATAATTTATTCTGCATTATCTTCGTCATAATATTTTTTACTGGGCTAGTTGAGCTCACCCTTTCTTTCATTGTTCTCTTCAGGAAATGAGAACGTAGCTGGGGCAAGTCGGGAAACGGAGTGATGGTCCGAATGATAGTATTAGTTAGTAGTCCTCACTATTCTATGTAATGGTGTGTTAATAAATGTAATGAGGACTCCTTTTGAGTATGAATACTCTCTAGAAGATAATATTTGTATTCAAACTCACAGTTTATGTTTTGTCGTATTGTACACGACAGTTGTATTAGTAAGTTGTATTTGTATTTAGTACTATGTATCTGACGACCCAAGATGGGTGATGTATACCTAATTTTGGGGGTGTCACAGTTATCCATCTGTAAGTTGACATATAGTACGGTGACTGAAAAAGCATTTAACCTAAAGGAATAATAGTGTCTCAAGTAAATATAATTGAAGGAAAATTTAACAATATACACTTCTTGTCTTTAAGAATATTAGAGATGGAAATTATCATTTTTTTGTCTTTTGACTTGTTTAATACCCGATATTGATTTATAAAAAATACAGAACAACAATAATTTTAATGTATTAGATAATAATAATTATTATTATTATTAGATAATTAGTATTATTTAGATAATTAAAAAAATCATTAAATACTAATTTATTTAGCACTTGTGCATTTTCATGTTCTAATTCAGAGATACGAAATAATTATTAAACACATGTCAAGTAAGAGTTGTTTTTCACTATTAAGGTATTTGACAATCACTTATTTTTTGACTTGTAACTTGAGTTTCAAGTAAAAAAAAAAGTAATTATTTGTGACTTACAAGTCATTTTAAATAAGTTAGTTTAACTAAATGTAATGTCTATTTTGCTCATATTTTATTTTGTCCCTCTTTTTATTAATGTCATTTTTGTGATGCCCCAAAAATAGGTATACATCACCTATTCTTAGTCGCCAAATACATGGTACAGAATACAAATATAATCTTTAATATACAACAAGAGAACTGTGAGTTTTAATACAAATACTGTAATCTAGACAATATACATTCTTAGAATAAGTTCTCATTACATTTATTGTCATACTATTTAACAGAATAGTGAGGACTACTAAAACTATCATCTGGTCCATCACTCCGTTTCCCAACTCGTCCCAGCTATATTCTCATTTCCTGAAGAGAACAGTGAAAGAAAGGGTGAGCTCAACTAGCCCAGTAAGAAATATTATGACTAAGATAATGCAGAATAAATTATCATTAGCCTTAAACAGTGTTAAACTGATACAATATAACAAACATTAAGTTTAACTGCAGCGGAACACGCAATCTATTAAAAGAGTCAAGTAGAGAATAAAATCTATTATCTTTTATGATTTAAAAAGTTTTTCATCACTTTTATCGCTGGGACTCAGCTTAATAAATAATCCACATCATCGAATCACCCATGCACTACGGCCAAGGATATTCTTTAGTATCACAACCACAATTATCCATGCACTACGGGCCAAGAATATTTGTGTATTCATTAATGGTCATGATCATGCCAACAAGTGTCCATCAATGCACTACGGGCCAATGAAGACTTTTACCACATCATTTGTAACATTACGGTCACGATTATACCGAATAATCCCTGGTCATAATCATACCAAGTCCATCTATGCACTACAGGCCACAGATGACTTTCAACATAATATAACATGAGGATGATGACAATGATATAAGAATTCAATAAAACAAGTTCAAGAATTAATTTATCCAGGAACTAATACCGTCCAAATTGTCAACATGATACTTCTTTGTAGAGTAAAATTCAAGAATGCTATGAAAAGATACTGGATGAAGCGCAAATTTCAAGGATATTCCACTAATTTCATGGAGTATAGAAGTTAAAACTTTAACCAACTGAGTATAATAAAGAATGGAATAACAAAAGAAATCACCATGCATGCGGTACTTCGCATAGACAGGTTATTCCAACAGAATAATAATAACGGAACCAGGTCAGGCGAAATTCGCACCGACAGGATGTTCCAACAGAATAATAAAGAATGGAATAACTACAGAAATCACCATGCATGCGGTACTTCGCATAGACAGGTTATTCTAACAGAATACTAAATAATAGAAGCAGGTCAGGCATAATACGCACCGACAGGATGTTCCAACAGAATAATAAAGACGGAACCAGGTCCGGCATAAAACGCACAGACAAGATATTCCAACAGAATAATAAAGAATGGAATAACAGAAGAGTTTCACCAAGTATAGGGTAGCCCGCGTATACAGGTCATTCCAACAGAATAATAAAGAATGGAATAACAGAAGTTCTCTTCATGAATATAAAAGAAATAATACCCCTTACCGTACAAGAAACTTGATATCGGAGTAATGAAGTAGCAGAATACTTTTCTTCTCTCTATCTATAATTTCTCTCTCTAGAGTTTCAATGAATTCGTAAGAAAATAATGAAGGAATGAGCTTCTATTTATAGAAAAATGGACTGCATAGTAACTAACTCATGAACGGTCTAGATTGATTTACTTTAATCTGACGGTCCATATTTAAAGTAAAATCTTTTAAATAAAATATAATATATTCTATTTATATTCTAATAAAACGAATAACTTTATAAAAAATTTTACTATGCAAACACTATGCAGGCACTATATAAATACTATGCATAATAAAATATAATATATTCTAATTATTGTCTAATAAAACAGATAACTTTATAAAAGTATTCTGTTTTATATAAAAAAAATTTACTATTAGCCTAATAAAACGAATAACTTTATAAAAGTATTTTGTTTTATATAAAAAGCTTTTTTGTTTTATTACATTAATAATATCAATAAAATAAAACTGAGTGATATATCACGTAAGCATCAATAATCAATACCTTGTGCTACTATGCAACTACGCGTATTACTGTACTTTTACTACCGAGTAGTTCAACAATATTAATGGCAAAACTTTCACCGTTATTTTTAATAAAATATTTTTGTCATTTTCTCAATCCAACATTAATTCTATTGTGGGATCCACCAATGATTGTGTCGTCGTACGAATATTCCCTTTTAAAACGAATATTCCCCGACCAATCGAATATTATATAATAACTTGCGTACTTTGTAAAATTTATAAATATTATTCACAACTATAACATTATATCAAATCCACACCATAATATTCAAAAAAAATATTTCAAGAAATTTAAATCTTTATTCATAAAATCTGGGGTCTCATAATCTCCCCTACTTATGAAATTTCGCCCTCGAAATTTACGTACGCACTTGATATGCCAAAGAGGTGAGGATACCTTGACTTTATTTCAGATTCTAACTCTTGAAGAATAACCTTGAATACCTTTATCGTCGAAAACATTGCACATTGCATAGGTGCATGCCCGACGTCCTCCGATTGCCTTTGAAAACACAATAGTCCTAAAGATCACCATTTTTACCCCTTCTAATGATCTTAAATTAAATAACTTAAAGAACAAACGTTGTAGGTCTATTCGTCCTCGTTCCGGATCATCTTGAATCACCTCAATCGGAGTTCGTATGAAAAAGTTATATCCAATTTACTAAAGGATGTCCAAACATATTTTGGCTTAATACTAGACCAGCGCCTAGGTGCCCAAAATTGGTCTTGGGCAAGCGCCTAGGCACCCAAGAACAGATTCCAAGCGCCGAGTCTAGTGCCTAGGCGCTTTACCTTTGGCACTTAACTCCAATTTTTCAGATTTTGCAACTTTTGACATATGTACTTCAAATCTTCATAACTTCTTCATCCGTTATCGGAATTAGTCCGTTTTCGAGGCTAAGGAAAGCTTGTAACATGCTCTACAAAACTCCCATGATTTCATAATTTTTTTAGATTCATTAATTATTCTGAAATTTGGCTCCAAAGTCCCCCAAGACTACGTTTTTACTAACAACGATACGTGAAAAACGTTATGAACACGCGACATACTTGGCGGTAAAATGAGTCTATAAGCCACAGTTCCTACTCGATCGAGGATTTCAAATGGGTCAATTAAATCGAGGGTTGAGATAACGCCTTCTTGAACCTTCTTCTTCACATTCATCAGCTCTGAGTATGTAGCTTGAGCGGCTTTAACTTTATCGATTAAAGTCGATTCTAATCGTATATTCGTTATCTTTACGTGGGTCCCTAGAGTCTTTAAATCTATCTTCATCATTTGTAAGTTATACAAAATGGGTCTTTGTGTTAACAACATGTCACTCGCATACGATCTTCTACTCAACGCGTCAGCTACCACGTTCGCACTTCCACAATGATATTGAATGGTACGATCGTAATCTTCAACAGCTCGAGCCAACGTCTTTGGCGCATAATACGTTCGTTTAATTGAAGAAATATTTGAGGACTTAAGAAATGGGTTTTGTACTGGGGTCAATACAAAATTTGATTTCACGCTTTGGGGTAGGCTAAGAAATCTTCAAGAATACGTCAAGAAATTTATTAACAATAGAAATATCGTTCAAAATTGTGACCCTCATCCAAGACTTGGATAGCACGTCACATTGATACCTATCAACTTGCCATCATCATTCACAACGTCGCCTACAGAAAGTCTGGCTTCGGTGCATTCCACATAAGAAAGTCAACAACGAAAGGACCGAGGCTCTTTACTTATGGCTTGATATGACAATGGTTGACTTTAGTGGTTTGGTTGCTTGAATTCGCATAATAGGTTGGTTAGGAGTATGAAAGTTAACAACCTTACGAAAAGTATGATGAGTAGTTAACCAATCGTTTCCAAAAATCACATCAAATACAAGTATTTTCAAAGAGATAAGATCGACAGGTAACGTGAAAGTGTTGATTTGAACAAGATTTATAAATAGTGGAGGTAACGAAGGTTTCTCCCAACTGAGTTTAAATAGATATATCAAAGTCTAACTTCTCTGGAGTTAACTTCAAACATTGAACACAACTAGGTAAAATAAAAGAGTGAGTAGAACCGGTATCTAACACGGTATAGACTTCACAAGAATTTATGACTAACATACCCGTGATAATTTTATTTAAGTTCCTTTTCACGAAAAAAAACGCTCTCTCTTAAACTACCAGCTTTGACTTTTTGGGACGGCCTTTGGTGCCTCCATCTTAGCTGAACTTGTCTTCGGTGAACGACAAAATTGGGCTAAGTGACCTTTTCTTCCACAATTATAACATGCTTTGGACGACATCGCGCAGTTTGGACTGATGTGTCCCTCCCCTCCACATTTGAAGCATATGATAGGTGGTCGTTCTCCTTCCTTAACAACGGGTGCTGGTGCTGACGTCTTTCCATCATTGTTGAATCTCCTCTTCTTGAAATGTCCATTCTTATTGTTTTGAACATGATTACCACCGAAGTGGTTACCATTTCTGGCATGTTAATTCCCTCCATGTTTATTGTCACCGCTTTGATGACTGTTATCACCGATATTATCATTTTACCAGCTGCTCTCTTTTGGTTGCGTTGACTCGTTATCGCGCTCCACTAACTGAGTCCTATTTACAATATCTGAATACAAACACAGTTTATGAGAAATAAGATATTGACGTATCTCCGGCTTCAAACCTCTTAAAAATATCCGCGTCATTCTCTCTTCATTATCAACCAAGTGGGACGCAAATCGGGACAACTCGGTAAACTTGGCTTCGTACTGCGACACGGTCATGTTGTTTTGCTCCAACTTGATAAATTTCACCTCCTTCATGTGACGAATGCTTTCGAGAAAGTACTTGTCATTGAACAGCTCTTGGAACTTCTCCCAAGACATCTTGAGTGCGTCAGGCTGGGTACGTTTTACAGATTCCCACCAGTGACCTGCCTCTTCACGCAACATAAAGGTGGCAAAGGGAACCTTTTGCTCCTCAGAGCATCCCAAGACATTAAATATCTTGGTGATCTACTTTAACCACGTCTTCGCCTTAAATGGTTCTAGCTTTCCCAAAAACTCTGGTGGTCCCAGCTCCTTGAACTGCTTAGCGGTGACCAACCGTGGGTTGCCATTGTTTCCTCCTGCATTATGAACAGGAGCCGCCTTCGCCTGATATTGCATGAATTCTAAAAAACTCTTAAACGTACCATCATTCGTCAATTGATCAGTGTTGTTGTTTACATGAGGATTATTGTCTTCCTGTTGCACATTGTCCTGATTATTGATCTGTGGAGACTCAACGGTCTCCTGTGCTCCATTGCTTATCTCAACATTTTCAGATGCCATTTTCAAACACTGCAACAAAACAAGGGTTAATTAACATATCACATATTATCCCTATACTCTGACCAACTAATTAAATAACAAGTAAACTTAGGTAGGTCATACTAGCGAAGAAATTCCCCGTCTCTCCTCTCCTAGTTCTTATCTCACATCTCAGCCAGGGATCATATCCCTAAGCTCTGATACCAACTGTGATGCCCCCAAAATAGGTATACATCACCTATTCTGAGTCGCCAAATATATGGTACAGAATACAAATACAATCTTTAATATACAACAAGAGAAATGTGAGTTTTAATACAAATATTATCATTTAGACAATATCCACTCTCAGAATAAGTCATCATTACATTTATTGTCACACTATTTAACAGAATAGTGAGGACTACTAAAACTATCATCTGGTCCATCACTCCATTTTCCAACTCGTCCCAGCTATATTCTCATTTCTTGAAGAGAACAGTGAAAGAAAAGGTGAGCTTAACTAGCCCAGTAAGAAATATTATGACTAAGATAATGCAGAATAAATTATCATTAGCCTTAAACAGTGTTAAACTGATACAATATAACAAACATCAAGTTTAACTACAGCGGAATAAGCAATCTATTAAAAGAGTCAAGTAGAGAATAAAATCTACTATCTTTTATGATTTAAAAGGTTTTTCATCACTTCTATCGCTAGGACTCAGCTTAATAAATAATCTACATCATCGAATCACCCCTGCACTACGGCCAATGATATTCTTTAGTATCACGACCACAATTATCCATGCACTACGGGCCAAGAATATTTGTGTATTCATTAATGGTCATGATCATGCCAACAACTGTCCATCAATGCACTACGGGCCAATGAGGACTTTTACCACATTATTTGTAACATTAGGTCATGATTATACCGAATAATCCTTGGTCATAATCATACCAAGTCCATCTATGTACTACAGGCCACAGATGACTTTCAACATAATATAACATGAGGATGATGACAATGATATAAGAATTCAATAAAACAAGTTCAAGAATTAATTTATCCAGGAACTAATAACGTCCAAATATCAAGGATATTCCACTAATTTTATGGAGCATAGAAGTCAAAACTTTAACCAACTGAGTATAATAAAGAATGGAATAACAAAAGAAATTACCATGCATGCGGTACTTCGCATAGACAGGTTATTCCAACAGAATAATAATAACGAAACCAGGTCAGGCGAAATTCGCACCGACAGGATGTTCCAACAGAATAATAAAGAATGGAATAACTACAGAAATCACCATGCATGCGGTACTTCGCATAGACAGGTTATTCTAACAGAATACTAAATAATAGAAGCAGGTCAGGCATAATACGCACCGACAGGATGTTCCAACAGAATAATAAAGACGGAACCAGGTCCGGCATAAAACGCACAGACAAGATATTCCAACAGAATAATAAAGAATGGAATAACAGAAGAGTTTCACCAAGTATAGGGTAGCCCACGTATACAGGTCATTCCAACATAATAATAAAGAATGGAATAACAGAAGTTCTCTTCATGAATATAAAAGAAATAATACCCCTTACCGTAAAAAAAACTTGATATCGAAGTAGTGAAGTAGCAGAATACTTTTCTTCTCTCTCTCTGTAATTTCTCTCTCTAGAGTTTCAGTGAATTCGTAAGAAAATAATGAAGGAATGAGCTTCTATTTATAGAAAAATGGACTGCATAGCAACTAACTCATGAACGGTCTAGATTGATTTACTTTAATTTGAAGGTTCATATTTAAAACAAAATCTTTTAAATAAAATATAATATATTCTATTTATAATCTAATAAAACGAATAACTTTATAAAAGATTTTACTATGCAAATACTATGCAGGCACTATGCAAATACTATGCATAATAAAATATAATATATTCTAATTATTGTCTAATAAAATAGATAACTTTATAAAAGTATTCTGTATTATATAAAAAGATTTTACTATTAGCCTAATAAAATGAATAACTTTATAAAAGTATTCTGTTTTATATAAAAAGCTTTTCTGTTTTATTACATTAATAATACCAATAAAACAAAACTGAGTGACATATCACGTAAACATCAATAATCAATACCGTGTGCTACTATGCAACCACGCGTATTACTGTACTTTTACTACCGAGTAATTCAACAGTATTAATGGTAAAACTTTCGCCGTTATTTTCAATAAAATATTTTTGTCGTTTTCTCAATCCGACAATAATTTTGTTGTGGGGTCCACCAATGATTGTGTCGTCGCACGAATATTTTCTGTTAAAACGAATATTCCCCGACCAGTCGAATATTATATAACAACTTGCGTACTTTGCAAAATTTATAAATATTACCCACAACTATAACATTATATCAAATCCACACCATAATATTCAAAAAAAATATTTCGAGAAATTTAAATCTTTATTCATAAAATCTGGGGTCTCACAATTTTTAGTAATCTTTACATTTAATTTTAACTTATAAGTCATTATGAGTCAAACACTTTCTTATTACTTATAAGTCAAATTGATGTCGAACGTTTTTACTTATAAGTCACAATTTAAAACAAATTATAAGTTAACTTATATTTGAACTTATAAGTCATTTTAAAATAAGTCATTCACAAATAGGCTCTTGGTGAGTGTGTGCCCCGATAGTAGATCGATTATGAAATTGAAATGGAATTGATTTTGAAAATCTCATGATTAGTCATGGTAATTATTTTATAATATTGGGAGTTCGGGATGTTTGGTGTTGGAATTCAATACTAATTCTATTTGTTGGTCTCTACCTCTAAGAATAAATTTTGAAGATGACAAATAGGTTATTAAGAAAATGAAAATAGAAAATTTTAGTATCGTCTCTATAGGATTTTTTTATAAATATATATTTTAAAATTAGTTATTTTCTTATTTTGATCAATTTTTTTAAACTATTGAAGTAGTGTCCTTCCATTTAATTATTCACTGCCGCTAGTCTCTAGCGATAAACGTACATGTTATTTAGATGAGATGATTTGCAACTTAGCTTTAAGTGTTTAACGAGTAACGATGTCGTCTTAGCTCAAGTGCAACAACAGTGTGTTCTTCTATGAGTTGGCAATTAAAAATTATTTTTTTTAAAATTCTACTATTGGGTTAATTGGTTAATCAAATAGTAGAATTTTCCTATCCAAAATCGAATCTGAAAACCAGAAATAAAATTCGGTTATAATCAAAATTATCCAAATAATCAAAATATTTTTTTGACATTATAATTATTTTAACATATAATTTACTAGTTTGGTAGAGCCCCAAGTATTTTCTGGCATGTACACGTGGATAATTGAACAATTTTTTTTATTTTTTTCTCGTTAAAAGTCAATTAATTTGGATGAAATTTGTGGCGATTTGTTAGAGTTATATTTGAACTAATTTGCTTTAAATATATATAATCTTTTATTATTTTTTATTTTTCGATCTAGTTAGATTGAGTTGTAGGCATATTGGGTATTTAAACTTGTCATATTAGAAGATGAATACTTCACTGATTAAAAGTCAAATATTGCAAATGTAATTTTTTGCTGTATAATAATTTGTAGAAATAATTTTAAAATATACCATTTTTATAATAATGTATATTATGAATTGAAATATTTTTTTTAAAAAAATATTAATTTTTTTACATAATCATAGTTAATATATTGGTATATACATTAGTTTACTAGAAATATTTTTTAAATAGCAAAGATATATAATTTTTTTTATAAAATGATATATTGTATGCTATAATAAGTTCTATAAATATATATATGTATTATACTAATTAAATAATGTAGTACAAAGATAATATTTGGTAAAATGATTAATTATATAAATAAACAAAAAATTAATTTTAAATATTGTCTTAATTTTTAGAATTAAAATTTTATATTACTTATACTTAAAATAAATATGAGCCTTTGACGTAAAAACACAAACTGATTCAATGGATGAAAAGTAAGTCGATGACAACTATCCTTCACCATCCTCGAGGACCTATTAGAAGCAAGTACTATCATAGCCTTCAGATCAAAAAGTTGATCAACCATAACAAAGGCCTAACTTTCTTTCCAATTAGTCACGGTGTTGAAGGAAAGTGAAAGAGAATTGAAAATGCTAGCCAACCGTTTTTCTTAAAAATTGAAAAGAAATTGGCAATCTTCACATCTCTCTGTCTCGCAATCTAAAAGAGCTACGAGTTTTCTTCTGTCAAACCTCACCTGCTAGTTCATCAACTAGGTCTTTTCTCTCTCTTTTCTATACTTGGATTCCCTCCGTCGTTTTCTTTTATTATAGTTTTTTTGATCAGTTGTATTGATTGATAGATCATTTGTTGAGAAGAATTACAAGGATCTAAAGAAATTGAACCCTAGATTCCCTATATTGATCCGTGAGTGCAGCGGTACTAAGCCTCAACTATGGGCAAGATACGGTAAGAAAAACCCAATTCTCTCTACTTCTACATGAGTATTAGCATATTTACCTTCTTCATTTTGCTCCTTTTAATTTATCAATGATTGTTTGGTTTTGTCTCAATTAGGTTATGGAGTTGATTTATCATTCCCCTTTTTGAATTAAGCTAAGATGATGATGTCTCAGTTAATTTTATTTTTTTGGTGAAGAAACAAAGAAATAATATGGCTCATATGGATATCCCATGTCTAGCATAACTACAACTATAAAATAATCAATAAATCAGAGAATTAGTGAGAAGTTATTACTTGCAAATTAAAGGAAAATGCTGAATTCTTAAACTTTAAACCAGTGAGATTGAATATCCAGAGAAGATAGTGTTTGAATTCAAAACTCTTTGGCTCAAATCATATATTTGTAAAAGTAACAGGAATCCAAATTGATAAGTTACATGAAATGCACTATTGAATATTAAGTGAAATAGTGGAACTGGGAAACAAGTGCGAAGTGCCTTAGAAATGAATGTAGAATGTTTAGTTATCTTTGATGTTAGAATATGTTTTAAACAGTGTAAAGTCCATTATTGGATCTCATATATTTTTACTCAAACAACGTGGGCTACCCATGCTAAAAGGATACTTCAAATGAAATTTTGTGATTTACTTGGTTGGTATTGTTATAATGTTCTCTCACTTGCAAAATGCTTCACTAGATTTAGCAACCACAAAAACAAAAGACACTTTAGTAGAGTACTCTGTTAAACCAAGCTTTATTTCTGATTGCCTAAGATATGATCTGTTGCGAGGAATTCTCGAAAAAATAGGATTCACAACGACAACCCATCTCATTTCATATCTTTCTCATTCAAAAAATATCTGAGATACATGTATTGATTCTGTTATTTCAAAAAAAATTTGAATGTTGAGAATTTGAATGTTGTATGGACTATCTATTGCAGCAAAGAGAGAGAAGTTCTAATCAATTTAAATTTTAGCTTCTGAATTGGTGCACAATTTTTGTGGGAACGATCTGTTATATGGTTAGGATGTTGTCCTGTCGAGCTACATGTAATCTTTTCCAAGATATTACCTGATTGCTCAACAGAGCATTTAGGATTAATTTTGTTCCTCTAGATTTAAGCCTGCCTCAATTAGATTTCTCTAGAAAAAGCAATATTTTCAAGTGTCACTCTTATAACAGTCGTATGCCGGGTGGTTTATCAGGTAACTAAACATATATGGATAGGCATGGATTTGCAGTTGCGGTGGTGCATATTTTTTGGGCTGGTTAAACCTAATTAATTATTGGTTTTAGACTGAGACAGAGGGAGTAATGAATTGAATTTAATATTGAAAGAATAAACTTATTTAAAATCTTATATAGTCAACTTATATTAGAGTACCTCGATTGGTTATTACTACTTAGTCTACTGAATATATCAGGTAGGTAGTTAGTTTTGTTTTTATAGTGTTATGTGAGGGTTTTATGGAACACCCAACTGCTAGACGGTAAGACCCCGTGCACCTTTGCCCCTGCCATGTTCTGCACCCCTCCACAATAAGCCATTCTACGCAGCTCATCTTCATCGATCTTAATTAGTCTTTGAAATTCAATTGCGCAGAATGAGTCTTTGAAATTGAATTTTTTTTACTTGCTGCACCAATTGCCCCTAATTGCCTGAAAAAGTTGTTGTTTCAAAATTGACCTCGTTTAGTCGTAGCAATTGGAAAAGTATATATCCATCCCTTTTTAATATAAAATTTCCTCTTATAATTTCTTCAGTGACATGTTATACCTATTCATAATTTTTTTCCCATGGAAATTCATCTTTTATTGTTGTTAAGAGACAAACACAAGTAGGACAACCCTTAATGTTGGGGCTTGTACTTATGTAGACCAACAGTGCCATCAACAAAATATAAAATAAGGTGGTCGCTAGAATTGGTTTTTATCAAAGTACTTTTACTTGTTTTTATGTGGAGAATTAAATTTTTGGCCTGAAGTTCACTTATAAGATTTGTATCCTCTTACTTCCCAACTCCTCATCAACTCATAAACCCATGCACTAGTGAATCTAATATCTTAACTAACTATTTAGAATAACTCCTTTCCTAAACTCAAGTTGTTGTTGCTTGTATGCTATAATCTCTCATGAGTTTGCTGGATAGGATGTAAGTAATGTTCGATTTCCTGTTACAATCAATACACATATCTCAGAATTTCACATCTTTATCATTCAAAAAATATTTGAGATTTGTATATTGATTCTGTGATTTCACCTTATAAGCATAAACTGAAAAAGTATCTAGTCCCACATTGGTTGAGGATGGTTGGTGTAAGTTTACCTTATAAGGCTACCAGTTATAATCTCATTTTTATGTGGATTGTTGTAGTATGATACTATGAACAGAATATATTTGGGTTGGGATTTATATGTGGGAATGGTTGTTGCAGGATAAGGAATATTCAGCTACTAACATCTCGATAATGGAAACAATGAGTTCATCTACTTCAGCCCGCCTACCTCGAGAACCAACAAATTATGATTAAAGTTTCTATGCACCAGAGCCTGCTCTTTTCAGATAGTCTTTAGGTAATCTCTTGGTCATGCTTATCTTATATATATACTCTATAGGGAAGAAGTCAAAGAACTGCATTTTTCAGTTGTATTGAGGCCATCTACTTCACTAGCGGATCAAGAAGTTTCTATCTTACCAAAGATTATAGGGAATATTAGATTCAATAGTCTTTACTAGTTAGTAATCGTCGGTCCAAGCATGTAGCAATGTGTATCAGTTGACTTGTTAACAGATGCAGCATAACTTACAAAATACCTTTAGCCTACTTGATAGCAATTTTTCTTCAGGATTTGAAGAATCTGAGAATGCAATTGTACTCGGCCGCTAAATATTTTGAATTATCTTACAATAATGATGACTCAAAATAGATTTGAGTAACTCATTAGGACAATTTGTCTTTGCAGATTTAAGCTTAAAATTTTTTATCATGTTTTATATTTTCTTTTGTTTATTCCTCAAACTTCTCGTAGAGTGGTGGACAAATTTAAAGATTACGCCATTAAAGACTTTGTCAATATTGTGGACCATTTAGGCTCTGTGACCTTCAAGGTTAATGATCTGTTGGATGAGAAAGTTGACGAAGTTTCTAGAACAGAGATTAGGGTATCTTGCATTGAACAGGTATGTTATGGCTTTTTTAGTAATTATAGGGATATCTAAGAGTTTCAGTTGTGTTAAATGAATCTCCATAAAGAAGTTCATACTTGAAATCTAGAATAAGATTCACATTCATCATAGATTCTAATTAAGTACTTGAATTCTTGGATAAATTTAACAATTATTCAAACTAAAATTTTGGATGGAACGCACTGGGCAATGTTAGACCTGGTTGATCTTGATATTTGGTATTCAGGATGTTTATAGATGTTGGTTGCACATCTAATTTGTGAAATATGAGATCAATTGCTTTCTTGCCATGTGATGCATCTGATTTTATCATATGAAAATTCTGGATGATTGTGCCAAATAGAATAACTGAAAATTCATAAAAATATATAAGTTGTATTAGCTATTTTGCCCCTTTATGTGTTGAATAAATATTTATATGGAAGGCTGATCCTCCACATTCTTTTGGTTTTCTTATTTTTTTAGTTTATTTATTTTGTTGGTTCAGTTAGTCTTAAAAGAATTATTCTAGGTAATGTTTCCTATTAAATATTTTGAATTTGATGTGTGGTGTGTTGAATTCTTACAAATTTTAGATTTTCTTATTTATTTACCGCCATTTAGGAAAACCATGAATTTGATTTATACCGCTATAGTTAGATTTGATTTGTTCTACTTGATTTTCGAGGCTACATTGTTTATGAGACAAACATGTTTTTATATCTTTTTCTCTATATGGGACAAACATGATCTTTATAACTTTGAGTAATAAAAATGCTTATAAAGGTTTGTTAATGTTAAATGGATCTTGAGGCTGGTTGTGTTTATGGTTTATGTTCATATGAACTCAATACATGATCAATGAATTAAGTAGAAGTTGCCCATGCTAGTTACATGCTTTCAAGTTTTCTGAATAACTTTTTATATGGATATGACTTTGATGAATTTGGTTTTATTGGTTTTTTTATTTTATTTTATTTTTCGAAGTTAACTGTTTGGTGAATTTGAGCTTAAGATCATTAGTTGCTTGATTGCATCTGACTAATAATATTATTGTTCCATATTTATGGGCCTAAAAAGATAGCATAAGTTTTTTAGTAATGTTATAGTTATAGTTATGGAAAATTCACAATTTATTATTTAAACATTTCTTTCTTTATAGACATTTCTTTTTTAATTTAATAACTATTTGACTGATTTATGTCTATATGTTATTTTGATTTGCAGATAGAGTTTTTTCTGGAAGGTCAATAACCACAAAGTTGAAGGTTTTAATTAAGTATTTTCTTAGGATATGAATTTTAGAATTTCAGTCTTTTAGATTATATAATTTGATTGTGGTACTCAGATTATTTAAGCAACTGTTTATTGCCCAGCAAGTTGGGTATTTTGTTGAATCAATGAATCTACTATTTTTTTTATAAGATAATTACTTTTTATTTTAAATGTTTATTGCCTTTTGTCTCTTATATTATATACAAGTGTAAAGTTGAATTAAAAAGCTCACTAAATGTATTATATATTTTTAATTGAAAATTGTTAATGTAACAATACATTTTGAATGTCAAATAATTTAATATGACCACCACATCATTACGTTTTATAATTATTTATTGACAAACAATATTTGGTCAATGAAAATTAAAATTTAATGACGAATAATATATATTCATTTAATTATGATAATTGATTTTGTCACTAATATTAACTATTTGGTGACAAGTTATGTCGTTACTATTATATATCATTCAGTGATGACTTTTAATTTTGTAACTATGTGACGAGTGCTATCGTCACCATAAGTATTCAATTAGCGACAGAAAAAAATGTGTCATAGAAATTAACTATTTGGTGACAAACTATATCGTCACTGTTATATATTCATTTAGTCACAAAAATTAATTTTGTCACTATTAGTAGCTCTTTTTGTGACGAGATGTATCGTCACCATAAGTATTCAATTAGTGATATTAAAAAATGTGTCCCAAAAAATAACTCTTTGGTGATAAATTATTTTGTAATATTATTTAAAATATAAAATGACAACGACATAATTGTCATGTTAAATATATTATTAAGTGACGAATTGTTTTGTCGTCATTTATTTTCTTATTTTTGATGACGATAAACACAATAACATGACGAAAGAATAATCATAAATATGACAATATTGTCGTCATTAAAATTAAATGATTTAAATAGGATAACATATTTTCGTCACTAAAATAATATCATTTAATGATGAAAAACGATTTTTGTCATTTAATGCACCAAGTTTTGATGACGAAACATAATATAGAGTGACGAAATTTTCATTCAAATAGTGACGCTATTAACATCACTAAAAGTAATTAATTATAGTGACAATGATGTAGATCGTCACCATAAGTTAAAATATTTAGTGACAACATCAAATATTGTCAAATAAACTTAATACCACGCTCATACAGTGACGATCTCTGTGACGATTAACACTCGTCACCAACATCGTTGCCGTATGTTGAGTTCTTGGAAGCTCTTCTCACATTCCTCGTTCCGTTCAAATTTTGTATCTTTTCGAGTCAGTTGAGTTAATGGAGTAGCGATTCGAGAAAATCCTTTCACGAATCTCCGATAATAACCAGCTAAGCCTAGAAAGCTACGTATTTTGATTATTGACTTAAGTTGCTCTCAACTGTGACTCATATCCCAATCTTGGATAGCACGTCACAATGGCACCTATCAGTTTATCACCGCACAAATATGACG
This sequence comes from Panax notoginseng, assembly GCA_016801055.1. Lineage (NCBI taxonomy): Eukaryota > Viridiplantae > Streptophyta > Magnoliopsida > Apiales > Araliaceae > Panax > Panax notoginseng. Next base: position 204,851,097 of record CM029016.1, read on the forward strand.
TCCCTTACGGAGAGTCTGGCTTCGGTGCATTCCACAAAGGAAGTCACCAAATAGAGGCTAGGGTACCAACTCCTGTAGTTGGGTTTTTAACTCCTGAAGTTCAATAGGAGCCATTCGATATGAGATTTTAGAAATAGATTTTGTACCGGGTTCAAAGTTGATACAAAATTCAATATCATGCTCTAGGGTAGGCCGAGAAGTTCTTCAGGAAATACGTCAGGAAATTCACTAACAGAAATATTATTTAAATCCGACGTATTTTTATTCAAATCCATGAAATGGGCTAAGAAAGTTTGACATCCGATTTTCAATAAATAAATGGCTTTATGACTTGATATGACAGTGATTAACTTTAATGGTTTGGTTGCTTGAATTCGTACAACAGGTTGGTTAGGAATATGAAAACTAACAACCTTACGAAAATAATCAATTTTTGCATGATGAGTGGTTAACCAATCAATCCCTAAAATCACATCAAATGCAAGTATTTTCAAAGAAATGAGATCACAGGTAATGTGATGGTGCCAACCTGAATCAAGTAAAATTTATAAACAGTGGATGTAACGAAAATTTTTCCTAACGGAGTTTCAACAGATAAGTCAAAGTCTAATTTCTCACGAGTCAAATTCAAATGTTGAGCACAAGTAGGAGAGATAAAAAAATGGGTAGAACTTGTATCTAATAAGGTATAGACTATGTAATAGTTTATGATTAATTAACCCGTGATAACTTCGTTCGGTTCCTCGTCACGAAAAGCGCTCTACCTTAAACTACCGACTTTGTTTTGTTCGTATCCGCCTTTGGTGTCACCATCCCAGCTGGACTTAATTTTTCTATAGGACAAAATCGAGCTATGTGACAAAATCTGTAACATCTAACCGTCGGTTGTTTTCCTCCCCTAGAATTTGTTGCTGGTGCTGGTGTTGCTGCCGACATCTTCCCATCATCGTTAAATCTTCTCTTCTTGAAGTTTCCACTTGAATCATTTTTTCTATTATCTTGGCCATGATTACCACCGAAGTGGCTACCATTTCTGGCATGATAATTTTTTCAACGATAGTTATCATTGTTCCAATGGCCGTTGCCACCGGTACGATTATTATCGTGTTGTTGGTCATTAACTTTTGGTTGGGTTGACTCATTATCGCGCTCCAATAACTGAGCCTTATTCACAACATCTGAATATAAACAAAATTTATGAGAAATGAGGTATTGGCGTATTTCGGGTTTCAAATCTCGCAGAAATATTCGCGTCATTCGCTACTCGTTGTTTACCAAATGGGATGCAACTGGGATAGCTCAGCAAACTTAGCTTCGTACTGCGACACGGTCATATTGTTTTGCTCCATTGATCATCTCAAAATTTTTAGATGTCATTCTCAAATACTGTCACAAAACAAGGGTTAACTAAAGAAAATGACATACCACATAATACCCCTATATTCTGATCGATCAACAAATAAGCTTAGGTAGGACACAATAGCGAAGGATTTACTCATCTCTCCCCTCTTAGTTCTATTCCCCGATCTCAGCCAGAGACCATATCCCTAAGCTTTGATACTAACTGTGACTCATGTCCCAACCGTGGACAGTACCTCACAGTGATACTTATCAGTTTGCTACTGCAGAACGGCGTCCCCTACGGAGAGTCTAGCTTCAGTGCATCCCCCATCAACAGAAAGTCACTAGATAGAGGCTCGTGACTCTTTTCTTATGGCTCTGATACCAACTGTGACGCCCCCAAAATAGGTCCAATCCACCCAACCTATTCTGAGTTGCCAAATACATGGTACATAAAATAATTACAACTTCATTATTATAATTGTCGTGCAAAAATGTCAACACATATATTGTGGGTTTAAAATACAAATATTATCTTCTAGACAATAGTCACACTCAAATAAGTCCTCATTATAATTATTGATACACTATTTCACAAAATAGTGAGGACTACTAAGACAACTTTTTTGAATCATCACTCCACACCCGACTAGTTTCCGCTATATTCTCGCCTCCTGAGAAGAAAAATAGAACAAAAAGGAAAAAGGTGAGCTCAACTAGCCCAGTAAAGAATATTATGACTAAAATAATATAGAGCAAATTATCGTTAGTCCTCAACAGAGAGCAATCTGATAGAATACAATAGACAACAAGTTTTAGATCAACAACTGCAGCGAAAATAATAATTCATTAGAAGAGTTAAGTAGAGAATGAAATCTACTATCATCTATGAATTTAAAAGTCCATCATCAATATTTTATCCCTGTAATATCAATCATCAAATATTCATTTTTGCACTACGGGTCAAAGATATTCATTTGTATCACTAGTTAGTCATGTTCATCTCAACACCTGTTCATCTTTGTACTACGGGCCAAAAATATTCATCAGGTAATCATTCATCTTTGCACTATAGGCCAAAGATATTCATCAAGTATCACCATTAAAGACTGAGGATGATAGAAATATTTTCAAGAAAATGAATCCAGAGAGATAAAAAGACAAAGATTAGGGATTCATACTTTAGTTTATCCAAGTTCAAAAATACTCCATAATAATCAATTGTGGAGCAGAATTCAAAAATAAAGATCAAAACATAGATCCAATCAAAGATAGGAACCATAACGGACAATCTTGGACACATAAAAGAAAATTTAATTTTTCTTTGAATAGTGCCGTATTTGTGAATAGTGCCATATACGTGAATAGTATCGTATACGTGAATAGTAACCCTGATACTAAAAGGTAGAAATTCTATAAAAAATACCATCATACTTCGTGAATAGTACTCATGAATAGTAACCCCGACATTAAAAGGTAAAAATTTCATAATAAAATTCATACCAATATTCCGGTATAATGATATTGAAAGAAATAATATCATTTACGAAAAAAAATAACATCCCTTACCTCAAAAGAACAATACTTCTGACTAGAATATCGGATATAATGCTGAAGAAAACTTGCACCGTATAGCAACACTCAAAGAATCAAAATACTCACAAAAATACGCTCGATAATATAGAGAGAAAAACTTCAGTTTCTGATGTGATTTTCAATTCTAACATAAGGACCTATTTGTAGGAAAATGCTTAAAACACCAAAGCAGAAAATTTAATAAAATAATATTATTTATTAAAAAATTTTCTACGCCCACCTTAGAAATCTGTATTCAGCATTTTGCAACAACAAGTGGGGCCCACCAACACACAACATATTTTAAACATTTTTCGTAACAAAATCAATTCAGACCCAATGTTCCAGAACCTCAATAATTCATAATAAATAACCCTTTTATTAGAAAAATTCAAATCTTATGTCTATTTCATAGGAAATTCAATTCTCTACAACTTTGTAGCTTTAAGTTTTTCTAAATTTCAAACAGAAATTGACCGAAATCCACATACGGACGATTTTGTAGGCTATAATCAAATTTCAGTCAAAAATAGGGTCCACCAACATGTTTAACATGTTTTTAGCATTTATTGTAACAAAAATACTCTTCCTCCTCATTTATTCATATATCACACATTCGTTGTAAAAATATCACCATTATTATATTATCGCATTATACATTAATAATGTAATATAATAATATATTTGAATGAATTATTTTATCAGAAAAGATAAAATATCAATTTTTAACAATTGTCACTTTTCTATAAATTTCATCATTTATATCCACATAAAATAAATATTTTCCTTATCATATATATCAATAATTAATTATTCACAAATAATATTACAGAATCGCAATAATGACAACCAAGTCGTTCTCAGGAAAGAGGGGGCCTTCCGACAAGGATTTCTCCTTACTGGCGCGCAATTAAATAACCTCTCCTAGATAGAACTTTCTTAGACATTGTCAATAATGCTATCTAATAATATTATTCAAATAATATAAATTATTGATCTGATAATTTAAAATACTGTGCAATGACAATTATTGAATCAACAATATAAAATATCAACGCAACAATTATTGAATCAATAAAATAAAATATTGAATAGTAATTACTGTAACAATTATTGAGTAGTGACTTCTTACGTAAGAATCAATAATTGGTGCAATACCGTGTGCTACTGTGCAACACCGCGTCTTACTGCGTTTTAACCACCGAGTATTCCAACAGTGTTAACGGTAACAACTACGTCTTTATTTATAAAAACTCATACTGTCGTTTTCTTCATCCAACAGTTTTCTGTTATGGGACCCACAAATAGCTGCGCCGTCGTACGAATATTCCCCGACAGCAAGAATATTTCACGACCAAACGAATATTTTCCGACAACAATGAATATTTAATAACCACTTGCTTATTTGAAATATTTGCGCATTTTACCCATAACTAACCACATTAATCAAATCAACCCCTTACTATTTAAAAATAATAAATATAGGAAATTCTATTTTATTAAAAAAAAAAATTTTGGGGTCTTACAGTCGTGATACTAATGAATATCCTTGGTCGTAATGCAAGAATGATTCGATGATGTGGATTAATATTAAGCTGAGTTTCAGCGATAAAGTTGATGAAAAACTTTTTAAATCATAGAAGATAGTAGATATCATGCTCTACTTGACTCTTCTAATGAATTGCTTGTTCCGCTGCAGTTAAACTTGATGTTTATTATATTTTATAAGTTTAACACTGTTGAAGGCTAAAGATAATTTATTCTGTATTATCTTAGTCATAATATTTCTTACTGGGTTAGTTGAGCTCATACTTTGATTTCATTGTTCTCTTCAGGAAATGAGAATATAGCTGGGACTAGTCGGGGAATGGAGTGACGGTCCGGGTGTTTGCATTAGTAGTCCTCACTATTATGTGAAATAGTGTGATAATAATTGTATTGAGGATTTATTTTTGAGTTTGAATACTGTCTAGAAGACAATATTTGTATTAAAACTCACAGCTTATGGTTTGTCGTATTCTACACGACACTTATCAGTTGTATAAATTAAGTTTGTATTTGAATTATGTACCATGTATTTGGCGACCCAAGATGAGTGATGTATACCTATTTTGGGGGCGTCACACATAACATCTAAGTGCATGTAAATAATTTTTTTTAAAAAACAATCAAGAACCCTAATTTGTGGTCTGAAATCCATATGTCAGAGCCTCTAGATCTTAATTTGTTAGATGTTAGGATGGCTAAGTGTATCATTGATATTCTATGCCATGAGGAGAGTACACTGGAAGTGGAATCAAGTCCATAGTATGTCTAGATCACAAATTATTCATGGTCAAACATGGTTGACCAGTCACAAAATCTGGAATCTGGAAAACCCAGATATCAGGAAACTGTTTGACAAGAATTTTATAGGCCTTAGATCTTGCATTTGTTAAGGTTCTAGGCCATGAGAGTGTATAGCTTTTGTAGTATGATATATGGACTACCAAACAATGACACTAGAACACCTAGATCATCAACAAGATCAAAGATATTCATGGTCAAAACTGGGTTAACCATCCGACTGGGAAGACTTTCTGGAAAATCCAGATTTCTTCATGAGCAGTTTCTGGCTGGTACTTTGACCAAGCCAGATCTTGCTTCTATGATGTTGTTAAGCAACAAAAGTGTATTACTTTTGCACCTTGACATACATACTACATAAGTGTTACACTTTAACACACAATTAAAGCCCAGAATCCAAGTTATTAAGATCCAAAGTAGGACCCTCACACTATTCTTATTTTCTGAAAATTCCAGAAAATGAAGAACAGCTCTGACAGTTATTTTGAAGGCTTATATCTTTCATTATGTGATGTAGTTTGACCTTGAACATTGTTGGTACATGTAGTATTACATCAATACTACATAACCGGTACACCTACATGCCCATAAACATTTTGAACAAGAAATTAAAGCTAGTCAAACTAGGCACCATGAAACTGACTTTGAATGTTCTTGAAGGCTCAAGAACAACTATAGCGACAATTTTGTCACGATAGGCCCCTTTAGTGACAATTTTATTAAAAATAAATTATTTAATTTAAATAATTAGAATAAAATGGAAAATAATTATGAAAAACTCATAATTATTTTGTAAAAATTATTTTAAGGTATAAAAATTGACTTTTAATAATTTGAGATATATTTAATTAATTTTTTAATTTATTTAAATATTAATGATATTTAATTTATTTAATAATTATATTAAATAAATTACTTAAAAATGATTTCAATATTTTATAAAGCATTCAAAAATATATTAAAGTGTAAGAAAATATTTGAAGTTATATTGAATAACTTTTAATATTTTGGGATGTATTTCATTAATAATTTAATATTAATGATAAAAATTTATTTAATAATTTTATTAAATAATTGATGGAAAAATAGTTTTAATGTTTTAAAAATCATTTAAAAATGATTTAAAGGTTTTAAAAATATTTTAAGTTATAAAACATAACTTTTAATATTTTGACATGAAATACATTTTAATATTAATGGCAGTTATTTAATAATGGTTTTAAATATTTTAAAAATTATTTAAATGTGATAGAAAGGTATTAAAAATACTTTGAGTTATAATAAATAACTTATAATATTATGATATGTATTTCATTAATATTTGAAATTAATTAATATTAATGATAATGGAATTATGTGGTATTTAAATTATTTAAAAATGATATTAATGATTGAAAAATCATTATAAATGATAATAATTATCTAAAAATTATTATGAACTTCCGAAAAGTATTATGACTGATAATTAATTTGTCTAAAATGTTATTGAACCAGTTAAGTAGAGTTTTATTAAAAATAGGCTCGATAATTATCCGCTTGGGTAATCGGGATGTCGAATTAGTACCGAACTCAAATCAAACTAAAATAGTTTAACTTGATATCGTGTCTTATGTGTTTTATTTACTATTAGGGATATGTGTTATGTGTTTAAGTTATATTATGACTGTAATTAATAGTAGTATATGTTATGATATTATTCTAATTGAGAGATTGATATTATCAATATTAGGTCTTTCAGATGAAGCTAAAATAGATTGCGTAACAGTAATCGACGGTTCAGGCACGTTCCTATACTCTTTTATTGTTCAAGTTCTCTAACTCAAACCTGAGTTGATATTTTAATGCATGCTCGTGGATAATCATTGTTAATTATACCACATCTATGAATTATTGATTCACATGTTGTGCATGTTGCATATGTTCATCAGGTATGAAAGGCTGATCACCTTCATTACCATTTGGTTCAATTATAATTGTTCATGTTCATTGTTGGCCATTCATTATTATTGACTCGGTCATTCATTTATGAAAATTAATTCATGTTCTTTCATCATTATTATATTGTTGAAAGTTTGTCAGCTTATTATTCATTCTTTCTATCATGATATATCTTTCTTTGAACTTAAAACTTGCTGGGAAAACTTGTTGCTCACCCTTGCTATATCATGATAAATATTTTAGATTAAGACGAAACGTCGGATACAGGCAAAGTCAAACACAATTCCAGCATTGGATTATTGTGTAACTAAAACTTGTAACAGTATTGTATGATAATGACATTGTATGTCAATTAGGATTTTAAATTCAGGTATTAAGTTAGGGTTATCAACCTTGGGGATTATGTGTAAATGTATTTGTATAAATAATTTATGTTTATATTTTTCGCAATAGTTATGTAATTGGTGTACCAAGTTCGTGGTGATTAGTAGTCGGATTTGGAGACATCATAGTTGGTATCAAAGCTGTATGTTATAAACCTTAGGCAGGGTTACCTTAGGCTATAACCGCAGGGATGAGGATAAGGACTAACTCAAATAGAGTTAGTACGTTAATAATATTCAAAGATGAATCTCGACAAGTAATAAAAATCCATAGTTACCTAACTCTGATAATAAAGATGAATAGTAGTAATGAATAGATAGAGTCTAAAAGACTAAACTTATAAAGGGGAAAGAAGATCGTAAAATAAAACGATCATAACATAGGAAAGAATCGTAATATAATACAATTATAATATGAGATCACACCGTGATCTGATAAGGTCATAGTAGGGAGGAGGATCAATCTAATGATTGAAAAATTTTACAGCAAAATTGTTTTGTCAATTGTACTATGAATTATTACTATTTAAACTCAGAAAAGAGTTGTGGATGGTGTAATACGGATTAAATAAAATTCGTATGGAGTAGGGAAAGCTAGGATTATGTGGGATTTCAATTGAGGACTCATGTCAGCAGCTAAGTTGCATGATTCCTTGTATGGGCAGGGAATTTGTACTTGGTTTTAGAACCACTTAGTTTCCTATATCGATATAGTGGTTAAGTTAAACAATTCTTTGTATGGGCGGGGAATTGTCCTTGGTGTAACAACTGCTTAGCTTCTTATATTGATTAGTGGCTGGGTTGACTAATTCTTTGTATGGGCAGGGGATTGTGTTTGGTTCGACAACCACTTAGCTTCTGGTAGTGATAATCATTGAAATGTTTGTGTCACGTTATTTGCTATATACGTGTTGAGAAGGTGATTCTTTTCTCATGTGTATAACAGATAAATAGAGGATAGGTAGAGAATATAAGGTTAGGTGCGAGTTTTTAAAACTCATACTTATGGTAAGTTTGTGACTCATAATCGTATGGTATGTTTTTAAACTCCTAAGCGTATGGACAGTTCTTGATTGGTTCTTAAACTACGTATTGCTAGGATAAGTTTCGAAACTCATATTATTGTGGTAAGTTCCTGAACTCATAACGTGTGGTAAGTTTGATGAACTATACTGGGGTATAGATAAGTTGTGAATGAAGAATTGAGAATGATAGGAATAGATAGACTGATTAAGCAATGGATCATTATTGTGACGCCCCCAAAATAGGTCCACGCAACCCATTTTGAGTCGCCAAATACATGGTACAAAATTCAAATACAACTTCAATTATACAATTGTCGTACAAAATACGACAATACATAGGGTGTGAGTTTTAATACAAATATCGTCTCGTAGACAATATCCAAACTCAAATAAAATCTTCATTATAATTATTATCACACTATTTGATAGAATAGTGAGGACTACTATAGTAACCATCTTGGACCATCACTCCATTCCCTGACTAGTCCTAGCTATATTCTCATTTTCTGAAGAGAACAATGAAAGAAAAGGGTGAGCTCAACTAGCCCATTAAATAATATTATGACTAAGATAATGCAGAATAATTATCCTTAGTCCTCAACAGAGAAAAATATGATAGAATACAATAGACAACAAGTTTTAGATCAATAACTGTAGCGAAAATAGTAATTCATTAGAAGAGTCAAGTAGAGCATGATATCTACTATCTTCTATGATTTAAAAGTCTATCATCAATATTTTATCCATGTAACACAAATTAATAAATATTTTACATCAACGAATTATCCATGCACTGCGGGCCAAGGATATTCATTTGTATCACCAGTGGTCATGATCATGTCAAACAACTGTCCATCTATGAACTACGAGCCAAAGAGGACTTTCACCACATCATTTGTCTGTAACATTACAGATTATGATTATACCAATACACAATTTCTTGTCATAATCATATCTATCAACAATCCATCTATGCACTACGGGCCAAAGATGACTTTCACCATAATATACACATGAGGATGATGATAATGATATAAAGAATCAATCAAGTGAGATCAAAGATAAATATTAGAGATTTCTAATTCAATTTATCCAGAGTTCAAAAATGTCCAAATTGTCAACATGATAACTAATTGTGAAGTAAAATTCAAGAATAATATTAACGTATCAAAAATAATTTGGACATAAAAGAAAATTAAATTCTGTTGTGAACAGTACTCATAAATAGTACCGTATGAATAGTACCTAGACATGAAAAGATTAAAATTTAATAAGAAAGTTCATACCAATATTTCAGTGAAATGATATTAGATGAAGCGCAAAACTTAAGAAATTTCTAATCATTGCAGGAATTATAGAAGCAATACTTACCATAGTAAGTTTAAATTTAGGAATATGAAATGAAATAATATCACTTACATAATATAGAGTATGAAAGAAAATGATACCCTTTACGAGTATTGAAAGAAAATATCATCCTTTACGAAAAAAATAATATCTTTTACCTTAGTAGAAACTAGATTTGACTTGAAATATCGGATATTATCCTGGAAAAATCTTGCATAAAAAGCTACACTCAAAAGTATTCTTATATTCAAAAGAAATTCTCACAATATTATAGTAGGAACATTTGAGATTTTTGGTGTGTTTAGGAAGGAGGTTGTCCCTCCTTTTATAGTGCAACCTCGGAAGAAAAATTAAATAATCCTGCCTAATTTTCTTGCTTAACTATCCTGCCTAACCATCCTTTTCTTTTTTCCTTCTTTGCCTGCAATTCCTTATGGGTGAGGCCCACAAAATTTGGAAAATGAAGGATTTGCAGAAGAATTGTGCACGCAATTATTTTGGAGAATTCAAAACCAAAATGATAACCTTCACTCCACTTTTATTCACATGCTAAAAATTATATAGTATAATAATAATATTACCATTTAAAAATTATATTATTATATTATCACATTATTATAATGTAATATTATAATAATATATTTGAATGAATATTTTATCGGAGAAAATAATTGTGATTCTAAAGGAAAATATGCCAAACTTTCAACAAATGTTTTGTGCTAAATTCTTTCGTTTATATCAAAATTGAACCAATATCCACCATATAATAATTATTCATAATTAATATTTTAAGCTCACAATATTAACAACCAGATCATTCCCAAGAAAGAGTGGACTTTTCGATAAGGATTTATCCTTATTGGCGCGCAATTATATAACCTAACCCCTTTCCTCGACAGAACTTTCTAGACATTGACAATAATGCTAACTAATAATATGAATAATTGTGTAGTGTCAATTATTGATTTAATATATAAAATATTATGCAGAAGATACTGTGACAATAATATGAGATACTATGCAATAATTACTGTGACAATTATTAAATAAAACTGAGTGACTTCTTAGGTAAGAATCAATAATCAGAGATACTGTGCAATACTGTGTGCTACTGTGCAACCACGCGTATTACTGTACTTTTATCACCGGGTATTTCAACAATTAACGGTAAAAGTTTTGCCGTTATTTTTATAAAAAGGTTATTTCTGTCACTTTCTATATCCGACAGTTATTCTGTTATGTGGTCCACCAATGATTGTGCCGTCGTACGGATATTCCATGACAAAAAGAATATTCCCCGACCGAACAAATATTTTATAACAACTTGCTTACTTTGCAAAATTTGCATATTTCACCCATAACTAAAGCATTATATCAAATCAACACCTTATTATTCAAAATAATAATTAGAGAAATTCAATATTTATTTATAAAAAGTTGGGGTCTTACAATTATAGAAAGTGGAGTTGATGGTGGAAGCATATGAATTCCAAATCTTCTAGCTATGCTAGACTTTAAAATTTTTGACATCAAACTAAATACGCACTTATGTGCCTTTTAAAAATAAATTTTTATTCTCAATACATGGTGACAATTATGTATGTGTGGACTTCGGGACACTAACACATCGTTACCTGTTGAGGTATGATAGCACTAAAATTGATTTACAATCATTTTTGAACTGTTTAAAGAATAGTATATGCTAATTGTTTTGGCTAGACGAAAATAATTGAAAATATCAAAATGTATTTTAAATCATTAATGCATCATGTAACCTGGTGCAAAGATGATAAAAATTGACGAAGTTATCAATGCAGAATTACTTAGAGTTGGATGTGATCTAAAGATCGTCAGCCCACTATAGTATAATATATTATGACAAAGTCACACAATGACGGAATCCTCAAACGGGCTGTAAATACAGTGCGGTATCATGACGTCATAAAATTATTTTTAGAATTTCAAAGGTAAATTATTACCAATTAAATCTGGACATACATGTTTCGATTGAAATTAAATTATTGGCATGAGTCTAAGCTATTTGATTCAGCTAGACCAACGTTTATGAAAATTCAAAGTATTCTTTGAGAATTTATCCTGAACCAAATTGTTTTGGTACGGAATCCTATGATAAGACTGAGGTGAGCTATGCTAATTGGATAAAATAATCCAATCTATTTGTAGCGAAAATATTCGTGAGACATGATTAAAGTACTAGCATCAGTAGTTTACCTTCTTCGTGATTGTAAACATACTGTTAACCTTTTTAAGGGGTAGAGTACCTTTTTGTTAATTGAAAGAGGTCGTAGGTATTAATACCTTTAAACCTCAATAGTTCATGGTCTATATGACTCCTCAGCATGATTTGAAAATTTAACTCTTTAGAGTGATGTTTTGGGTAGTATGTGATGATGGGTATGAAATAGTATGAACTCGTTGCGTACGGTAGAATTTTATATAATTGAATAAAACTTATTATGAAAACCTAGTTCTGGTGAATGAAAGAGGTAGAGTGTAGTAGGCTGTAATTTCGGGGATGAAATTCTTAGAAGAATGAGTGAATGTGACAACCCGAGAATTTATAGGATTTATAAAATCTTAAATGATTAAATAAAGGTTAAATCATAAGACCTAGATTGGGAAATAGGGTATGGATTTAAAAATTTTGTGAAGAACTTATGTGGTTTTGTGTATTGTGATTATATGTGTGTACAGTATGTGGTTAAGGGTTAAGTATGAATCAGATAAGTATAACATTGGTAAACCCTAATTTTATGTTAGGAACTTCAATGTTCAGTTAAGAAACCCTAACGATTGGTAAGAAACCCTAATTCCAGCTTTGGAAAGCCTAATTTCAGTTCTGGGAATCCTAAACCCTAATCAAGAATTCTAAACCCTAATTTGGAAATCCAAATGCTAAGTATAAAACCCTAAGGGTTAAGATTTATGTGATATATGTGAAATGACCAAATTACCCTTCGAATTATAGGGGAAATAACCAAAATACCCTTAGTGGGTGCGAAATTACCAAAATGCCCTTTTACTTAACTTTTTAGTAAAAGATATTTCAAATGTGTGGTGAATCACCACTTGAGCTTGCCAAGTGTTCCAATTCATCACCAATCAGCCAATAAGGCCACATCACAACAATCTTGGCCATGGAAATCAAAAGTTGGTGAATTAAAGTAAGAAAAATCTTACTTTAGTTCTCATTTAGCCAAGACATTTCTCTTTCTCTAACTTCCGAATTTTTGGAGAGAAACTAAGTCATAAGGAAAGCCAAGAACACCCCTTAGCTCTCCAAGATCAGAATCAAGGGTCAGAAATCAAAGATTGCTAGGTCCTTAAGATTTCTGTAATCTATGTGTTTTGATGTTTAGATATATGTTATAAGATGTTATTTAGTGATTTATGATGATATATCATGGATCCATAACATCTAAGTGCATGAAAATAGAAATTTTTGAAAATAGTCAAAAACCCTAATTTGAGGTCTGACAGCCATATGTCAGAGCCTCTAGATCTTAATCTGTTAGATGTTAGGATGGCTAAGTGTATCATTGTTATTCTATGCCATGAGGAAAGTACACTGGAAGTAGAATCAAGTCCATAGCATGTCTAGATCATAAGTTATTCATGGTCAAACATGGTTGACCAGTCACAGAATCTGGAATCTGGAAAACCAAGATTTCCAGAAACTGTCTGACAAGCATTTTGCAGGCCTTAGATCTTACATTTGTTAAGGTTCTAGGTCATGAGAGTGTATAGCTTTTGTAGTCTGATATATGGACTACCAACCATGACACTAGAAAACTTAGATCATCAACAGGTTCAAAGATATTCATGGTCAAAACTGGGTCAACCAGCCGACTGCGAAGACTTTTTGGAAAACCCAGATTTTTACATGAGCAGTTTCTGGCTGGTACTTTGACTAAGCCAGATCTTGCTTCTATGATGTTGTTAAGCCACAAAAGAGTATTACTTTTGTACCTTGACATACATATTACATAAGTGTTACACTTTAACACACAATCAAAGCCCATAATCCAAGTTATTAAGATCCAAAGTAGGACCCTCACACTGTTCTTATTTTTTGGAAATTCCAGAAAATGAAGAACAACTTTGACAACTATTTTGAAGGCTTATATATTCATTATGTGATGTAGTTTGACCTTGAACATTGTTGGTACATGTAGTATTACATCAATACTACATAACCAGTACACATACATGCCCAAAAACATCTTAAACAAGGAATTAAAGATGATCAAACTAGGCACCATGAAACTTACTTTGAATGTTTTTGAAGGCTCAAGAACAGCTATAACGACAGGTTTGTTGCAATAGGCCCTTTGAGCGACAGTTTTATTAAAAATGAATTATTTAATTTAAATAATTAAAATAAAATGGAAAATAATTATGAAAAATTCATAATTACTTTGTAAAAATTATTTTAAGGTATAAAAATTGACTTTTAATAATTTGAGATATATTTTATTAATATTTTAATTTATTTAATAATTATACTAAATAAATTACTTAAAAATGATTTTAATATTTTATAAATCATTTAAAAATATATTAAAGTGTAAGAAAATATTTGAAGTTATATTGAATAACTTTTAATATTTTGGGATGTATTTTATTAATAATTTAATATTAATGATAATAATTTATTTAATAATTGTATTAAATAAATAATGGAAAAATAGTTTTAATGTTTTAAAAATCATTTAAAAATGATTTAAAGGTTTTAAAAATGTTTTAAGTTATAAAACATAACTTTCAATATTTTGACATGAAATACATTAATATTTTAATATTAATGGCAGTTATTTAATAATGGTTTTAAATGTTTTAAAATCGTTTAAATGTGATAGAAAGGTATTAAAAATACTTTGAGTTATAATAAATAACTTATAATATTATGACATGTAGTTTAGTAATATTTGAAATTAATAAAATATTAATGATAATAGAATTATGTGGTATTTAAATCATTTAAAAATGATATTATTGATTGAAAAACCATTATAAATGATAATAATTATCTAAAAATTATTATGAACTTCTGAAAAATATTATGACTGATAATTAATTTATCTAAAATGTTATTGAACCAGTTAAGTTAAGTCTTATTAAAAATAGGCTCGATAATTATCCGATTGGGCAATCGGGATGTCGAATTAGTACCGAACTCAAATCAAACTGAAATAGTTTGACTTGATACCGGGTCTTATGTGTTTTATTTACTATTAGGGACATGTGTTATGTGTTTAAGTTATATTATGACTGTAATTAACAGTAGTATATGTTATGATATTATTCTAATTGAGAGATCAATATTATCAATATTAAGTCTTTTAGATGAAGCTAAAATAGATTGCGCAACAGTAATCGACGGTTCAAGCAAGTTCCTATACTCTTTTATTGTTCAAGTTCTCTAACTCAAACCTGAGTTGATATTTCAATGCATGCTCGTGAATAATCATTGTAGATTATACCACATCTATGAATTATTGATTCGCACGTTGTACATGTTGCATATGGTCATCAGGTATGAAAGGCTGATCACCTTCATTACCATTTGGTTCAGTTATAGTTGTTCATGTTCATTGTTGGCCATTCATTATTATTGTCTAGGTCATTCAGGTATGAAAATTGATTCATGTTCTTTCACCATTATTATATTATTAAAAGTTTGTCAGCTTATTATTCATTCTTTCAATCATGATATATCTTTCTTTGAACTTAAAACTTGCTAGACAAACTTGTTGCTCACCCTTGCTATATCATGATAAACATTTCAGGTTAAGACGAAACGTCGGACACAGACAAAGTCAAAGACAATTCTAGTATTAGATTATTGTGTAGCTAAAACTTGTAACAATATTATATGATAATGACATTGTATGTCAATTAGGATTTTGAATTCAGGTATTAAGTTAAAGTTATCGACCTTAGGGATTATGTGTAAAGGTATTTGTATAAATAATTTATGTTTATATCTTCCGCAATAGTTATAGAATTGGTGTACCAGGTTCGTGGTGATTAGTACCCGGATTTGGGGACGTCATAGGAACCAAAACTACATTGTTTTAGACTTAGCAAAAAAGGTGCGATAAAACGACATTGTTTTAGGGCGTCCATTCAGGATACAACTTCTCAAAACGACACAATTTTGATAATAATAATATTTATCAAAGCGACACTGTTTTGCCAATAGAACTAAAATAAAATTTAAATTAAATTTTAAATAAATTTTGTCCAAAAAGTTATATACAATGACCCAGACCCACGAGCCAGGTAAGCCGATAGGTCGGCGGCGACGACGCGCGTGCGGGTTCGAACCAAGCCTTGGCTAGGTCCTCTCCCTTTCACAAAAGTGGGGTGCCCCTTGGGGCCCAAACCCAAGAGCAACTTTCATGTATATATACCTATTAAATCTTTAGTTCTTAACCAATGTGGGACTTGGCTTCCCATATATATTTATTATCATTTATCATTTTCAAGGGTGATATTTGGGAGTTAATATCTCATTCATTACTTTATGAATTTGAGCTTCCAAATACTTAATTTAATCTACTCATGGAATACAACACATTGATCTATGGATTCATTTAAAATAATTATTAAAACCCACTTTAATTTTGGCTCAAATTCAAACAATCCGCTACATGAATGATATTGATTGCCAGCCTTATGTCAATGTTATGAAGACTATAAGAGAAAGAGAGAGAATTGGAAATCATCTGTACCGAGAGAGGTAACTTTTAGCTTTGAACCTTCCCTTGTGAAAGATTATCGAGTTTACTGGTTGTCCAGTGAACGTGATGTCTTGAACTGTCCAACTGTTTGTGTAAATTAAGACAATAATAATTCACACATAATCTTTCCAAACATTATTTGGTTCTCATGATTTTGTTCATTTCGGCCCCGAACAATCCCGAATTTATGAGTGCTTTAGAGAAGTATAGTCTTATCTTTCTCATAGAATTGGCTCAGTTCACACTCACATAGGTGATTCTTAATAAGAGTATCCTGCCATACCCTACTTATTTATCAAGATTTAAGAATCATTAAAAGCATAGCTTATCTTGAAACCACTACAGGTATCACTATCTCGTATCATAGGAATGAGCAGAAGAAACTAATTTCTTCATAGTGATTTGGTTGAATCATTCACAATTTAGTTGTCCCTTTGAACCTAGATCTTGGGATCTCTAGTCAACTAGGTTGGGTTTCCATTATGACAATCCTTATTTATAGGTTTTAAACACATTCCCCTCGAAGTTATTTTTACTTGCTCTCTAGTCAAACCTTTAGTTAACAGATCCGCTATATTTTCTTTAGACTTTATGTACTCAATAGACATAATGTCATTAAAGAGCAATTATTTTATGGTATTGTATGTACGACGAATATGTCTAGACTTACTGTGATAACTCGAAAATTTAGAAATATTGAATAATTAAATTAAAGGTTAAAGTTTAAAACCTAGACTTGGAAAGAGGAATAATTTAAAATTTTTAAGAAAAACCTATATGGTTTAATATTTGAAA
Organism: Panax notoginseng; assembly: GCA_016801055.1. Taxonomy (NCBI): domain Eukaryota; kingdom Viridiplantae; phylum Streptophyta; class Magnoliopsida; order Apiales; family Araliaceae; genus Panax; species Panax notoginseng. The sequence goes on from CM029016.1 coordinate 204,868,614, forward strand.
AAGATTATGTAATAATATATATGGCTTACAAAATTCAAAACCTAAAAAGAGAGATTATAGCAAGTCAAAATAATATATATGACAAGTCATGAAAAAGGCTTATTGAATGTAGCAAACCGTACTAAAAGGTTTAATAGACATTAAATTAAATGTCTAGTCTAATATATGAATATATAAATTATTTTATGAATTATGAAGAATATGTATGTTTACGTAATATGGTAAATATATTAAATTATGTTTGTTATATGTAAATAAATTGATATAAACAATTTATAATGTGAGAAAATAAATTATAAATTATTTTGTATATGTGATGTGTACATGTTTGGTGTAACTTGTAATTGGAAGTTATATATATATATATATATATATATATATATATATATATATATATATATATATATATATTACGTGAGAAATAAAATTGTTGGGGAATAGTTTGCGTAATGAAGCAAAAAGAGGCGGTTTAAGCATATAATATTTATATATACTTTACCCAAGAGTATTAGAATAAATTCTTATATAAAATTATTTTAATAAAGGAAAGATATTATATTTATCATAATATCTTAAGGAAGTAAATAAATTCTTAATTGAATTTATGATAATGAGGTAAGGATATTATATTATAATATCTTGGGTATTTTTTAATTGTATTTACATAAGAAATTATGTGTAGCATATTTATTTTGTAATTATAAAATAAATATGTAATTTAAGTACGTTATGTTATGTTTTATAATTTATATATCAAAGATGAGTTATATAAATTATAGGATTTCATGAGGGTAAAATAGTTTAAGAAAATTTATGTATTAACTTATTTGATTAAATTAAGTTACTAAGATTGGGTAATTAAATTACTTAACAAAAGTATTAAAAGAATAGTTGAATTAATTATTTAAAGTAAAAAACAAGTGGATTAGAAACTCTAATTAAATATATAGGGTTATGTAAACTAAATGTATTGGACCCATAATATTTTCATGGCCCAAGCAAGTTATTAAGAGCCCAAACAATAAATCAAGTGGCCCAAATTTTTAGCCTAAACAAATTATGGACTTGCTAGGAAATAAATTAGTTAAATTATGCTAATAATAATAATAATAATAATAATAATAATAATAATAATAATAATAATAATAATAAAAAGATGAAGCAAAGGGGGGGGGGAGCACTTGGTCGGATTTGGCATAGATTTTAGGCACATGAGATTTATTTATTTTTACTTACGTGTCTCACTCTTAGTAAGGCTTAATATGTTGCCAAGATTATAAGTAAAGAGGAAAGAGAAAATGAAAGTTATGAAGAGATAAGAGAGTGAGAAAATAAGAAAGAGAGAGAGAAGCAAGAGGGCTTGGGCAGCCATTAGAGATAGAGAGAGAGAGAGAGAGAGAGAGCCATGGAAGCCAAGGAAGGAGAAAAAGAAGAGGAAATCAAGAAAAATGGAACTCTAAAGGTATAACACTCTAAACTTTATTCAATTTAATTGATAGTTTGATGAAATAAAGATTAAATGTTTCTAAACATAAAAACCTTAGATCTTTATGTTTTATGGTGTTTTATGTATGGATTTAACTATTGTGGGTGTTAAAAAGCTTAAACAAAGAAAGAAAAGAAGAACTAGAAACTTGCTGCCCTAAAAAAGAAATTTTGGGGTTAGTTAGATGTTCCAGAAAATTCTGGGCTTTTGGTATATTGTATTACACTGAATAAGCTTTCCATAGACTCTGGAACGGACTAAATCCGACTTCGGAGAAAAGAGTTATGCCATTTTAAAGTAGCCAAGTCAAAATTGGAAAACTCATTTCGGTTCAGTCCCTTTGCACGAATGTCTGGGCTGATATGTTCAGAATCTAGAAAAAATTCAGTCATGAAGAGTTGTAGTCCCGGAAGTTAGCTTCGCGTGGGCTCAAGAATCACCTAAAAATATTTTAAAACGAAAAAATTATGACTGTTCTAGCGAAAGAGGGTAAATCTGGGAAAAAAATAAAACTGTTACGAGTGGACATTTTTGGGGCCTGTTTTAGGCTGCCTAAGAGGTCCGAAATTAATGGGTGATATTTTTTTAAAATACTTTGTTATGTCATGTATAACATATACAAAAATCAGATTAATCGGAGTTACGAGTAATGCGTGAGAAAATCGCAAAGTGGCTGCCTCAAGAGGCGCAACAGGCAGAGCAGCAGCAGCAGCCTGCCGAGCGCCGTGCGCCTGGGCTATGTTGTGTTGACTGCTGTTTGACATCCTTTTTGCGCATTGTTTTGATGAGCTTTCATGATCCGTTTTCGCGGTGTGAAATTTTTCTAAAATACTATGACATGAGGTCTATAACATGCCCAAAATTTCACTTTTATATGACTCATGATTTAAAAATTAAAAATGAGCGAACATGCATGTCAGAACTAAAATTTGAGTGAACGCCGATCGTCGGCGCGTCGAACGATTTTGACGTTTCGAATCGCGTTCCGACAAAATAATGTCATAATAAATCTAATAAAGTTCTATAGGGCGAGATTTGACTATAAGTGATATTTAATGCCGAGAAACTTCCTTTTGGACATAAATAAAGCAATAAAAATATGTAATAAATATAAATTACATATTTAAGTAAAATAAAAAAATATATAGTTGCCTATAAAATTATTTTGAGGTGCAACGAAGAATGTAAAACCTTTGAAAAATTGTATTAATCATAAAAATGATATTTTTAAAGTTTTCGGTGTTCAAAATGTGATTTTTGAGCTGAGATTTATGTAACGGAGTATATATATATAGTATATATATATATATATATATATATATATATATATATATATATATATATATAAACAAAAATGCAAATATTTGTAAAACGAAAAATAAAGTGAATGTGCTAAGAGGATAAAATATTTGTATATGAGGCAACGAATCGTGTTGACTCATGAACGGACAAAATGATAAAAAAAAAAAGATATATTTAAATTAAAGAACTAATATAGTAAATTGAGTTTTACTATAAAAGCTATGTATTAGTTGTTTAAACCTCAAATTTGCGAGTAAATGTAAATGATATTTCTAAAAAGGAATATAAATGGTTTAAGCTTCAAGATATAAAATATTTGCATTTTAAAATGTGTGAGACCTTTATTATTTATGAAACAAGTAAAATATTATTACATGATTAATAATATTAGATAATGATTAAAATATTATTAAATAATTAATAATATTAGTAAATAATTTGAATATTATTAAATGATTAATAATATTAGAAGGTGAATAAAATATTATTAAATGATTAATAATATTTATAAATGATTAAGATATTACTAAGAAATTGAGAAGTAAATAAAATATTATTAAAAGATTAATAATATTAGACGAGAATTTAAGATGATGGTTATGTGATAATAATATTATCAAATGACGATAATATTACTAGTGAGTTAAAGAATTATTCAATGTTTGATTATGTGACTAAATGTTAGCTAATTTATTATTTGAGTAATAGTGTTGTGATAATACATGCAAGTTTTCTAACTCAAACTCGAGTTAATAATTTTTTAGAATGCTAGTGGTTTAATTATTGACTATTATTCCACATCTATGATTATTGATTCGCACTTAGTGCACATTGTATATGTTTATCAGGTATGAAAGGTTAATCACCTTCATTACCAAAATATTTGTTCATGGTCAATGTTGACTACTCAGCGTTATTAATTCAATCATTCATGTATTGAAATTCGATTCATTCTATTTCACAATTATTATATTTTTGAAAACTTGAAAGCTTATTCTTTCTTTCAATCATGATATATCTTTATTGTATTTAAACTTGCTGAGCAAAGTAGTTGCTCGCCCTTGCTATATCATGAATATATTTCAGTTTAACCCGAATGCTCAAAAAAGGACAGAGGTAAAGGAAAGATGGAGATTAGTTTTATATGGACATTTATCTATTATGATAACTGACGTAAATTGATGATGTAAACCTTGTGAATTATTAAAGGCATGTATTAAGATAAAGGTTGTAGACCTTGGGAAATATTACAGAACCACTGAGTAATAAATAATTTATTTTTTATAATTTTGCATTAGTTTATAGAATATATATGAAGATGATGTATCGTGACGCACCAAGTCCGAGGTTCAAGGGACCCGGATTTGGGGGCGCTACACTTACCATTATACATGTGACTGTGTGCCCTTCCAATTGCTGATTGACAATCACAATGGATACAAATAGGCGGCACAAGTTTAGGCCACATAGGAATATCTTCTAAAAAGTGACGAAGTCACTCAACTTCTTCTCCAGCTTTATCCAATTCAATAAACTCAGATTCCATCGTTGATCGAGCAATACATGTTTATTTAGAAGATTTCCATTATACCGCTCCTCTACCTAGTGTAAACACAAAATAACTTGTGGATTTAGAGTCTTTTCTATCTGATATCCAATTTGCATCACAGTATCCTTCGAGTGTAGTTGGATATCTTAAGTAGTGCAATCCAAAGTTTTGAGTGTATTTTAAATACCTTAAAACTCTTATAATCGCTTTCCAGTAATCTTGTCCTGGATTACTTATAAATCTACTCAATTTATTGGCAGCTTGTGCTATGTCAGGACGTGTACAATTCATTAAGTACATAAGGCTTCCAATTATTTGTGCATACTCAGGTTGTGATATGCTCTCTCCTTTATTTTTAGACAAGTGTAGATTATATCTACTGGTGTTCCCATAGGATTGCAATCATATTGATTGAATTTTTTGAGTATTTTCTCAATATAGTGTGATTGTGATAACACTAACTCATCCGATATTTTAGAAATTTTAATTCCTAATATTACATCGATAACACCTATATCTTTCATGTCTAATGTATTATTTAGCATTCTCTTGATAGTTTTAATGATTTTATTATTACTACCCATAATGAGCATATCATCTACATAAAGACAAATAATGACATACCCTTTCTCAATGTTCTTGACATACACACATTTGTCACAATCATTTATTTTGAAATCATTTAACAATATTGCATTGTTAATTTTTTCATGCCATTTTTTAGGTGCTTATTTTAATCCATAAAGGGACTTCACAAGCCGACAGACTTTCTTTTCTTGTCCTGGAACAATAAACCGTTCTGGTTGTTCCATGTAAATTTCCTTTTCTAAATCTCCATTTAAGAAAGTTATTTTCACATCCATTTAATGAATCTCTAAATTATATATAGCTACAATGGCTATTAACATCCTAATTGAGGATATTTTTGTTACAAGAGAATAAATATCAAAATAATTTAAACCCTCCTTTTGCCCGTATCCTTTGATTACAAGTCTTACTTTATATTTGTCTATAGATCCATTTGCGTTCATTTTTATCGTGAATATCCACTTATATCCATGAGGTTTAGAGCCTGATGGGAGATCTACTAATTTCCACGTATGATTGTGTAGAATGGATTTTACTTCAATATTTATAACCTCTTTCCAATATGAAGCTTCAGGACTCGTCACCGCTTCTCTATAAGTTTGAGGCTCATTTTCTAACAAATAAGTTAGAAAATTCGGACCATAAGATTTTGATGTTCTAGCACATTTACTACATCTAGGTTCATCAATATCTTCTACCTCATGATCACTATTACTAACAGTGTCATAAGTTCTTTTGTTTGAACTTGTTTCTTGTTCATTAGAACTTGGCTCTTCTTCCTTTTAATTAGGAAATATTGTTTCAAAGAATTCAGCATCTTTAGACTCAATAATACTATTTTCATGTATTTTCTCTATTTTTAATTTATTAACCAAAAATCTATATGCACTGCTATTATTAGCATATCCAATGAATATACAATCTATTATTTTTTGTCCTATTTTCACCTTTTTGGGTGGTGGAACCATTATTTTTGCTAAACACTCCCACACTTTTAAGTGTTTATAAGAAGGCTTACGTCTTTTCCATAATTCATAGGGTGAAGCATTAGACTTCTTTTGAGGTATTCGGTTGAGAATATAATTTGCTAAAAGAATTGCTTCCCTCCACAAATTCTGAGGTAGCCCAGAACTTAATAATAATGCATTCATCATTTCTTTTAAAGTTCTATTGTTTCTTTCTACAACACCATTTTGTTGTGGTGGATAAGGTGCAATTATTTGGTGTATTGTACCATGTTGTGAACAAAATTCAACAAAAGGAAATTCATATTCCTCACCTCTATCACTTCTAACAATCTTGATATTTTTATCAAGTTGGTTCTCAACCTCATTTTTATAATGTATAAACATTTTCAAAGCCTCATTTTTACTTCTCAATAAGTAAACATAACAATATCTTGTACAATTATCTATAAAAGTAATAAAATACTTCTTACCTCCTCTTGTTTGTATATACTTTAAATCACAAATACCAATGTGTATTAATTCAATAGGTTATGTACTTCTTTCAATTGATTTAAAAGAAGATTTTCTAAGTTTTGTCTCAACGCAAACTTCACATTTATGATTGAAGTCAATCTCACATTTTGGCAAACATTCCATATTAATTAATCTACGTATAGTATTATTAATTAACATGTCCTAATCTACCATGCCATATATTAGAAGACTCAATCATATAAGTAGAAGATGTAATTTTATTAATATTGGAAGGAACAATAGTCATTACATTCATTTTGAAGAGCTCATTGCTCATATATCCATTTCCCACATACATCCCATTTTTAGTTAGGACAAACTTGTCCGATACAAAGACCAATTTAAATCCCTTTTGACTAAAAAGGGATCCTAACACTAAATTCTTCCTAATATCAGGCACATGGAGCACGTTGTTGAGGGTGAGTACCTTTCCAGAAGTTATCTTCAGAACCACTTTTCCTTGTCCAACAATTTTGGATAAGGAAGAATTCCCCATATACAAATGTTTTCCATTCTTAATTTGTTGATATGTGGAGAGCATCTTCTTGTCATAACACACATGGCGGGTTGCTCTAGTATCTACCCACCATTCCCTGGGATTTTTAACTATGTTAATCTCAAAAACAACTGTTGAAAGGTTCATTTCTGAAACATCTTGAAGAAGACCATCCACTTCTGTTACATTGGCTTGTGCGGACTTCTTATTCTGGTCTTTGCGTTTACGACAATCCTTTTCCCTATGTCTGGTCTTGTCACAGATGTAGCATTTGCCTTGGAACTTCTTATTTGTTCCTTGTTGAGGCCCATTGCCGGAGTTCTTTCTCTTTTTAGACTTCGGACCTTGTTCCTCCACGTTGACTTTATATTCTACAAAGGTCCTTCCTGTTTTCTTTTCAGAGGCACGGTTGTCCTCTTCTATTCTTAATCTTACGATTAAGCCTTCAAGTTTCATCTCTTTGCGTTTATGCTTGAGATAATTCTTAAAGTCTTTCCACATTTGTGGTAATTTTTCAATAATTGCAACAACTTGGAAATATTCACTTAAAGACATAACTTGTGCATGTATTTCATGCATGATTACTTGTAATTCTTAGACTTGGTTGATGACAGCCTTGGAATCCACCATCTTGTAGTCCAAAACCTGCCAACTACGAACTTCGTGCCAGTATCTTCTATTTTATATTTCTTATCCAAGGAATCCCATAGTTCTCTTGCTGTTTTGAGAGAACTATACACATTATATAATGTGTTGTCCAACCCATTGAGGATATAGTTCCGGTATAAGAAATCAGCACGTTTCCATTCATCAATAGCGGCAACAACTTGCCTGTCTATTTCATCTTCTTTGAGAACAGGGGGATCTTCGTGAAGAAACCTCGCTAAGTTCAGATTAGTATGATAAAACAACATCTTTTGTTGCCACCTTTTGAATTCTGTGCCATTGAGCCTTTCTGGTTTTTCACCATGGTTCACATGTACATTTGGAATTATTGGTGTAGAAGAAGAACCGATTATAATAACAGAATCGGTAGCCATATTTCTTGAAAATATATATATATATAGATAATAATTGTCTTAAGATTGTTAGTAAAACATAATAGAAACTATATATATATATATATATATATATATATATATATATATATATATATATTAACTTATCTCAAAAAACTGTACAAATGAATTTGTCAAGGCTAGTACTCTGTACTATATCCTTAAGACAATTATGCCCTCCGTATGGTGCTTAGAGTTAATAACACTTGTCTCCCATGACACAATGACAATCGTATGCTATAGTAGCACTCCAAATAGCATACACAAGGAACCAAAATAAAATACTCTAAACTCTCTCTAAAATAACTTTAACTGACTAATGAAATGAAGACTATAATGCTTTATGCTTTGAAAAATTGAGTGAATGAAAATGGCAGCACCCCTTATCTATTTATAGGAGGGTAAGTGACCCATCAGAAGGGACACAACTTACTGAAAAGGTGCATTTAATCCAAAATGACGTAATTTTAAAGCGTAGCAGAATAGGCGTGTCCGTTCGGACCCATAAAACGACGTAGTTTTAGCCTTAGCGGAACCAAAACTACGTAGTTCTAGACTTAGTAGAAAATGTGCGACAAAACGACGTAGTTTTGGGGCATCCATTTAGGATACCGCTTCTCAAAACGAATAAATAATATTTATCAAAACGACACAGTTTTGACAATAGAACTAAAATAAAATTTAAATAAATTTTTTCCAAAAAGTTATATACACCCAGGACCCAAGTCGGTCGGTCAGCAGTCGGCAGCGCGCGCGTGTAGGTTCAAACCAAGCCTTGGCTAAGTCCTCTCCCTTCCACAAAAGTGGGGTTCCCCTTGGGGCCTAAACCCAAGAGCAACTTTCATGCATATAAACCTATTAAATCTTTACTTCTTAACCAATGTGGGACTTGGCTTCCCACATATATCGATTATCATTTATCATTTTCAAGGGTGATCTTTGGGAGTTAATATCTCATTCATTACTCCATGGATTTGAGCTTCTAAATACTTAATTTAATCTACTCATGGAGTAGGACACATTGATATGTGGATTCACTTAAAATAATTATTAAAACTCACTTTAATTTTGGCTCAAATTCTAACAAGATCAAGTCCTCCGAGTATGATAAATGTCAAGGTTAAGGTTTAAAGCACAATACTTTATTACATAATCAAAATATATATTATCAATTAAGAATAATCAATATTTAGGAAATATGCCAAGTATGCAAGTATGTCAATTTGATGCTTTATAACTTGTAATAAATGCAACTTCAAGTATAATATGATTTAAATTAGGATAACAGTATTTTTACATGTAATTTTGATATTTTCCCATTGTCTTCTCTCGCAAGAGAGTAGAGTGAGTCCCACCTTTATGTGAGAGGAGCATACGTGGAAATATCAAAATTACATGTGGAAATATTATTTCCCTTTAAATTAATATGCTCAAATACTTGAAATTTAAGTGTAACTAATCAAGTATGGTATGTATGTAGTTAAAAAATACTTGAAAAGTTTTTGTATGTATACTGAATCTAGTTTAGTATTTTCTTTTGATATTTCTTTTTTAAGAGTATTTAGTATACCTAGTCTTTCTCAAATTATATATATTTCTTGAATGTAGCACATATCTGGTATCTTAAATAAAGACAAGTTGGGAGAGAATTTAATCTTTAATCACCTTAACCGACATTTAACAATATATAAAATCAAAACAACAATATATACACTTTAAGTAGCGTAATATTCACACTTAAATACTTACTATGATCTCAAGTGAAATCGAATGTAAAAGTCTAATGCTCAAATTTGAGTTTTAGACAAAGCACTTTAGAGCTATAAAGAAAGAGTTGTAGACAAAAATTAATAAAGCACCTTGATAACAATAAGATGGAGTGTGTATATATTGTTAGTACTTACATTTATGTGGATCCCTATTTTATTTGATGATGATTGTGCTATAATATATATTTGTGAAAAACAAGTATGTTTTCTAAATTCCTTATGAAATTTCTATGTAAAAAGACTTAGTTAGATATCTAATTTTTTAGGTAGATCCACAATCGCAGTATATAGCCATGCATTCTTTGTAATAGCTGAAGTTGATCAAGAAAACAAGTACTTCGTTGAGTGAAAGCTGAGTTCACTCTCAGATCGCAGAGTAACATAAGCAAGTATTCAGAAGGAACTTTGAGATTGTTGAATGAAGAGCCAGATCGTAGAGCCATATCGCAGAGTCACTAAAAATCATAAAACCAATATCTTTGAGTAAGGATACTTAACAAACTGAAGATTAACTCTACGATTCAAGACGAAGTTATCAAAATTTGTGGAGTACAAAAGTTTGACAAGACAATGGCAGGTTTATGACAAGAGTCATGTTGTCCAATTTCGCAATTAGCAAGTACGTGCAAGTATACACGACCAACATGTAGTACAATATTAAGAAATTTGTCGATCCCATAAGGAATTATCACTAATAATTACCAATTATCAACATTGTATCAAATCAACCTTATTTAAATAGATGATTTAAGATTGTGAAATAAAAATAAAAATTATTATACTAAAATTTAAATTACTAAACAAAGATTAATATCAGATTAAGATGTTAAGACTACAATTTCCCCCAATGCCTCATCTAAATCTCTTCACTCTCATTTTAATTAAATAACCACAACAAATCGTTAATCGAAAATTCAAAATTATTTATAAGCCACTTTCGAAGGTCAAATAAAAAATATACATTCTAAATAAATCACTATATTCATGTGTGAAATAAATTAGAATAAGATTCATTAAACTTGGATTTTCCCAACAGTTACATGCGACATATATGTATATTCATATTCTATACACAAATCACGTTATTCATTCCTAAGAAGAAGAATCTAGGCGCATGTTAATTCAAACTACATATTGGGTTCTATTGTAATCTTAAAATAAAATTTGGTTCATAACGAATAAATAAAACATCATCCAAAATTTAATTAACATCCTTGGATTACAAAAATAAAAGGAAAATATTAGAGAATAAAAATTATAATAGTGTAGTCATCAATCTCCAAAGCTCTACCTTCAATTCTTCATCTCCTTCGCGTCTTCTCCCTTCTGTTCCTCGCCTCCAATTCTGATAAGCAATCCTTGTTCCAGTATGTCATAACAGCTGCAAGAAGCGTATTTATAGGATCTCTCGATGTGACCTAATAGACGTAGTATCGAACTCATCAAAACGCAGTGTCCCAATTCTAATGAACCAGCCCTTCTGATGAACCAGCGCCTCGATGCCTACATGTAGCGCCTCAATGCTACCTTTCTCTTTGTCGAGCGCTTAGCGTCTCAATGCTGACCTTGCTTCCTGCGCCCACACCTTCTGCATGTGTTGCACCCCAGCGCCCCACGCTACGCCCCAACACCCCACGCTGTTGTAATGTTCGCGCCTAAGTGCCCCAACCTGGTGCCTCAGCGCTGCTTAGCTTGACTTTGACCAGAAAATAATAAGTTTCATATTCCACTTCTCTGCTCCCACTTCTTTTTCCTACACAAACACATTAAAACACATAAAAAGTAACAGAAAATATTCTAGAACGCACAATTCATCAAGCTAAAAATATTTAATTAGTGGGTATAAAACTCACTCATCAAATACCCCTAAACTTGAATCTTTGCTTGTCACACTGATAACAAAAATTATAAAAATTTAGACTCTAACAATTGACCAACTCGAACAATGAATCAATCTGAAATTCAAAATTGGCCTCAAAGATTTCTTCAAATGATAACTCTAGGAAAATTTCAAAATAATGCAATGTCTAAAATTCAAACATACTTACTAGTTTTACTTTCCTCTTGACCCTTTAAGTTTGTGTGTGTGTGTGTGTGTGTCCATATGTTCCAAAATAGTCATAACTCGGATAAGCTCATGTAACCAAATGCTTTACAAAAGATTTCTAACAATAAATGGTTTTCAATGTAAAACTATATATCCTTATTTTTCACATCATTCTTCACTAACGAAGGCAAAACATATATTAGAGAACCAAAAGAATTTTTCATACATGTCAAGTGCGTTAAGATCATTATTAATGTTCTCTACACCCCTTCCCAAGTATATCACTAAACTATTTTTTCGTAAGTGAGTGCATTTTATGTTCCATCCACATGTGCCTATAAACGAGTGCGATTACGCTCTATCTCACTTTATGCATGTGTTTATGAGTGAGTACGTTTTACGCTCCATCTCAACCCACCACATGATTTACTATTTCAACTTGGGAAGGCTCAATCTTATTAAATAATCCAAGAAAATTACCTAAATTATTTCCCTCAAGTTATATGTCGCCTAGGATTTCGCTTTAAGTTATGTTCAAATAACTTATAGAGTATACTAATATCTTCCACAAGCATTTAGTCAGATAAACTTTCTCTAAGTATATAACTAGCTCAAACAAATGGATATGCTATGTGCTCAAAAGTGTAAAGGATCGCAAGCAATGCAATAACCAACCAAAAACTTAAAATATAGATTAAGCACATTCATCAATTCTCCATGAGTTATTAACTAATTAATCATAGTCTTATCATTGGCCATAGTCTTATTTAAATCAAAATCATTTCCTAAGTAACACTAATTAAAAATAAGAACACAATATCTAAATGCATATCAAAACAAAAACATGAATGAATACCCCCAAACTTAAAAGAAACATTGTCCTCAATGTATGAAATATAAAAAGTAAAGACAAAGGATTTCCTTAAGAATATGTCATTTGTCATCTTTATCGTCCTCCCCGTTTGCTACGTCTGAGGTGTACTCCGGGAACATCGGAGGATTCAAAAATTGAAAATGGTTTGGGTTGAACAATTGGCGAACATTTGTCTTAACTAACAAAACGTTTCTTATCAACAAAACGTCTCCAGCAAGCACAATATGAAACCTCTCTGCGGCCTCTTCACTAACAAAACGTTTCTTATCATAGGCCTTAAAGGGTTTAGAACTCTCTCCTCTTTGTCAGTTAGAAGATATGATACATGCACTACGCTAATCAACCCAACAAGAATCAAAGAGAACAAAATCCAACCACATAACACAATCAAGCAAATAATACTCCTCACAAAGTACCCAATCTACTAAAAACCAACATGCACCTCCCAAATTTGTTGAGGATATTAAATCCTTATAGATGAAGATATTGCAAGCTTTTACTACCTTATATCCGCTTGATGCACGTTGAGATTGGTGCTTATAGGAATGTGAGAGTTAGGGATTGAATGGAATTGGGAGAATTTGTTGGAGATGAGGATTAGGGCTTGAAGTTAAAAAGGATTAGGAATTGAGAATTTTCCCTAATTTCATCCGTCTACTGTAACGACCCCAAAATTCATATAATTCAACTATCGACTTCGGTCGTTAATAATACATCTAACTTCTGATTTTACATCATTATTAAATGTTAAACTTAATAAAATGCGGAATAATTTAAGCTTTTCTATCTTCTTACTTTAATTTTCTGAATCAAAACCTTTATCATTTACACATATCTAAATCAAGTTATTTTATAATTCACATAATCAAAGTTATTATATAAAATCTTACATCTCAGCTCGATATCCCTTATACATTGGGTAGCTCAAACATTACAACTAAATATGAAGTTTCACATCATAAATTATCAAGTATATTTCTCAAAACCTTTATCTTTACCTACCTTTAAACCATACATAGTTTATTACTCACTTTGTAAGACCCCAAATTATTAATAAATGAAATTTAAATTCCCTCTATTTATTATTTTGAAATAGTAAGTGTTAAATTGATTAATGAGGTTAGTTATGGGTAAAATGCGCAAATATTTCAAATAAGCAGGTGGTTATAAAATATTCATTGTTGTCGGGGAATATTCGTTTGGTCGTGGAATATTCTTCCTGTCGGGGAATATTCGTACGACGGCGCAGTCTTTTGTGGGCCCCATAACGGAAAGTGATTGGATGAAGAAAACGACAAGTATATGTTTTTTATTAATAACGGCGTAGTTGTTACCGTTAATACTGTTGGAATACCCGGTGGTTAAAACACAGTAGTATGCGTTGTTACACAGTAGCACACTGTATTGCACCAATTATTGATTCTTACGTAAGAAGGCACTACTCAATAATGGTTACAGTAATTACTGTTCAGTATTTTATTTTATTGATTCAATAATTGCTGCGTTGATATTTTATATTACTGTTGTTTCAATAATTGTCACTACACAGTATTTCCCATTATCAGATCAATAATTCATATTATTTGAATAATATTATTAGATAACATTATTGGCAATGTCTAGAAAGTTCTGTCTAAGGAGAGGTTTGGTCATCTAATTGCGCGCCAGTAAGGAGAAATCCTTATTGGAAAGCCCCCTCTTTCCTGGGAACGGCCTGGTTGTCATAAATGTGATTCTGTAATATTATTTGTGAATAATTAATTATTGATTCATATGATAAGGAAATATTTATTTTTATGGATATAAATGAGGGATATATTTTTGTGGTTAAAAATGAAGGAGTTAATGTTGAGGTTTTTATCAGTATTTTTGTCGGAATGGAGATATTAAAAATCAGGGTTTTTGAGATATTTTGCGGGGGTTATAATTTTTAATCCGACCGTTGGATCGTGGTAATTTTTGGATATGTTATACATATATAAGTTGAGTATATGTCCACAAATTTTGAACCGTTAAAAATGAACGTATGATTTATTATGAATTTTACGAGATGACTGGTTCAGAAATTGTTGAATTTTCGGAGTTAATCATTTTGGTAGAAAATTCTAGAATTGGTGGGCCCCACTCTTGGTTGGTGAAGAAATGTGCTGAGATTTTTATTCAAATGTGGTGGGTGGGAATAGTAGCAGGTAAAGCCATCAGGTTGCAGGTTAAGTCTGCTTCGGCGTGCTAACATTTTCCTATAAATAGAGGGCTAAGTTAGAATTGAAAATCACACCAGAAACAAGTTTTCTCTCTTTCTCTCTCTAGATTATTGAGTGTATTTTGTGAGTATTTAGATACTTTGAGAGTTTCTATTCATCAGAGCAAGTGTCTTTCAGCCTTATACCGGTATTCCGACCAGAAGTACTGTCTTTACGAGGTAAGGGATGTTATTTTATTCAAAAATGATATTATTTCTTCAATATCATTATGCCGAAATATTGGTTGGAAATTTTTATCAAATTTGGAACGTTTCACGTCGGGGTTACTATTCATGAGTTACTATTCACGAGTTACTATACACGAGTTACTATTCACCGAAAAATAAAATTTTCTTCTTTTCGTCCAAAATATCTATTCTGGGTACTAGCTTTGATTGTATCCATGTTTTGATCATTCTTGAATTCTACTTCACTATGAATAATTATAAGGTATTTTTGGACATGGATAAATCGAAATACGAATCCTTAACATTTGTTATTTTGTTTCACTGGATTCGTTTTCTTTAAGATATTTTTCATCATCCTCAGTCCTAAATGATGATATTACTGAATATCTTTGGCCCGTAGTGCAAAGATGAATGATTAACTGATGAATATCTTTGGCCCGTAGTGCAAAGATGAACAGGTGTTGAGATGAACATGACCGACTGGTGATACAAATGAATATCTTTGGCCTGTAGTGCAAAGATGAATATTTGATTAAAGATGGTTATTGATTGTTGTTACAGGGATAAAATATTGATGATGGACTTTTAAATCTTAGAAGATAGTAGAACTCATTCTCTACTTGACTCTTCTAATGGTTTGCTGTTTCCGCTGCAGTTATTGATTTAAAACTTGTTGTCTATTGTATTCTATTAGATTTTTCCCTGTTGAAGACTAACGATAATTTGTTCTGTATTATCTTAGTCATAATGTTCTTTACTGGGCTAGTTGAGCTCACCCTTTTCCTTTTTGTTCCATTTTTCTCAGGAGGCGAGAATGTAGCGAGTACTAGTCGGGGTATGGAATGATGGTTCTAGAAGTTACTTTAGTAGTCCTCACTATTTTTGTGAAATAATGTATCAATAATTGTAATGAGGACTTATTTGAGTGTGGATATTGTCTAAATGACAATATTTGTATTTAAACTCACAGTTCTTGTGTTGTAATAATAAAGATGTAGTTGTTTCTGTACCATGTATTTTGGCGACTCAGAATGGGTGTTGTATACCTATTTTGGGGGCGTCACAGTTGGTATCAGAGCTTAGGGATATGATCTCTGGCGGAGATCGGAGAATAGAACTAGGAGGGGAGAGACGAATAAATCCTTCGCTAGTGTGTCCTACCTGAGCTTATTTATTGGTCAGTCATAATATAGGGGTATTATGTGATTTGTTAATTTATTTAATTAACCCTTGTTTTATGGCAGTATTTGAGAATTTCGACTGAGAATATTAACAGTGGAGTAAATGAGACCGTGGAGACACCGGTGCTTACCAACGAGGAGAACGTGCAACAGGCTGGCAATGTTCCTCCTGTGAACAACACCAATGAGCAGATGATGAATGATGGAATGTTTAGAAGTTTTTTGCAATTCATGCAAAACCAGACGAGGGAGACTCGTGTTCAAAATACAGGAGGAAATGATAGCAATTCACGGTTTGTCACAGCCAAACAATTCAAAGAATTGGGACCACCAGAATTTAAGGGAAAGCCGGATCCGATCATGGCGGAAACGTGGGTCAAGCAAATTACCAAGATATTCGATGTCTTGGGATGCACGGAGGAACAGAAGGTTCCATTCGCCACCTTTATGTTCCGTGGCGAGGCAGATTACTGGTGGGAGTCTGTGAAGCGTACCCATCCAACCGCACTCAGCATGTCTTGGGAGACATTTCAGAAACTGTTCAATGACAAGTACTTTCCTGAAAGTATTCGTCATATGAAGGAGGTAGAGTTTATTAGACTGGAGCAGAATAACATGACGGTGTCTCAGTACGAGGCGAGGTTTGCAGAGTTGTCCAGGTTTGCACCTCATTTGGTGGAGAATGAGGAACGTATGACGAGGATGTTTTTGAGAGGTTTGAAACCTGGCATACGTCAATATCTCATTTCTCATAAATTTTCTCTCTATTCAGATGTTGTCAACAGGGCTCAATTATTAGAGCGAGATAATGAGTACGGTCAACTGAGGGACCACAACCAGGATCATATCGGTGACAGCAGTCATCAGAACAATGATAACCAGCGGAGAAAAAAAAATACAGACAAGAACGGCAACCACTCTGGTGGTAATCGTGGCTATGAAAATAGAAGAAGCGAGTCGGGAGGAGATTTTAAAAAGAGGAAATTCAACAATGACAATACGAAGACGTCAGCACCAGCAGTAACTGGTTCCAAGGGAGGAGAACGACCACCGATTATATGCTATAAGTGCGGAAAAGAAGGACATATCAGCCCAAACTGCCCACAACAGTTTAAGGTATGTTATAATTGTGGAAAGGAAGGCATATCGCTCGAGATTGCACTATAGCAAAACCAAGTCCAGCGGGGATGGTGACTCAAAAAGCTGTCCCAGAAAAGATAAAGTCAACGGTTCCTGGAAGAGCGTTTGTCGTGACTGGTCAACATGCGAGGAACCCAAACGAGGTGATCACGGGTAAGCTAATCATAAATTCATGCGAAGTTTATACCTTATTAGATACCGGTTCTACCCATTCTTTTATCTCTCCTGCTTGTGCTCAACGTTTAAACTTGACTCCGGAGAAGTTAGACTTTGATTTATCTGTGGAGACTCCGTTAGGAGAAACTTTCATCACATCCACTGTTTATAAATCTTGTGTGATCCAAGTTGGCACCATCACCTTACCTGTTGACCTTATCTCTTTAAAGATACTTGCTTTTGATGTGATTTTAGGGATTGATTGGCTAACTACTCATCATGCCAAAATTGATTGTTTTCGTAAGGTTGTTAGTTTTCATATTCCTAACCAACCTGTTGTACGAATTCAAACAACTAAGCCATTAAAATCAATCACTGTTATATCAAGCCATAAAGCCATTCGTTTATTAAAAAACGGATGTCAAGCTTTCTTAGCCCATGTTATGGATTTGAATAAAGACACGTCAAATTTGAATAATATTCCTGTTGTTATTGACTTTCCTGACGTATTTCCTGAAGAACTTCCCGGTCTACCCCCGAAACGAGAAATTGAATTCTTTATTGATCTTGAACCTGGTACAAAGCCCATTTCTAAAACCCCATATCGAATGGCTCCTATTGAACTTCAGGAGTTAAAGGTTCAACTACAAGAGTTGTTGGACATCGGTTTCATTCGTCCTAGTACATCTCCTTGGGGTGCTCCTGTTTTATTTGTAAAGAAGAAAGACGGGAGTATGCGACTTTGTATTGATTACCGGGAATTAAACCATGTCACTATTAAGAATAGATATCCGCTACCTCGTATTGATGACCTGTTTGACCAGTTACAAGGAGCACAATTCTTTTCAAAGATCGATCTTCGTTCTGGATATCATCAGCTGAAGGTTAAAACTGAGGATATTCCAAAGACTGCCTTCAGAACTCGGTACGGGCATTATGAATTCCTAGTCATGTCTTTTGGATTGACTAATGCTCCTGCGGCTTTCATGGATATGATGAACCGAGTATTCAAGGATTATTTGGATCAGTTCGTTGTTGTCTTTATTGATGACATCCTCATATATTCCAAAAGCCGTGAAGATCATGAGCATCATTTGAAACTGGTACTCCAAAGGCTGCGTGAAAACAAGTTATATGCTAAGTTGAAGAAATGCGAGTTCTGGCTTGAGGAAGTAGCTTTCCTAGGGCACGTGGTGTCAAAACATGGAGTATCTGTTGACCCGGCGAAGATTGAAGCAATACAAAGTTGGGAGCAACCAAAGACGGTGACCGAAGTACGTAGCTTTCTAGGCTTAGCTGGTTATTATCGAAGATTCGTGGAAGGATTTTCTCGAATCGCTACCCCGTTAACTCAGCTGACTCGGAAAGATATCAAATTCGTATGGAGCGAGGAATGCGAGAAGAGTTTTCAAGAGCTTAAGAGGAGACTCATTTCGGCACCTGTTCTGACAATACCATCTGGTTCGGATGGATTTGTTATCTACAGTGATGCTTCAGGCAAAGGGTTAGGATGTGTTCTCATGCAACATGGGAAAGTCATAGCCTATGCCTCGCGACAACTCAAAGAATATGAGAGGAATTATCCTACTCATGATTTGGAGTTGGCAGCAGTAGTTTTCGCGTTGAAGATATGGAGACACTACCTGTATGGGGAGAAAGTGGAGATCTATACAGATCATAAAAGCCTCAAATATTTCTTCACCCAAAAGGAACTCAACATGCGGCAGCGACGTTGGCTCGAGCTGTTGAAAGATTACGATCATACCATCCAATATCATCCTGGAAAAGCAAACGTAGTAGCTGACGCATTGAGTAGAAGATCATATGCGGGTACGAGTGCAATGTTGTTAACACAAAGGCCCATTTTGTATGACTTACAAAGGATGGAGATAGAGATGAAGGCTCCAAGTACCCACATGATGATATCAAATATACGAGTAGAACCGACTTTAATCGATAAAGTTAAAGCTGCTCAAGCTACGGACATAGAGCTGATGCGTATGAAGAAGAAAGTGCAAGAAGGTTCTATTCCAGAAGCAAGAATCGATGAAGAAGGAATACTTCGAGTCCACTCTAGACTCTGTGTTCCTAACAATTCTGATTTGAAGTACAAGATCATGATGGAAGCACACAATACACCATTTGCAATCCATCCTGGAAGTACCAAAATGTATCGTGATCTACGACATACATTTTGGTGGAATAATATGAAGAGAGAGATTGCAAAGTTTATCTCGAGGTGTTTAACTTGTCAACGTGTAAAGGCGGAACATCAAGTACCAAAGGGTCCATTGCAACCACTTGAGATTCTGAAATGGAAGTGGGAACACATTACCATGGATTTCGTTACGGGTCTTCCCACGGTTTCTCAAGGCATAAATGCTATTTGGGTTATTGTTGATAGATTAACCAAGTCTGCTCATTTCTTGCCGATACGGGAGACTTATTCCCTTGAACGTCTTGCTCGTATATACGTAGATGAGATTGTGAGACTGCATGGCATGCCAGTATCCATAGTTTCGGATCGTGACCCAAGATTCACTTCAAGATTTTGGGTTAGCTTGCAAAAAGCTATGGGCACAGATTTACGATTTAGTTCGGCATACCATCCTCAAACGGACGGACAATCAGAGAGGACTATTCAAACTCTTGAAGATCTATTAAGACTTTGTGTCCTAGATTTCAAAGGGAGTTGGGATAAGTACCTACCATTGGTGGAATTCTCTTACAATAACAGTTATCAGGCAAGTATAGGTGTGGCCCCATTTGAAGCATTATATGGACGAAAGTGTCGCTCTCCAGTATGCTGGGACGAGGTGGGTGAAGCAACATTATTGGGACCAGAGTTGGTACGCATGACTACAGAGAAGATCCAAACGATTCGACAACGTATACAAACGGCACAGGATCGACAAAAGAGTTATACGGATCTTCATCGAAAGGACGTGGAATTTGACATTGGGGATCATGTATTGTTGCGTGTGGCTCCATGGAAAGGGGTTACAAGATTTGGAAAGAGAGGAAAGCTCAATCCACGATTTATTGGTCCATTTCAGATTCTTGACCGAGTAGGAAATGTGGCCTATAGACTCGCGTTACCTCCAAGTATGTCTCGTGTTCATAATGTTTTTCATATATCTGTGTTACGTAAATATGTGAAAGACCCAGACCACGTTATTGAGTTAGAACCGGACGAGATAGCTGAAGACTTAACGTACGAAGAGGTACCTGTCAAGATCTTGGATAGAAAGGAGCATGTCCTACGCACGAGGGTCATACCACAAGTTAAAGTTTTGTGGAGAAACCATGCTATTGAGAAAATGACCTGGGAGTTGGAAACGGAAATGAAAGCGAGGTATCCTCATCTTTTCGAAACACCAGGTACGTACGTCAATTTCGAGGACGAAATTTCATAAGGAGGGGAGGTTGTAAGACCCCAAATTATTAATAAATAAAATTTAAATTCCCTCTATTTATTATTTTGAAATAGTAAGTGTTAAATTGATTAATGAGGTTAGTTATGGGTAAAATGCGCAAATATTTCAAATAAGCAGGTGGTTATAAAATATTCATTGTTGTCGGGGAATATTCGTTTGGTCGTGGAATATTCTTTCTGTCGGGGAATATTCGTACGACGGCGCAGTCTTTTGTGGGCCCCATAACGGAAAGCGATTGGATGAAGAAAACGACAAGTATATGTTTTTTATTAATAACGGCGTAGTTGTTACCGTTAATACTGTTGGAATACCCGGTGGTTAAAACACAGTAATATGCGTTGTTACACAGTAGCACACTGTATTGCACCAATTATTGATTCTTACGTAAGAAGGCACTACTCAATAATGGTTACAGTAATTACTGTTCAGTATTTTATTTTATTAATTCAATAATTGCTGCGTTGATATTTTATATTACTGTTGTTTCAATAATTGTCACTACACAGTATTTCCCATTATCAGATCAATAATTCATATTATTTGAATAATATTATTAGATAACATTATTGGCAATGTCTAGAAAGTTCTGTCTAAGGAGAGGTTTGGTCATCTAATTGCGCGCCAGTAAGGAGAAATCCTTATTGGAAAGCCCCCTCTTTCCTGGGAACGGCCTGGTTGTCATAAATGTGATTCTGTAATATTATTTGTGAATAATTAATTATTGATTCATATGATAAGGAAATATTTATTTTTATGGATATAAATGAGGGATATATTTTTGTGGTTAAAAATGAAGGAGTTAATGTTGAGGTTTTTATCAGTATTTTTGTCGGAATGGAGGTATTAAAAATCAGGTTTTTGAGATATTTTGCGGGTGTTATAATTTTTAATCCGACCGTTGGATCGTGGTAATTTTTGGATATGTTATACATATATAAGTTGAGTATATGTCCACAAATTTTGAACCGTTAAAAATGAACGTATGATTTATTATGAATTTTACGAGATGACTGGTTCAGAAATTGTTGAATTTTCGGAGTTAATCATTTTGGTAGAAAATTCTAGAATTGGTGGGCCCCACTCTTGGTTGGTGAAGAAATGTGCTGAGATTTTTATTCAAATGTGGTGGGTGGGAATAGTAGCAGGTAAAGCCATCAGGTTGCAGGTTAAGTCTGCTTCGGCGTGCTAACATTTTCCTATAAATAGAGGGCTAAGTTAGAATTGAAAATCACACCAGAAACAAGTTTTCTCTCTTTCTCTCTCTAGATTATTGAGTGTATTTTGTGAGTATTTAGATACTTTGAGAGTTTCTATTCATCAGAGCAAGTGTCTTTCAGCCTTATACCGGTATTCCGACCAGAAGTACTGTCTTTACGAGGTAAGGGATGTTATTTTATTCAAAAATGATATTATTTCTTCAATATCATTATGCCGAAATATTGGTTGGAAATTTTTATCAAATTTGGAACGTTTCACGTCGGGGTTACTATTCATGAGTTACTATTCACGAGTTACTATTCACCGAAAAATAAAATTTTCTTCTTTTCGTCCAAAATATCTATTCTGGGTACTAGCTTTGATTGTATCCATGTTTTGATCATTCTTGAATTCTACTTCACTATGAATAATTATAAGGTATTTTTGGACATGGATAAATCGAAATACGAATCCTTAACATTTGTTATTTTGTTTCACTGGATTCGTTTTCTTTAAGATATTTTTCATCATCCTCAGTCCTAAATGATGATATTACTGAATATCTTTGGCCCGTAGTGCAAAGATGAATGATTAACTGATGAATATCTTTGGCCCGTAGTGCAAAGATGAACAGGTGTTGAGATGAACATGACCGACTGGTGATACAAATGAATATCTTTGGCCTGTAGTGCAAAGATAAATATTTGATTAAAGATGGTTATTGATTGTTGTTACAGGGATAAAATATTGATGATGGACTTTTAAATCTTAGAAGATAGTAGAACTCATTCTCTACTTGACTCTTCTAATGGTTTGCTGTTTCCGCTGCAGTTATTGATTTAAAACTTGTTGTCTATTGTATTCTATTAGATTTTTCCCTGTTGAAGACTAACGATAATTTGTTCTGTATTATCTTAGTCATAATGTTCTTTACTGGGCTAGTTGAGCTCACCCTTTTCCTTTTTGTTCCATTTTTCTCAGGAGGCGAGAATGTAGCGAGTACTAGTCGGGGTATGGAATGATGGTTCTAGAAGTTACTTTAGTAGTCCTCACTATTTTTGTGAAATAATGTATCAATAATTGTAATGAGGACTTATTTGAGTGTGGATATTGTCTAAATGACAATATTTGTATTTAAACTCACAGTTCTTGTGTTGTAATAATAAAGATGTAGTTGTTTCTGTACCATGTATTTTGGCGACTCAGAATGGGTGTTGTATACCTATTTTGGGGGCGTCACACACTTTCTCAGAGTTAATAAATAAAACTTGTATCCAGGTTCAATACCCTTTATACATCGGACAAAATTTAAACTTTATAACTCAACATCTATTAAACATCATACATTATCAAGTACATCATCCGAAATATTAAATATGGTTCAAATAATAACAACTCAGCCAAAGTATATAAATCTTCATGCATTACATATGATTCATGTCTTTCAAGTAGCACATAGTGTTACCTTGAATCCTTAACCTGTAAAAGTGGTTATTTGCAAGGTTGAGCTCGACAGCCCAATAAATCTAACAATTTTCATGCATCACGTATCACATAATAACATGTTCAACATATATCTCATAATCATTGGACTAACATAACATACATGCTGCAGTTCACATAACAAGTATAAAGATTGAGTTCCTTGGTCAATCAGCATTCTTTATTCAATCAACGTAGTCATAAATTGACTTTAATGTTTCATACTTTCAACATATATAACACATCATGCTCTTTGTAATAAAGATTTAAAACATTTCATCATCAAGTTCATATAGCAAATAGGAACTGAAAGACTTGTCTTGATCGTTGTTTACCAATAACAGTTTAACAGCCTACAGCTATCTGCACTTCACGTACCCTACATAATTATATAATCATGGACATCAACTATTAGTCACATAGCAACGTATAGTTGTTGTAATGTAAACTTTACTCTACATCCCATAACCCTTCCTATTAATCAATACACAATGTTCAAGTTGATTGCGTTAACTTTCGACTTATATCTCACTATATTACTTCTTAGGTCATACTCGAAGTTCATTCAAGTGTTTAAGTCTTGATAGGACTTCTTATTGATTTTATATTAACCCCATTCCATATCTTATAATGTCCACTTCAATTGAATTGAAACACTTTTTACGTTCATTAACACTTGTCACGGCGTTTCGACGTTCATTCGTCACACGCCCGAATCGTCTCTCTTGTGTATGTTTAGTATGCTTATACAACTTATCTAATACATCACTTATTAATTTTAAGCATCATTATACTTCATAATATTCATGTTTTATAACTTAGAACAACATCTTTTATCGTCAGAAGCACTACACTTGCATACATACATGTCCGACGCTCTCTGATTACCTCTGAATACACATCAGTTAAACATATGGCCATTTTGACCACTATTCCTGACCTCAAATCAAAAAATTTAAAGAATAAAAGTTGTAAGTCTACTCGTTATCTTTCTGAATCATCCTGAATTGCCTCAATCGGAGTTCGTATGAAAAAGTTATGGACATTTTACTATAGGAGGTCAAAATAGTCACACCTGACACACCATGAGCGCAACTGAGCCCAAATAAGTCTTGAAAATAACACAGCTACGCCCCAATAGACTTAGGGCATAGTGCAGCTGCGCACGTTAGCAGACCCAGAACTTGCAATTTACTGTTCTTGCAATTTTTTGACCCTTTCTCCTTCTAATCTTCATAACTTGAGTTTTACACATCCAAATTAGTCCGTTTTCGATTCTATAGATTCGTAATTCATAGAACTACAATATACCAAAGAATCAACAATTTATAGAAACATTAACTAACCCAAATCTTGATCCAAAACTCATGTTCGTACTAAATTTTTATGTTTTAACATGTTTAGTGAATTCATTCGCTACGAATTCGTTTCTTAACCAATTTGATTCATTCAACTTGCGTTCTTTTCGTCTTTCAACGTTCTTACAACATTCATCATCAATTTAAGGTTTCTATCATGATTTCATCATCAATTTTAGTATCAAAATATACCAAAACATACATATATTACCAAAAAGCACAAATTTCCTCATCTTAGACATGTCTCCATGAATTTAATTACTGAAAACTCGATTCTAAACAACATACAACGAATTATATACGCTCAAAAATACATATGACATATTCCTTAGCAATTTAATCACCAAAAATCATCTTTTTGATGAAAACTCAAGAGAACATAACTAGAGTTAGGGCTAGATTATTACCTCCTTTCTTTCTTTGATTCTCAACCTTCACAATTTCTCAAAAAAATTCTTCTCGTTCTCTCTCAATTCTCTTTGAACTCTCTTCTTTTCTCAGCTCTTTACAAAAGAACGTATGATGGAATAAACGGGCATAGGAAGTTACCCACGTATAGTCTCAGGGTTATAAAAACCCAGAAGCCACAAGACCTTATTTGGCTTACTACTCCTAACCTCTTTTAATTTATTTTAATCATTCTCTTATTATATGGTACCCTTGTCACACCAAATTTAACTTAATTAATTTAATTATTTAAACAATATAAACTCCACTTTATTTAACAAATCATTAACCCTCTAATTTAATTATTCAATTAAATTAAAATATTATCATCACATTAGCGTACTAAAATACGCACAAATTATAAAACTATCTATCTTCAATTAATTTAATATCACCATACCTAAACAAATTATTCCATAATGATTTCCATGGAATATTTACTTATTCCATAAATATCTCAACTGAAATATTTATTTTATTCGATAAATATTTTAACTATTTGCAAAATTCACAATCGTATTACATTAACATATTACAATTATATGTAATAAATTACTCTCTCATTTTATTAAAATAAATATATTTACATCAATTCACTATTTAAATTAAGTGAATTACTCATATTATTTATAAAATTAATTCATAATGACTTTGTTGCCAACAAGGTTTAATAATCAAATTATATCATTTCATAATACAATTTCTAACTTTATTAGATTAACCAATATTTATTCGGTAAATTTCTTTTTCTACCATATTCTTTTACATAACTAATTATTTTCACTTTAATCAATTATTAAATCTCATATATATTTAATTTCTTCTCACTAAACCACATAATCTAAAATATATACATCTCATAATAAGAATTTTATTTATTAAATTCTTATTTATTAATTTCTGAAAATTCGAGTTGTCACATCTACTATTATTTTTTTTCTAATTGAACTTGTAGCGCCTTGACGCTCTTAGACAATGCCTAGGCGCTCGAGCATCAGAAAGCTTAGCTAAATTCAGTGCCTTGGCGCTTGAATGGTAGTGTGTTAAGATTGGGCTAGCGCTGTGACGCTTTAAAGTAGTGCCTATGCACTTGGGTTGTAGTGTACGTGGCTTTGCGCAGCGCCTCGGTGCTCTAAGGCTACGCCTAGGTGCTCTAGTTACAGAATGTCAAGCCAAGGCCAGCGCCTCGTGAAAGTAGTATGCACATAAACCAATCATGTTTAATGATAAAGCATATAATTTGTAATAATTTTATTCATTTATTAATTAAAGAATTATTTAATTAAAGGTTTTTAACTTATTTACATAGTGTTGTTATATAATATGTGATAAACACATAGTTTTAAGCAATACTTTTAGAATCATGATGAGATCATGCTTGTGAGGGCCCCGAATCTAGGTCCTAAATCACCTCGGATCCGGTTCGATCATTCTATACAACTATTACTATTTACGGAAGATATAAACATAAATTGTTTATACAATTCATTACATATTATTCCCCAAGGTCGAGTAACCTTAACTTAATCACATTCATAACTTAACTAACACATTAAAATACAACACTATACAATTTAGCTGCACACATATCCTAACGCTGGAACTGTCTTTAACCTTTTCCTTGTATCCGACGCATTCGCCTTAATCTGCAATGTTTTATCATGATATAGCAAGGGTGAGCATAAGGATTGCCCAGCAAGTTTAAATTCAACAATATAACGATATATCATGATTGAAGAGTTTGAATAATAAGTTGGCTATAATTCAACAATATAATTATGAACTAGCAGGAACAAGTTTATGACTGAACAAGTATTATACATGAACAAATATATCTGAAACCAACTGGTAATGAAGGTGATCAGCCTTTCATACCTGACTTATACATGCAATATGTACAGAGTACAAATTATACATGGCAATCAGCAATGATTAACCATAAGCATATCCGAATGAAACACTCTTAGTAGAGTTAAGTAAAACAAACTTGCCTGAACCGTGGATTACCGCAACACAATTTATAACGCTTTATCCGAAGACCTAATATTAGTAATATAGATCTCCAATATTAGAATAATATCATCACAATATAATACTAGTATATATATAGTTATACATAGAATAACCTAAACACATAACTCATAATACATAATCCTATCAGTCTATAACACACATAAGACTCGGTGTCAAGTCAAACTATTGCAATCTGAGTTGAACCCGACACAAAACTGACATCCTGACGGTCTAATCAGACAAATATCAAGTTTAAGTTCAATTAAACTCTGCCTAAACACTTAACAATTAACTCAGATAATTTTATTAACAGTCGAAATAATTTTCTAACTCTCATAACAATTTTCACATAATTATTACCATTTATCATGAATTTTAAATCATTAAAAACATATTTAAATGAATTAAATACCACATAATTCTTTTATCATTAATATTTTTTTTATCAAATATTAATGAAATACATGCCATAATATTATAATATATTTATAATATATCAAAGTATTTTTAATACTTTAAAAATATTTTTATATGATTTTTAAATAATTAAATTCATTATCCGATAATTGCTATTAATATTAAAATATTAATATTTTCATGATAAAATATCAAAAGTTATATTTTATAACTTAAAATATTTTTATAACACTTAAATCATTTTTATATGATTTATAAAGCATTAAATCTATTTTTCCTTAATTTATTTAATAAAGTTATTAAATAAATTAATTATCATTAATATTGATTAATTATCATTAATATTGATTAATTAATGAAATTCATCACACAATATTAAAAGTCACTGAAAATAACTTAAAATATTTTCTTATAACATAATATTATTTTTCATGATTTTTCATGAATTAAAATTATTTTTAAATAATTTATTTAATATTATAATTAAATAAATTAAATACCATTTATATTCCAAAAATATTAAATATTTATGAAATATACTCTAAATAATTAAAAACTATTTTTTAGAATTTAAAATAATTTTTCAGAATTTATTTTGTATTTTTAATAATTAAAAACCATTTTTATCAACTTTTAAATAATTTTCGGAAAATAATAATAATAAACTGTCGCTAAAGGGCCCTATAGCGACAGAACCATCACTATAGGTGTTCTTGGTGTTCTTGATACCTGCCCAGATCTTCAAGTCAGTGGACAAGCTAGGTGGTTTGACCACAAATAAATCTGGGTTCCGGTCGATTTCTGGTCTTATAATGTTTCTGGTTATGTAGTATAATTGTAATACTACAATAATGAACAAGTACCATAGCCATAACACGACTAAATTGCAAGATCTAAGCTTCAGAAAAGTCTGACATCGCTGTTCTTCATTTCTGGGTTTTCCAGAAAATGAAGAACAGACGATGGTCCCCTCTCCCGATCCTTATAACTTGAGTTCAAAGTTTTGTTTGTGTAAAGTAGTGGATGTATCCTGTAGTGGAGATGCCAGGCTTCATTTATATAACAACAAATCATCATAACAACAACAGATGCACACGATTCAATCCGGTCAAACTAGGGGTCAGGACACGGTTTTTGAAGATCTGGGTTTTCCCAGAATCTTCATCAGGTCATACGGTCAACCGTCGTTTGACCATCATTAACTACGAATCCGTTAAGGATCTGAGTAATATAAGAGCATATATGTGTAGTCCATATGTCCAGCTACAACATCAAACTAACATCATATCATAAACCATTACCAGAAGCAAGATCAAGGGCCTAGAAAATCACTGTCAGATTTCTGGAAATTTTCTGGGCTGCCCAGAAAGCATAGCCGTGGTCGGTCAACGCCTTTTGACCGCTTGTAGCATACAATCTAAACTTGATATGACCTTGATTAAAGTTTCAGAACAAAGACCACATGGCATACTATAGATTCATAACATAAAACACCATAAAAATCTAACACAGAAGAATCTAGAGGCTCTGACATTTGCTTGTCAGACCTTATTTTCCAACTTTTCCAGATTTGATAAATCTTTAATTTCGAGCATCTAACTGATATGGATCTGAGTTTTGACAACCCAGATCATCAAATGACACTCTAATACACAACTCTAACCAACAAACAACAACATTAAACATCAAATCAAAATATTTCTAAGTTTAGGGTTTTATACCTTTTGAGCTTTGATTTTTGATTCTGATCTTAGTGATCTGTTCATTGCTTGATATGGACTGATACTAGCTTATCTTATCTCACTTTCTCACTTTAAATTTCGAAAATTTTGGAGAGAGAAAGTCTTGGGAGAAAATAAAATTAAAGTGGCTATTTCTCTCACTTGAATCTCTTGTAATTGTTACCAAAACAATGAAATGGGCTGGCAAATGGCTGATATAATGTGATATAAGTCAAATGCTATGGCTTAGGGTTGCTCACCAACTAAAAATAGGGCAAGACTTGCAAGTTTCCTCTAATAATGCACAAAAGGACATTATGGTCATTTCCATATAATTTTTATTCTAGAATTGTCATTGTTGCAAACCCTTAGGGTTTGGGTTTGGGTTTGGGTTTAGGGTTTGGGTTAGTGTTTAGGGTTTAACCTTTTACTTTGCAAATTTAATTCTAACATTTCCGAATTTCGGTTTTAGAAATAGAAAATTTATATTTCTAAATTATAAATAGGATTTTCTAATTATATTAAAATTTCTTAATCACTAATTAAATTTTGCTAATTAGGATTAGCATTTCCTAATTACAATCGCAAATTAAGCAATTAGGGTCAAAATCATATATTAGGGTTTATAACCAAAAATTAGGGTTTCTAATAGAAAAATAATTTTCTAATTTAGAAATTAAATTCCGTAATTAGATTAGGGTTTTCTAATTACTATAACTTGAAAATTAAGATTAATAAATCCTAATTAACATTAAAACTATTTAATTAACACTTAGGTTTTTCCCTATTTACAAAATTAGGGTTTTTAATACCGAAAATAGAGTTTTCAAAATGTGACATTAGGGTTTGCTAATTAATTAAGCGTTACCCTAATTAATATTATAATTATTTATACTTACGCCGCTAAGTTCCCGATTTAGGGTTTCATACACCAAATTAGGGTTTTGGATTCCCAGAACTGAAATTAGGATTTCCAGAACCGGTTTTAAGGTTTCTTATTAAATACTAGGGTTTTCTAACCGAACGTTGACGTTCTTAATATATATTTAGGGTTTGTTACAGATATCAATATCTGGTCAACCCTTAACCACATACTGTACACATATACACAGAACATAATCACGTTTTCCTTAATCCTGAATAAATCACCTAAATCTTTCACAGAATTTTGAAATCCTCAAAATTCCATCTTAAAAATATCAAACGCATACACTTATTTTCTGTCTAGGTTCTAATTTTGAACCTTAAATCAATAAATAAAAATTTTAAAAATATTCAAAATTCTCGGGTTGTCACATTCACCCCTTCTTCTAAAAATTTCGTCCCCGAAATTTACCCTACACCTTACACCATACATCATACACCATACACCATACATACCCAGCATCTCATGCTACCCAATACACCACTCACAAGAGTAAAAGTTTTCAAATTGTACTGAGGGATCATATAGACCATGAACTATTGAGGTTTATAGGTATTACTACCTGCTACCTATTTCAATTAAGAAAAAGGTATTCTACCCCGTACAAAGGTTAACAGTATGTTTACAATCACAAAGAAGGTAAACTACCGATGCTGGTACTTTAGATGATCAATCTATTGTACCTTAGTAATCGGAACGACTATATGCGTTCTTAGATTGGAATATTTTATCCAATTAGTATATCCCCATTTTCAGGGTTGTTCACCTCAGACTTATCATAAGATTCCGCACCAAAACAATTTGGTTCGGGAAATTTCTTTCAATGAACACTTCGAGTTTTCATAAACTTTAGTCTAGCTGAATCGAATAGCATAGACCCATATCAATAATTCAATTCAATCGAATTATTTAGGTGTAGCCAAACCCCGTTGGCAAATTAAACTTTTGAAAACATTTTCGAGAATGACATCATGATGCCGTACTGTATTAACAGCCCGTTTGAGGATGCCGTCATTATATGACTTTGTCATAACACATCATACAATAGTGGAACAACGATTTTAGATCAAATTCACACTAAGTATTCCTGTATTTACAACTCCATCAAATTTTTATCATCTCTGCACCAGGTTACATGGTACATGAGTGATAAATAAAAGTTATTTTGGATATTTCAAATCATTTGCGTCTAGCTGGAATAGGTAGCATAGACTATACTTTAAACTGTTTCAAAAATGATTACGAGTCTACATATTTTTTTTAAAGGCACATAGTGCGTATTTAGCTTGATGTCAAAATTTCGAAGTCTAGCATAGCTAGGAGTTTTGGAAAACTTATTTCTCCACTAATAATCATTTTCTTAGCAATCTATCTGTTCCTATTATCCTTAATATTCTGTTTACACACAACTATACCCAGTTCGTCACACCACACTTATGAGTTCATTTACTTGCCACAATCATATGAGTTTAAGAACTTGTCCTAGTCTAACCTTTGGCGTCCGTTCGCTGAGGGGTTCATAAACATTTCATATAACTATGAGTCAAGAATGTCACATAAGTATGAGTTTTAAGAACTCGTACTTAACCTTATATCCTCTACCTATGACCTATCTATCTGTTAAACACACGAGAAAGGAATCACCCGCTCAACATGCATATAGCAACTAGCGCGACACAAACATTTCAATGATTATCAGTATCAGAAACTAAGTGGTCGTCAAACCAAACTCGGCCACTAATCAATATAGGAAGCTAATCGCACAATTCTCCGCCCATAAAAAGAATTGGTCAACCTAACCACTATATCGATCAGGAAGCTAAGTGATTCTAAAACCAAGTACAAATTCCCCGCCCATACAAAGAATCATACAACTTAGCTGCTGACACGAGTTCTCAATTGAAATCCCTACCTAATCTTAACACCCTTCTCAATACGAATTTCATTTAATCCGTATTCATAATCCATAACTCTTTCATGAGTTTTCATAGTACTATTTCATAGTACAACTTACACACAACATCTTGCTGTAAACTGTTCAATCATTAGATTGATTCTTCTCCCTGCTATCACCTTATCAGATCACGGGGTGATCGCATCGTATATATTACGATTCATTTCTATGTTTTGATCGTTTTATTTTACAATCTTCTATCACTGTACTTTGAGTCTTTTAGACTCTATCTATTCACCACTTACTGTTCAACTTTATTATCAGAGTTAGGGAACTCTGTATCTTATAACTCGCCGAGATTCATCTTTAAATCTTACCGACCAACTAACTCTATGTGAGTTAGATCTTATCCTAATCACTACGGTTATTGGTCTCAAGTATTTCTACCTAAGCTTCATAACCAACAGCTCTGATACCAACTGTGAGGGCCCCGAATCCAGGTCCTAAATCACCTCGGATCCGGTTCGATCATTCTATACAACTATTACTATTTACGGAAGATATAAACATAAATTGTTTATACAATTCATTACATATTATTCCCCAAGGTCGAGTAACCTTAACTTAATCACATTCATAACTTAACTAACACATTAAAATACAACACTATACAATTTAGCTGCACACATATCCTAACGCTGGAACTGTCTTTAACCTTTTCCTTGTATCCGACGCATTCGCCTTAATCTGCAATGTTTTATCATGATATAGCAAGGGTGAGCATAAGGATTGCCCAGCAAGTTTAAATTCAACAATATAACGATATATCATGATTGAAGAGTTTGAATAATAAGTTGGCTATAATTCAACAATATAATTATGAACTAGCAGGAACAAGTTTATGACTGAACAAGTATTATACATGAACAAATATATCTGAAACCAACTGGTAATGAAGGTGATCAGCCTTTCATACCTGACTTATACATGCAATATGTACAGAGTACAAATTATACATGGCAATCAGCAATGATTAACCATAAGCATATCCGAATGAAACACTCTTAGTAGAGTTAAGTAAAATAAACTTGCCTGAACCGTGGATTACCGCAACACAATTTATAACGCTTTATCCGAAGACCTAATATTAGTAATATAGATCTCCAATATTAGAATAATATCATCACAATATAATACTAGTATATATATAGTTATACATAGAATAACCTAAACACATAACTCATAATACATAATCCTATCAGTCTATAACACACATAAGACTCGGTGTCAAGTCAAACTATTGCAATCTGAGTTGAACCCGACACAAAACTGACATCCTGACGGTCTAATCAGACAAATATCAAGTTTAAGTTCAATTAAACTCTGCCTAAACACTTAACAATTAACTCAGATAATTTTATTAACAGTCGAAATAATTTTCTAACTCTCATAACAATTTTCACATAATTATTACCATTTATCATGAATTTTAAATCATTAAAAACGTATTTAAATGAATTAAATACCACATAATTCTTTTATCATTAATATTTTTTTTATCAAATATTAATGAAATACATGCCATAATATTATAATATATTTATAATATATCAAAGTATTTTTAATACTTTAAAAATATTTTTATATGATTTTTAAATAATTAAATTCATTATCCGATAATTGCTATTAATATTAAAATATTAATATTTTCATGATAAAATATCAAAAGTTATATTTTATAACTTAAAATATTTTTATAACACTTAAATCATTTTTATATGATTTATAAAGCATTAAATCTATTTTTCCTTAATTTATTTAATAAAGTTATTAAATAAATTAATTATCATTAATATTGATTAATTATCATTAATATTGATTAATTAATGAAATTCATCACACAATATTAAAAGTCACTGAAAATAACTTAAAATATTTTCTTATAACATAATATTATTTTTCATGATTTTTCATGAATTAAAATTATTTTTAAATAATTTATTTAATATTATAATTAAATAAATTAAATACCATTTATATTTCAAAAATATTAAATATTTATGAAATATACTCTAAATAATTAAAAACTATTTTTTAGAATTTAAAATAATTTTTCAGAATTTATTTTGTATTTTTAATAATTAAAAACTATTTTTATCAATTTTTAAATAATTTTCGGAAAATAATAATAATAAACTGTCGCTAAAGGGCCCTATAGCGACAGAACCGTCGCTATAGGTGTTCTTGGTGTTCTTGATACATGTCCAGATCTTCAAGTCAGTGGACAAGCTAGGTGGTTTGACCACAAATAAATCTGGGTTCCGGTCGATTTCTGGTCTTATAATGTTTCTGATTATGTAGTATAATTGTAATACTACAATAATGAACAAGTACCATAGCCATAACACGACTAAATTGCAAGATCTAAGCTTCAGAAAAGTCTGACATCGCTGTTCTTCATTTCTGGGTTTTCCAGAAAATGAAGAACAGACGATGGTCCCCTCTCCCGATCCTTATAACTTGAGTTCAAAGTTTTGTTTGTGTAAAGTAGTGGATGTATCCTGTAGTGGAGATGCCAGGCTTCATTTATATAACAACAAATCATCATAACAACAACAGATGCACACGATTCAATCCGGTCAAACTAGGGGTCAGGACACGGTTTTTGAAGATCTGGGTTTTCCCAGAATCTTCATCAGGTCATACGGTCAACCGTCGTTTGACCATCATTAACTACGAATCCGTTAAGGATCTGAGTAATATAAGAGCATATATGTGTAGTCCATATGTCCAGCTACAACATCAAACTAACATCATATCATAAACCATTACCAGAAGCAAGATCAAGGGCCTAGAAAATCACTGTCAGATTTCTGGAAATTTTCTGGGCTGCCCAGAAAGCATAGCCGTGGTCGGTCAACGCCTTTTGACCGCTTGAAGCATACAATCTAAACTTGTTATGACCTTGATTAAAGTTTCAGAACAAAGACCACATGGCATACTATAGATTCATAACATAAAACAGCATAAAAATCTAACACAGAAGAATCTAGAGTCTCTGACATTTGCTTGTCAGACCTTATTTTCCAACTTTTCCAGATTTGATAAATCTTTAATTTCGAGCATCTAACTGATATGGATCTGAGTTTTGACAACCCAGATCATCAAATGACACTCTAATACACAACTCTAACCAACAAACAACAACATTAAACATCAAATCAAAATATTTCTAAGTTTAGGGTTTTATACCTTTTGAGCTTTGATTTTTGATTCTGATCTTAGTGATCTGTTCATTGCTTGATATGGACTGATACTAGCTTATCTTATCTCACTTTCTCACTTTAAATTTCGAAAATTTTGGAGAGAGAAAGTCTTGGGAGAAAATAAAATTAAAGTGGCTATTTCTCTCACTTGAATCTCTTATAATTGTTACCAAAACAATGAAATGGGCTGGCAAATGGCTGATATAATGTGATATAAGTCAAATGCTATGGCTTAGGGTTGCTCACCAACTAAAAATAGGGCAAGACTTGCAAGTTTCCTCTAATAATGCACAAAAGGACATTATGGTCATTTCCATATAATTTTTATTCTAGAATTGTCATTGTTGCAAACCCTTAGGGTTTGGGTTTGGGTTTGGGTTTAGGGTTTGGGTTAGTGTTTAGGGTTTAACCTTTTACTTTGCAAATTTAATTCTAACATTTCCGAATTTCGGTTTTAGAAATAGAAAATTTATATTTCTAAATTATAAATAGGATTTTCTAATTATATTAAAATTTCTTAATCACTAATTAAATTTTGCTAATTAGGATTAGCATTTCCTAATTACAATCGCAAATTAAGCAATTAGGGTCAAAATCATATATTAGGGTTTATAACCAAAAATTAGGGTTTCTAATAGAAAAATAATTTTCTCATTTAGAAATTAAATTCCGTAATTAGATTAGGGTTTTCTAATTACTATAACTTGAAAATTAAGATTAATAAATCCTAATTAACATTAAAACTATTTAATTAACACTTAGGTTTTTTCCTATTTACAAAATTAGGGTTTTTAATACCGAAAATAGAGTTTTCAAAATGTGACATTAGGGTTTGCTAATTAATTAAGCATTACCCTAATTAATATTATAATTATTTATACTTACGCCGCTAAGTTCCCGATTTAGGGTTTCATACATCAAATTAGGGTTTTGGATTCCCAGAACTGAAATTAGGATTTCCAGAACCGGTTTTAAGGTTTCTTATTAAATACTAGGGTTTTCTAACCGAACGTTGACGTTCTTAATATATATTTAGGGTTTGTTACAGATATCAATATCTGGTCAACCCTTAACCACATACTGTACACATATACACAGAACATAATCACGTTTTCCTTAATCCTGAATAATTCACCTAAATCCATCACAGAATTTTGAAATCCTCAAAATTCCATCTTAAAAATATCAAACGCATACACTTATTTTCTGTCTAGGTTCTAATTTTGAACCTTAAATCAATAAATAAAAATTTTAAAAATATTCAAAATTCTCGGGTTGTCACAATGCTAATGAAATCTAAATTCTTAGATAACTTAAAACTAAAATTGTTTCAAATCATTGGATTACTAAAAAAAGATTTAGTGAATCCGGATAGATTGGTAGATACGTTGCTTGCTCATTGGATGAGGATGATTAATCTCATGATCATTTATATGGAGACACTAAAACAAGTATGTAGGTACTTATTTGAGAATAAGTTCATTGAACGTGGCTGATCGCTAAGGAATACCTAATGGAGTTTTACTTGTCTGTCAATAGGAATTCCTGTAGTAATAGTAGTACAAGTGATCCTTAGACTTGAGATCATCATAATATCTTGTGTATGATAAATTATACTTTGAAATATTCCTTAAGACCTTTAGGGTATATCAAAGGGTATGTTTGGGTGTAATAAGTTGTACATGGAGATAATGAATGATCAACAAAGAATCTACCGCTTCTAGTAAAAAAAGAGAAATATCCTATGTGATTCGATAAATGACAACCCAGCAGTCCTTGACCAAGGTAGAATGAAATTAGAAAGGCGTTTCTAATTTACATTATTTGGAGTTATGCATCTAAGAATCGAAATACATATAATTAAATAAAATAAGACTTGACAGTAATTTCATGTCTTATATTTAATTGTGACATTGTATGGTGAAAGGATTGAATTATACGGTAACTATTTACTCAAGGGTTCTTTTATGATTAATGTTAAAATCTATATTATCTGAAAAGTTGTTGATTGTTAAGGAGACTTATCCTTATTATAGAATAAATATTATTTATTTAAATAGATTATTAGTTTAATTTATTTATTTAAATAAGATTAGAATTGTTCTAATTGATTTATTCACAACCGATTTAATATGGAGAACCTAAAGGGTCACACTATAAAAGGAAGAATAATTATTTAAGAAGGAAATGACATAATCATAATAATAAGTTAAGCGTATTTAATTTAATCAATGGTAATAGAATAAATTAAATAGATTAATATTTATTATTTAATATTTTAGAAATATTATATATAAATTAATAAGAGGAGTCCTATTATTATTATTATTATTATTGTTGTTATTATTTAATTTCTAAAGGAGTTTGAGAATTAATTATTAAGAGTACTCTCATAGATTCCTAATAAAATTAGGAGGCTAATTAATTAAAAGAGTTTAATTAATTATTTCTAATAAGATTAGGAGCCTAATTAATTAAAGGAGTTTAATTAATTAAAATAAAATTTAATTTCTTAATTATTAAGGAGGATTGTCCATATCTATAAATAAGAGGAGACTTATTATGGGTGAGGGTTGATATTTTTCACAACATACGTGACTGATTTTTTCAAGAGTTGGGAGAGTACGTATTTTCTATAAAGATAGAAAAATTAGAATTTTGCCAAGCACCCATATTTTTAAATACTTTTTCTTCCTTGGTGGATCACCTCTAGAGGTCAAATATTTGGGTGGTTAACGTTGATCAAAGGAAGGAATCAAACCCGTTGGATTTAATTTGAACACGAAAAGGATTGAAGGTGAACTTGCACCTGAGGAAGCTAGTTCTACAAGGGTATGAATTTAATCTTCATCTCTTTTCATCTAATTAATAATTGCGCATAAAGGATGATTCGGGTAATTGGTTTGTAAAATTTTAAAACTTTATTTTTACGCTTCCGCTTTACTTTGATGCAATTTGATTGTTTTTGTAAGACCCCGAATTTTATGAAATAAAAGTATTCAATTTTTCTTATAATTACTATTTAGTAAATGGTTAAATTGATAAATGTTAAAGTTAAGGGTGGTACATGAATTTTTTTTTTCGAAATACACAAGTGGTTATAAAATATTCATTGTTGTCGGGGAATATTCGTTTGATCGTGGAATATTCTTACTGTCGGGGAATATTCATACGACGGCGTAGCCTTTTGTGGGCCCCATAACGGAAAGCGATTGGATGAAGAAAACGACAAGAGTAAGTTGTTTATAAATAACGTCGTAGTTGTTACTGTTAATACTGTTGAAATACCCGGTGGTTAAAATACAGTAATACGCATTGTTGCACAGTAGCACACGGTATTGCACCAATTATTGATTTTTACGTAAGAAGGCATTACTCAATAATTGTTACAGTAATTACTGTTCAGTATTTTATTTTATTGATTCAATAATTGCTGCGTTGATATTTTATATTACTGTTGTTTTAATAATTGTCACTACACAGTATTTTCTATTATCAGAGCAATAATTCATATTATCTGAATAATATTATTAGATAACATTATTGGCAATGTCTAGAAAGTTATGTCTAAGGAGAGGTTTGGTCATCTAATTGCGCGCCAGTAAGGAAGAGATCCTTATTGGAAAGCCCCCTCTTTCCTGGGAACGGCCTGGTTGCCAGTACTGTGGTTGTGTAATATTATTTGTGTATAATTAATTATTAATTTATATGATGAGGAAAATATTGATTTTATGTGGATATAGATGAAGAAAATTTTTAATGTGACAATTATTGTAAATAAATATTTTATCTTTTTCTGATAAAATAATTCATTTAAATATATTATTTTAATAATATATTAATGGTGATATTTTTACAATGAATGTGAGATATATGAATAAATGAGGAGGAAGAGTATTTTTGTTGGATTAAATGATTAACACATATTTTGTGTGTTGGTGGACACAATTCTTGACCGAAAATTTATTATTGACTGTAAAATCGCCCGTTTGTGGATTTCGGTCAATTTTTGTTTGGAATTTGGAAAAACTTTCTTCTGCAAAGTTGTAGAGAATTGAATTTTCTATAAAAACTCGCGAGATTCGAATTTTCTGATAAAAGGACTATTTATTATGAATTATTGAAGTTCTGAAGTTCCGAAATTATTGATTTTTGGAAGTTTTAATTATTTTTATTAAGAAAAACGTTTTTCTTACTTTTTCTAGAAGGTTAGCATGTGTTTATGGCTGAATTCAAGTATATAGAGGTGGGCTTGAATATTTTGTAATTATATTATTATTATATTCAATTTTCTGCTTTGGTGTTCTAAGTATTTTCCTATAAATAGGGTGCTTAGGTTAGAATTGAAAATCACACCAGAAACTGAAGTTTTCTCTCTATTTCTCTCTCTATATATCGAGCGTATTCTTGTGAGTATTTTGATATCTTGAGTGTTGCTATACGATGCAAGTTCATTCAGCGTTATTCCAGTCAGAAGTACTGCTCTTTTGAGGTACGGGATAGTAAGGGATAGTAAGGGATGTTATTTCTTCTTAAATGATATTATTTTCTTCAATATCATTATGCCGAAGTATTGATCTGAACTTTTTATCAAATTTAGAACTTTTCATGTCGGGGTTACTATTCATGAATTACTATTCACGAGTTACTATTCATGAGTTACTATTCACGAGTTACTATTCATGAGTTACTATTCATGAGTTACTATTCACGAGATATTATTCATGAGTTACTATTCACGAGTTACTATTCACGAGTTACTATTCACGGGTACTATTCACTGCAAAATTGGTTTTTTTTTTCTAACCAAATTATAGTTGATTTATGAATATTATTCTGGAGATTAAAACTATGTATTGATTATATTGATTTTATTATCATATATAACATTTTTATAACCCTGATGTTGAAATTCTCTTCCACTGGAGTGTAAAGATGGGTAGATTATTGGTATGATCATGACTAGGGTTCTCTTTGTCCAGTAGTGAAAAGTTGAATTGTGACTGGTATGATCATGACCATTGAATTTATAATTGAATATCTTTAGCTTAAGTGCAAAGGTGAAATGATCAACATGGTTATAATTATTGGTTATATAAATTCTGAAATGATTATATATTTCTTTGAGATAATAATATATTTGGCCTGTAGTACAAATATGAACTATTGAGAAATATCTTTGGCCTGTAGTGCAAAGATGAGTTGTTGATGAATATATTTGGCCCGTAGTGCAAAGATGACTTGTTGTTGAATATCTTTGGCATGTAGTGTTTAGATGAACTGTTGATGAATATCTTTGGCCCGTGATGCAAAGATGAATTTATTAGTATGATTATGAACAGGAACTGTGATTTGGTATAACCATGATCTTTGATGTTTCAGGTAAAGACAGGTGATGAAAATTATCTTCGTCTTGGATGCGAAATTTAGAATCACAATTATGATTATGAATTATTCATATGATTGTGGAAAGGAACTATTGATTGATGTTACAGGGATAAAACATTGTTGGTGGACTTTTAACGTGGAGAAGATAATAGACTTTATAGTCTATTTGACTCTTCTAATGGATTGCTCGTTCCGCTGCAACTATGGTTGAAAAGTTTTATCATCTACCATATGTTCTAAATCTCTGATTTATTACTGTTGAAGACTATTGATAATTTATCTTTAGTCATGATATTCTTTACTGAGCTAGTTGTGCTCACCCTTTTGCTTCACAATTCCTTTCAGGTAATAAAAGTGTAGCTGGGTCGAGCGAGGGATAACAAGGGAATAGAACGGTGGTCTATAGATATTGAGGGTAAGGTGAATTTAACTTGGAAGGGTGTTTTGCCACTATCTTACAGGATGTATAATGACATACAACCTCGTGTCATCATAAGACAAGGTTGTGGTCATCCACTTGCTGAGTATATCAACCAGCACTACCTATATGATCTTGGAGTCTATCTGAAATATAACTCCCAATTAGAGACAGTGGAGATAATGATATGTCAAGAGAAGACTCGCCATTGGGAAGAATATGATAGTAATCTTCTCATTTTTCTTTGGGGTCTATTGGGTCAACCAAGGATAATTCTGTGGCCATATGATGTCTATCATAACCTAGAAGCATGGCCTCCCATGTACGAAGGTTTCCTTGAGCACTTCCCAAAGATTCTAATTTCTAAAACAGTTTTCGACTATACCTTTATGTAAGGTGTCATTATGAGGTGCTGTCCACGGTTGGGACATGAGTCACAGTTGATATATATTTGTATCCAAACTCACAGTATATGTGTTGTTGTATTTTGTACGACAATTGTTGTAATAAAGTTATAGTTGTTATCTGTACCATGTATTTGGCGACTCAGAATAGGTTGGGTGGAATGGACCTGTTCTGGGGGCGTTACAGTTTTTATGAATATTACAAACTTAACAGTGGTATCAGAGCCAAAACTTTATGCAAGTTATTAATTGTTCAGATTTTATATGTATGTTGATATGTGTTTGGAATAATTTTTTTGGGCATAATTATTGGCATATAATCAAGTTTTTGTTGAAAAACTGCATAATTCGTGAACTGGAAAAACTGGTTCTGGACACTGGTGCTGCAACGCCGAATTATAATGTAATCTAGGCGTTGCAGCGCCGGTCTGGGTTCAGGAAGGGTGACCCGGCGCGACAGTGTCTGATTACAGTATAATCAGGGCACTACAGCACCGTCCTTGATTTTTTGAAAACTGCTGACGTGGTGCCGCAACGCCTGATGCTAGTACATTCAAGGCGCTGCAGCGCTGGTACCCAGAATTAAATAAAAATTTATTTTTTATTTGAATTTTAATTAAGATAAAAGGTTTATTTTAATTAAAATTGGATACACTATTTTTCAGTAATTCTAAATTAGAAATAAAAGAGTTTATTTTTATTTAAAATTGAATTAAAATAAAGTTATTTATTTTAATTGGAATTGGATTACACGTTCGTTTGAATAAAATATTTTATTCAAAAGTTTTATATTAACTTGGAATTGGATTCCACGTTCGTTTAAATAAAAGAGTTTATTCAAAAGTTTTATATTAACTTGGAATTGGATTTTATGTTTGTTTGAATAAAAGAGTTTATTCACATATGGAATAAGATTCCATGTTTCTTAGAATAAAGAAGTTTATTCACATATGGAATATGATTCCATATTTCCTAAAATTAAAGATGTTTAATTTTAATAAGGAATATGATTCAACATATTTTATTTTTCCAACAATTTTAAGTTAAAATAAAGGAGTTTATTTTGAAACTTGAAATTGGATTTCTTGTTAATTAAATTAAATTAGTTTATTTTAATTTGGAATTTGATTAAAAATAAAGTAGTTTATTTTTATTCAAAATTGGACAAAATAAAATAAAGAAATTTATTATGATTTTGATTAAAAATAAAGGAGTTTATTTTATTTCAAAATTAGATTTTTCGATAATTAAAATTGTCCATTAAATCGATATCAATGTATATATTGAATGTTTATTATTTATGATATGGATGTTATTTATTGATGCATATGTTGATATGTATAATAATAAATGGGATTGATTATGGACTATTGACCAATGTGATTGAATTTTATTTTAATTAGATGCATAGATGTATGTGCTTTATTAAATAGGGTTTGCGTAACTCGTCTTCTCTAATTTTTTTTAATATA
This sequence comes from Panax notoginseng, assembly GCA_016801055.1. Taxonomy (NCBI): domain Eukaryota; kingdom Viridiplantae; phylum Streptophyta; class Magnoliopsida; order Apiales; family Araliaceae; genus Panax; species Panax notoginseng. Next base: position 204,912,011 of record CM029016.1, read on the forward strand.
AATTTTATCTCACTCCTATGTACTTCCCCTTGACTGTTGATCAAGGTTTCTATTTATTTTAAATAGTTTTGTAATATAAATAGTTAGAATTATTTTGAAAAATTGGAGATCAACGAGCAAAGAGCGCTTGAAGACCCGTTTGTAATGGATCCCGTAATTTAAATATAATAGTTATATTTAAATTTAATTCTTACACCTTATGTTTGACCTTTTAGTTCACTTGGTGGCTCTAGTGAACCAAACTAGAATAAAATCCATAATCAATTCGGGTAGAATATAGTACTACCTCCATCCCATAATAACTGTCATTTTAGAAGGAGATTTTTTTTCCAATTTATTTGTCGTTTACAACTTTCTAGGAGAAATAATTATTTACTTTCCTATATCACCCCTACCTTCTCTCATTGTCCCAAAAAATTTTTTCCTTGTATTAATAGTTTTCAACTTCCCATAAAGGGGTAGTGATGAAATTTCACACCAATTTTAATTAATAAATGATAACACTAAATGACTTTCTTAATCCATGTGCATCAAGCTAAAGCGACAGTTATTATGGGATGGAGGGAGTATTATATATGTGCTTGTTTATACTATATATATATATATATATATGTGTGTGTGTGTGTGTGTGTGTGTGTGTGTGTGTGTGTGTGTGTGTGTGTGTGCATGCGCGCTAAACAAGTTGAGACCAATTAATAACAAACCCCTTAAAGATTTTATATTAAGTCCTAAGCGTTCAAAGATATTTGGAATATCGAACATCGCCTTCTAGCATGATAAAAATAATAGAGTATCAATTAATTATTATAAGTTTGTTGTGTCACCACAAGGCTTATCTTAATTTTTTGATATGTTAATTTTATTACATTTGATGTTTATAAAGAAATTGAACAATATTATTTTGTTGTGTCACTACAAGGATAATACTTTTCTTTTTTAATATATGGAGTGCTAGATTGGACTCAACTTGGATAATTTTGATTCGGATGTGCCACTACTTGATCAAAATAATCTAAGAGGCAAAATAAAAGGAGTTATATGATGTTATAATTGACAAGAGTTGTCTACCTATTTATTTATATATAGTTTGTTATGTCACCACAAGGCTATATATATTTGAAATAGGATCCTTATTCTCACTAACAAATCTTTAATTAGATTTTGTCGAACTTTATAAGTGATGGTAATATAGTTTGAAGAAAATAGTGAAAGATACCAATTTAAAATAAAATCTAATTTATTTTGATAATTAATAAAAGAATATATGTTAAAATATTGTTAATTACAAATTCATTTACAGAATTTTATAATGTCTAAATTACTATCACTGAGGAGCATATTAGATGTTATTTAACCGGACTAAATTAAACGGATTGGTTAGGGAATTTGAGAATAGTTCTCACAGCTGAAAAGCTATCTTATGTTTTTAATACGCATATCCCTGCAATGGTTGCAGACAATGTCTCTGAGGAAGAGATTGCTACTTTTAGAAAGTGGCAAGATGATGCACAGTTAGCTCAATGCATCATGCTCGCATCCATGAGTAACGAGTTTCAGCGTCAGCATGAAACTATAGATGCTCCTACTTTACTCCTGAACATCAAGTAGTTGATGGTGAAAAAAGTATGACTGATAGATATCAAATATCTAAGAAGCTCTTCCGATCTAGAATGATCGATGACACTACAGTATAGACACAAGTCCTTAACATAACGAATTTGATTGAACAATTATGACAACAGGTTTTGTCATGGATGGAGAGTTGAGTCAAGATTTGATCTTGTACTCAGTCTCGGACTCCTTCTCACAATTGTTATGAATTTTTCATATGAACAAGCTAGATAGCAGCCTCGCTGATTTGCTTAACATGTTAAAAAATGTTAAAAGTTACTTTCCAACCAAGAAAGACCAAGTCGTACTGGTAGGGGCCAAATGATCTTCTGAAAAGAAGAACAATTCTAAGAAGGTAAATGGAAAGACAAAAATAAAGGATAATAAGAACAAAACTGATACGGATAGCAAAGGAGTTTGCTTCTACTGTAATAAGCCAAGACATTAGAAAAGAAATTGCAAGAAGCATCTTGCAGAGGCTAACCAGAAGAAGTTTAGTGAAGTTTCGGTTACAAATATAGTTTTGTTCATGATTGAAATAAAAAAAATTTAATCCAAGATTCTAATTGCGTATTGGATACCGGCTTTGGTTATCATAAATATAGATGTAGGAATGGACCAAGCAGAAGTAGAAAGTTAAACAAAGATAACTAATCCTATGTGTAGGAAATGAAGCAAAGGTTGCTACATTAGCCATAGGAACTTACAGTTTAGCGCCTACGGGTAAGTCTATTAAATCAATAAGTTGTTATTATATTCTAGTTCTCGTTAGAAACATTATTTCCATTTTGTTGTTGGACAATAAAAATTTTGGTATTATATTTAAGAACAATTGTTGTTCTATTTATAATAATAATATTTTGTATATAACTAGAATATTACTTAATGGATTTTATGTACTTAACTTCCATAAAAAATTATTTTACAAATTGAACAAACTAGTATAAGAAAAGGAGATGATCATTCAAAGAGTTGAATGTGTATTTGCTGAAATACAAATGTGAATTATTTGAAAGGTTCAAAGAATTCAAAAGTGAAACTAATTGAAAAGTATTAGAATTCTTCGATTGGATAAAGGAATAAATACTTGTGCAATAAGTTTATAGATCATCTCAAATGGTTTTCTCACAATAGACGCATCCTGATACGCAATAATTGATTGATATATCTGAAAAGAAAAATCGTATCTTGTTGGATATGGTGCGGTCTATAGTGATTTTACTGACATTCCAGCATCCTTCTAGGATTATGCCCTAAAAATGAGTGCATATCTACGAAAAAGGTAACCTCCAAATTCGGCCCCAAGACTCCATAAGAGTTAGGGACATGGATGATTCCTAATCTTAAGTATATGAAGATAAGGGGTTGTCCAACTTATGTGAAAATATTTCAAAGGATAATCTCGAGAGAAGATTTGACAAGTGCAAATTTATGGGACATCATAAAGTAAGTTTAGGGTATATGTTCTATAATTCTACTAAGAAAAAAGGTGTTTTATTGCAAAATATGTTGCCTTCTAAGATAAAAGTGCTTATCATTAAAGGGGCTAGTGAAAAGATAAAAGAATCTTAAAGAGTTCAAGAACCACAAAGCACTATAAGTCAAATAAGAGGAACATGTAGATAGACCTATTGTACCACAACCGAATCGTAAATCTGGAATAGTACTAAAGATACCTGGGATGTATGGATTCATCATAGATGATGATGATGAGGTACGCATCATAGAAGATGATGATCTAGTTACATACAATGAGGTAAGAGTTGTAGACACTCAAAGAAATGGATTGAAGTAAACTTCTCAAAAATAGAACATTCTCTTTGATGAGACAATCAAAAGAGTTTGATTTTATCAAAAATAAGAATGAACCTACACTACAAAAAGAATCTCTATCTGCGACCAATGACATCAGCGACCGCCCAATCCGGTCGCTGATAATTGTTATAGCGACCGCTATCTGCGACCGCTAAGGATTCTAGTCGCTAGTTTGTATCAGCGACCGCATGCAGTCGCTGATCGGTCGCTATCATGTATTTCCCTCCCAAAAATTGGTGCGAAACTTTGGCGCGGTAACCACTCCATATCAGTGACTATTAGCGGTCGCTGATATGTCCACATCATTAAACATTAGCGACCGCATGCGGTCGCTGATGGTGGTCGTTGATGCTCATAAACATTATCAGAATCAGGCGTTCGCTCGTTCAGTACAGAAGAAAAAAAGAAGAGGGAGAAACAGTCCGGGAGAAGAAGGAGTAGGGGAGAAGAGAAGAGGGGGTACGCCTTCACTCATTCGCTCATTCATTGCTACTGCTTCATTACAAGTCCGGTACAACCTCAAACGAAAGGTAAAAAGTTTCAAATCTTAAGTTTTAATTTGTCATGTCCCCTCTATATATCTTGTTCGATTTAGGGTTTCTCCTTTAGGGTTTTGTTTAATTATTGATTTTATAATTGTTTATTGATTCTGATTTGGTTTTGTGAATGGAGATTTGGGGTTTTGCTAATTTATTGAATAATATGGTGTTTGGGTTAATATATAGCTGATTCTGTACTTTTATTTTGTTCTAGAAAACTCAATATAGCTGATGCAATAATTATGTAGGCCTAACATACTACTTCAGTTAAACTTGTACTTGTAGTTTTTACTGCAATGACAATCATGACAAAATTTTTGGTCAGAAATTTTATGTAGAATAATTTTATTATTACAAATCTGCAATAATGGTACAATGTGAAATTCATTTATTCATGTTATGTTTGATGCTATGTTCAGTAGTGGAATTTTTAATCTTCAATGGATGATAAGAAGGGTTATTGGTGTGTCACTTAAGTTTATGGGATTTTTGTTATCCTACTTTAATTGAAAATATATTATTCTTGTATAGTATCCCCTCCATTTCACACAAGATAGTTTTGGTTATTTCACACATTAATAAGGTAAATTTTTGTTCCCAAGTTTTAAACTAATTTTCATTGTGTGCTTTACTTATAGAATGGATCCCATTGTACTAACTCAATGGTCCCTTTTCACTTACCAAATGTGTTTTACTTAATAAATAATCATAGTTCAAAAGAAGTACCCTGTCCAATAAAGGTTGGGAAGTTTTGGTGTTCGAGACTGCCCTTTTCTTAAGCAATATAGCCATTCATCATTTGGTGAGGCTGAATTTTGTTCATCTGTAGTATTGGATCCAAGTAAGGACAACTTCGCCTTCAAGTGAACAGATTTATGAGAACTCCAAGACGCCTTAAAACAGTCTTGAGTGTTGTTAAAAGACACAACTTCATCAATACACGCACAATTAAACTGACGCCAATGACAAGTATCAGGAACAAAACTAGAGAAAGTTAGTCTTAAAAAACCATAAAGAGATATTCAACAAGCCAGAATTAAGGGCACATTCAAGTTCTATATGTTTGAATCAGAAAATCAAATTGCAAGGTCATATTTAAATTAAATGCTCCCTCCCAATGCTAAATTGTTATTTACGTTGCCCATTTCTTATAGTATTCGAGCTCCATTTTATATATGTCATAATGAAGGTATAAGAATACTTGCTTATACATTCTTGTTGCTCTTATATGCCTACAAATGGTCAAGTATGTAATGTTTTGGACTGTTTTGGGTATTAAATGACTTTATATGACTAATAGTCCCACATTAAGGGACTAATAGTATGTCTTTTTCTGCAATCTTGATATACGCTGCGTTATAGTTTCTAGAACACATTGCAAAGTCCATTGGTTGTTCTCTATGTAGAAGAGTTTTTGTTGTGTTCAGATATGGACCCTGGAATATATAAAGGCAATGAGTATATGTGATGTTATATTAATTGTTTATGCATTCTTTTTGCTCTTATATGACTACAAATGGTCAACTATGCATGCCCTCGTGCATGTGGATAGTCCATATTATAGGGGAGACTCTACCGAAATTTTTTCATTGGTCGGGAAATTTAGACTTCTACCAATGCATATGCAGACCATGCATAATGCAATGATTCATATTCTACCCCTAGGAATCTATTGTCTTTATGTTGGTGTCAGTTAAAATATGTAGGATGACATAAGACCATACCTCATTCTAATTTAAGATCCACAAAAATAAACCATGCCTTTGGTTAGTCGATCTCAAGCTGTGTAAATTTGTTTTGGCATCCTTGTTCAATTCCCGAATAATCATATATGATGCATACTCATGTTATATATGTACATATACACCTATATGTATTTATAAGCAAATTGTAAATCTCTAACAAGGGAATATAATAATTCATGTCAACATAGGTACCGTGGTATCATGGACCTCTATTCAGATCGTAGTTGGATGAGACGACGAAAGTCAAGTGCCCAAATAGGTGCTACAGCAGAATTTAGAGCTGGTTGCCAAGTATTTCTAGATTATGCGTATAGTCACCCGGAATGTGTTAATAGTCAGAACAAGATAAGATGTTCTTATTTGAAGTGTAAGAATGTAAATTATATGGACAGAGACATAGTAAACTATTATTTACTTGTTTTTGGGTTCATGAACAATTACGAAGAATGTTGGTGGGCACATGGGCAGAGAAGAGATAGTGACATCGCACAAGTACACAATTTAAGCAGCAGTACCCATCGTATGAATGACATGGTTCATGATATTGCAGGGCCGAATTTTGATTGGAAACAAGGCAGAGAGCAGCCTATGAATTCTGATGCCAAAGCATTCTTTAAGTTGTTAGATGAGGGTAGCGAACCGTTGTGGCATGGTTGCACGAAGCACACTACATTTTCTGCAGTGGCGACATTACTTAACATCAAGGTTGATCACACCATGAGCCATGAGTGTTTTGAGTCACTTTGAGGGCCATTAAGAGTATGTTGCCCGTCGGTGAGAAATTACCCGATAACTACTACTATTGTAAAAAAATGGTGAAGAAGTTGGGTCTTGGATATCAAAAGATCGATGCATGTCCGAACGATTGCATGTTGTTTTATAAGAAAAATGAACAGAAGACAAAATGCACGTTTTGCAGTCATGATCAATTTAGGCCTAATAAAGAGGGTGTGACTACAAAAAAGACGAATATACCTTTTAAGATTTTAAGGTATTTTCCAATTACATCTCGGCTCAAAAGATTGTACATGTCTTCAAGAATAGAGCTTATGTCGAGGGGTCAATATGTGAGGCATACAGTCTTGATGAGATATCTACGTTTGTCTCAGACTATTTTCCTGACGAAGTCTTGACAAAGGCCAATGTTGAACTAAATGGTCGGTTTTCTGTATTTGGTTTATCGGGTCGCGCGTATAGAAAAGGAAAGCACATATTCCTTTCTGAGCAAGATTTGCATGCTGCGCATACTTACATTCTTCTCAATTGCGAGGAGATTGATGAATTTATGAGGTATACATGTAAAATTCATATGTATTAGACCTATATCTTAACTTGCAGTTTCATATTAATATATGTTAATGTTTATAAAATTGTATAGAACATACGATGACGAGTTAAAAGCAAATCAGCCCGGCATCACTGATAAAGATATTCAAGTTTGTTGTGATAAAAAATTTACTCTTTGGCTAAAGGATAAAGTAAGTTAAGTTAATTAAGAATGACATGTATCATATTAATTTATGAATGTATTTAATTCAATAGAATTTTTGTAGGCTCTTAATGAGGGAACGATTCCTCTAAATATACAAGTCCTAGCTATGGGTCCATACAGGGACCAAGTCATTCGCAATGGTTACAAAATAAATAGATGTGAATTTCATACAAAGACATATGCTCGCGGTAAAAGAACAACTAATACTAGAGTGTGTGTTCAAGGAGATTGTTACAATGAGCTTGGTCGTGCCTTTTATGGGGAGTTGGAGGAAATCGTAGAGTTGTCGTATAAGGGCACGTACGGGGGTCATATTAACTTGTTCAAGTGTCGTTGGTTTGATTCAAAAAAAGGGATACGTGTTGACAGACATGGAATCGTCGATATTGACCTCCATAGGTCGGCGTACTCCAATGAACCGTTTTTTTTACCAACTCAAATAGCACAAGTATACTACACTCCTAGTCCTGTTAGGAAAAGGGATAGATCGCCTACAGATTGGCAAGTTGTAATTCATACTCCCGCGCGCAGTCGTGTCCAAGTAATAGACGGTGATTTCTACTCAGAGGAGATGCTTCATAGACCTCCTATAATAAATATAGAGGACAACAATGATGTAATCCAGTTAGAGGGTGGAGATGAACCTGATGAATTGGATCCCGAGACAGTTATTGTGCCGGATGATAGTGATACTAAGGAAGAGTTATTGACTAACACTGACACAGAATCTAAAGAAGAAGATGGTTATGAATCTCCGATACTTGTACAAAATGATTCTGACTCAGACAACGATTTTCATTAAAATGTATGTTTAGTTTTAATTGTATTACAATGAATTACATATAGGAATGTTCTTTATATCCTTAACATGTTTATGTACCTTTCATTTATAGTTGTCGTAGTTAACTATTTTGCAGTCATGTTTATGTACCTTTCATTTATAGTAATCGTAGTTAACTATTTCATATGTACATGTTCTCTATATCCTTGACATGTTTATGTACCTTTCATTTATAACTCATACTAACATCCTAAATTTTTTATTTATAGATGTCTTCTGAACCAGCAGCACGAAAGAGCGGGTTGGGTCGGGGTCCTAATCATGTGCCGAAGGCCCCGGCTAATCCGAATGATCGCATTCTCATACAGATCCATCCTCCTCCAAAAAGCACGTAAGTTAAAACATCGTGTATATATAAGGGTTTAATATTTCCATTGTTATAAATATATTTTAATGTAAATTATTGTATATTGTAGTGATTTTCAAGATAGTAAAATTGTGAAGTGCATTTCACAATTATGCTTACAGAACTGGCCTACGCTAGTGATTACATGGGCGAGCACACCTCTCGCCCATAAGGATGCAGTTTGGGCTGAATTCTAGGTATATTTTTTTATCACTCTGATAGATAATACATAGTTAATCAAATAATATTGTTTAGTAATGTTGGATTATAGTAATATAACAGTTTAAATATTATTATTGTTATTTTATTTACAGAAGCGGTATAGATGGGACGACGCACAGGCATCAGTTATTCAGACTCTGTTCTGGCAGAAGTGCGCCGTTCGAACTAAAGATAATCTGAACAAGGAACGACAGAAAGCCCTGTATAATGCTGAGATTGACCATCTAGGACAAGGTGAGCAGTATATGCATGAGCATAGCCCTTGGTGGTGCGCACAACCCATATGGGTGCAGATGTGTGACCAGTGGAGAGCTGAGAGCTGGGTCAAGAGGCGCAAGACTGCCGCCTCGAACAAATCCTCAGGTGTATCAGACGGCGAGAAGGCAAAAGGCACGTATTGGGGCGGCAGTATATCACAGCTGCAATATATTGCTGCTAGGGTACGTATGTTATGTTTACAGTCATCTTTTGTAGCTAAAATATCATATGTTTACATATTAATATGAGAAAATAAACTGTAGGAGTCTCAGTCTCAAGGTCAACCTATCAATTGGTTGGATGTGTATGTGGCCACCCGCGATGGTCGGCCTGAGGCTGTTCAGATAGCGGTAATAAGTTCACTTTATACTAATATGTTGTTTATAAATTGTGACGACCTTTTTTAGCATTTTTTATTTATTTTTAACTATTTAATTGTTGACCTTCTGACAGGACACTTATAAGGGCTTAATAAACGAGCGCTATCTTGAAGGCACCCCGCGTCCGTTGATTGATCAAGAATTATAGGAGAGGGCGTCCGTCGTGAATAAAAACTATGTTAAAGGCCAAGGACAAAAACGACGCCCGACCATCAGTGGCACAGGCAGCTCTGTGACCCAGTCTACACAGTCATCAGGTTATCTAGCCTATCATACTCCTGCTGACTGTGTGAGAGCGATCTGTCAGGATCGTGATCTTCTTCGTATTCTGGGCGGGCATCTGCAGTCTCTTAGTCCTGATGAGTTAACGGATGCAGTGGCGGTGGCAGCAGCAGCAGTGGCAGCAACAACAGCACAGCAGCAGAATGACGACCATGTATATATCGTTTATTGTTTAGCTACTGTGTCTTATATGTTTATAGTCTGAGTCACTGTCTTACTTATACGTTTCACTACATTGTCTATTGTTTAGATTTCCCTAAGTCATAGCAGTATCAACACATGTAACATATATGTTTTATTATTTTGTTAATTACAGGATCGTAATTTGGATGATCCATAAAGAGCGCCTAGACTTGTTTTTTAGATTTTTAAAGCCTTACTCTTTTAGATTCATTCTTTGGACAATTATATTGGTTTATATGGATGTTTACGATTGTATTGTGTTGGATGAATGTTTATGATTGTATTGTGTTGGATGAAGAGCTAGACTTGTTGTGTTGGATGAATGTTTATCATATAGTAGTTATCATGGTTGTTAATATGGATGCTTATATATACTGTTGTGTGTTGGGATAGAAAGCGGGTACAAAGCAGGTTATTTTTGGGAAATCAATAAAACAGGAAAAAAATTTTAAAAAAAACACACATCAGCGACCGCATGCGGTCGCTAACACTGCAACAGCAACCGCGTTACCTTCATGGACACTAACGACTGACGCGGTCGCTATTGCCGGTCGCTGACACGTGTGCCACGTCATACCTGACAAATGACTCAGCATGAGTCAGATTACCGACGGATACGGTCGCTGGTTGCGGTCGTTACTAAGTCGGTCGCTATTATTGGTCGCTGATGTCCATCCAGTGACTAGATTACCCGCGACTAAAATCAGCGACCGCATGCGGTCGCTGATACTCATCTGCGACCATATGCGGTCGCTGATTAGCCTTTTTCTTGTAGTGCTAGTGTGTACAAAAGGGTCAGTGGGAGCGTCGTGACATTCCTAGTATTATATGTTGATATACTACGGATAAGGAATAACATACCAATGCTACAATCAGTAAAGATAAAGTTGTCTAAACATTTCTCCATGAATGATTTGGGAAGAGTATCTTAATTGGGAATATAAATCTATATAGATAGATTTAAAGGATGTTCGGCTTAACCTAAGGAACACATATTCATTTGATGCTAAAGCCGTTTAACATTGCAAACTCCAAGAGATGTCTCATGATGATGATTCATGGAGTGTATCTCTCTTAATAGTCCCCATAGACTCCTGAAAAGAGAGATCGCATGAGTAACTATCATGTATGCAATGAAATGTATGAGACCTGATGTTGATCGGTTATATTCTGGAGAAGATCACTGTGAGACAGTGAAAACATCTTCAAGTACTTAACCGACACTGAGGATGTGATTAAAATTTATGGTGGGTTTGAATTAAAACTAGAGGGCTTAATAGACTCAAGTTTTTCAAACTAAACAAGATGACAAGAAATCCACTTTAGGGTGAATCGTTACCTTGAACGGTGGTGCAGTGAATTTGAAAAGTTCTAAATAACAAAGAGTTGTTGGTTTAGTGATAAAGACAAAGTATATAGTTGTAAATGAAGCTGCAAGTTAATTATTTGGATGAAAAGTTCATTATAGAACTAGGAATAGTTCATAAGCCTCATCTTGGATCTAAACATGTGTTGCGACACTTTCATTTGATTGAAGAATCATTGAAAGAGGAGAAGTCACTATAGAGATAGTGGACTCTCAAGAACAACATTACATATCCATATACTGAAACTTATTCAACAGCAGGATGATCGTCACTTAGAAATCGCATAAATCACAACAGCTTTGATTCTCAAAAATTGCAGAAGTTTTGGAGAAATCGTAGCTGGGAGTTTTGTTACCAGTAATTTTGCCCCAATCCCTTTTCACCTTTTCACAACTATCGCAAACAACTTTGGAGAAATTTTCAGAAATCGCAGAAGTTTTGGAAAAAGCGTAACAGGGAGTTTTGTGTAGTAGGTGCTTTTTTCTATAGCAGCAGTTCTGCTTTTTTTGTTGACGAGGGTATAATCGTTCATTTTTGTAGTAGTTTCGTCTGCTATAATAACTAGTGGACTATAGATTATTGTCCTATATATATATATATATATATATATATATATATATATATATATATATGATAGAATATAAATAAGCTATAATTAAAGTAGGACTACTTATACATAACCACGTATATATATTTGCATGTATATCATGTAGAAGATCCTATATAACTTTATATTTTGTTGATAATGTATAGTTTATTTTGCTTTTTGGTGTTTTGGTTAGATGAGGTTTGGTTTTTAGGGAATTGATATTTCTATGTCTGTTTTTGATATTTCCACATATTTTTCTTTCATATGAAAATAATGTGGATCTCACTTTTATGTTAGAGTGAATTATGTGAAAAATATCGAAAACACACATGTAAACACAATTCTCCCTGCTTTTTAATGCTAAAGATTCCAAGAATATCAGGAAATTTCTATGGACTTTATTTTATAATAGCTTATGCTTCATTATTTGTTACTGGAGTTTTTTAGACTTTGTATACATCCTAGTGCTTTGATTCTTGGGAGTTCTATTAGTGATTCAATCTACTTCTGTGATTTATTTTTCCATTTCTTTTTTGTTGCTCCCTCATTCGTTTTTATATGTCATTTTAGATAGAGAAATTTGTTCATATTTATCTGTTTGTGGATTTTTAGAAAGAACTTATTTCTCTAAACATTAATTACTTATTTGTTACTATTTCATCTTTCTAACCAAATTTAGAAGGACGAGATTGAGATTTTATAACCAATTTAATTAATTAGACAAATCATTAATTATAATTCTTAATCCATGTGCCACTTCCTTGGCTGAATGAAGAGAGTATTATTTCATATTATAACTTCTTGATCAAGTCAATCTTATATTTTAGTGTGTGACTTAAAAAGGGAACTCTTGCCAAATTTCTACAAGAGTATAAATATTCCTCTCCGATTTAACTAGGCACCAAAGCAACAATATGGTTCTTAATGTCTAGTAAAGAATATTGTTGATTCATCTGAACTTTTGTCTTTTCATTAGGATTTGTTCTTATATTCATTTGACCATATATTATGTGGCTTAAAATGAATAATCAGGCAATGTTGCTGAAAATGCTTTGATTAAAATAGCCGAGTTAAATTCTACTGGAAGTAGAAAATTCAAAGTAAAATACAACTCATTTTGTGAGGAAAAATGGATATGATAACTATAACAACTCAGTCTCGTACCGAAAAATATAAAAAAATTATCTATATACAAGAATTAAGTTACTAACAATAATGCATTCAGTCATAACCTTTTAAGTGATCATGTGATAGACTAAGATAACCCAAAAAAATACTATTAAGCAAATAATTTAAGACCTTATTTGAATAAATTTAATTCAATTTGGACTCAGAATTTGACCTAAAAAAAATTTTACTTGTAATTTAACCCGGATTATTATAATAACCTTTTTAGGTTTGCATGATAATAAACTTTTTGTTGTCGTCGTGCTTGTATAAAAATACGAAGAAAATGATAATAGATTTAAATTTATTAGTTCTTTTTTTTTTTGTAAAAATAATGCTAAATAGGCAAGGTATTCTCCTAACTCCCGATAAGACCACGAGTAACGTGTAGGACGGATAGCTGATTAGCTACCACCAACCATCCCCTGTGGATCGGAATTGAACTCAAGCTTTGAACAAGGTAAACAACTGACTTATCATTAGACCAAAAGATGGTCGGTTAAATTCACAGGTTCACACATCAAGAGGGATGACAATAACAGAAAGATGAGTCAAATTAGTGTTATTTTGCTTTTTTTTCCTAGTTATTACAAAGCTGTAATTTCCTCCAAAATGAGTTGTTTTGATAGATAGATGGACATTTTGGGCTATTCTCTCATTTTAACGCAAAGAATTTAGTTTGTAAAATTTGCAAATTGAAAGGACATTTTGTTCCGTCTTCACTCTATTTTAACTTGTGTATCATTGGGCAGGAATTAAGTTCGTGTGTACAATAAAGATAAACTAGCAAAAGATGTAACATCATTATTTAAATGTTGATCAAAATAAATTAAAAGGGGATTCTACAAGCCAGTTGGTTTCTAGACTAGACTACATAATTAAACCGAGCAGTGATCTTTTAACACCTGCCTAGCAAGATCAAGTGCTCCGCTCTTTTTATATATTAAATGTAAATTGTATGCCGCTTCTCTACGAAGGTTGCAGTAACCCGGCTTCCGATTATCGATTAGATCTGGATTCTCATTAGGTAGCTTAGGGATAGGGTAATCATTCTCATGAACTGAAAGTACCTTTTCATAATATGATGTAGCCAGGGACACTAGACCAACATGATGATATGCACGAGCTATGTTGTACAAAGCTTCCTGCAAGAAAGAATTTGAGTGGCATCAGTTACCCTTGCACATACATTTACTTGATTACGATGGTGTGTGTGTGTGCAAAAATTAGTGTTTTATGCAAGTAATTTAGCAGAAATTCAAGGATTTCAACTTTAGTATGATTAATTAAATAGTTTTACCATGGTAAATAATAATTACACAATTTGTTAAGACAATTCAAACCCCTTAATTTTCTTTTAAATTTACCTACACGGCATGTTGCTATTGGATGGTGTAAAGCACTAGTTTAACATACCATCATTATATAATTTATTCTCATATATATCATATATGTATGTATGTGTGTGTGTGTGTGTGTGTGTATATATATATATATATATATATATATATATATGTATATGTACATTAATTAGCAAGTTCTTGTGACAAGTTGAGAGAGGATGAAGGTGTGATAGATGTTGCAAGATATCTAGCATGCACCACTTGGAAGAATGAGAGGTTTCAATGCTTGTTCATGTACAAAAAAAATAAACCCACATTATCTTTTGATTAAAAGGATTTCAACACAAGGCGAAAAGGCCATGGTATTTTACAAATAAACATTTGATACATTCTACCATCCTATGTTACCATCCTATGTTACGGAATAGAAAATCAGATTTTTAACAATCAATTTCTGTTATGATCCTTCTATTGTACATAGTTAATAGAAAATCAGATTTTTAATAATCAATTTCTGTTATGATCCTTCTATTGTACATTGTTGAGCCTATTTCGATGCACCCTGTTTAACCTTCAGACATGCTAGTGAGAGTTGCCCATATGGGAACTGTTAATGCATTATATATCCATTATGTACCATCTTGTGTGACAGTCGACAAGGAGCACAATTTTAGAGTAACAAATTTCCATCCCTCTTTCCTTCCCTTCAATTCTTTTTTACCATACAATAAAACGTAAGGGAAAGGAGGGTCCCTTTTCCTAGACTTCTCTCCTTGGAAAACATCCCCCTCCCATTTCCTTCCACATACCCAGGAGAGCATTAAATAATGCTCTCCGGGAATTAAATATGATTTTATAGGTAGAATTTTCATATATTATCAAAAGAATGCCCTCTTGTTTTGTCAAGGCAACTGGTCATTTGTTTAACATTCATATGTGAAGATTTTGGTCTTTTTGAAGATACTGCAGTAGATGTGCAAATAGAAGAATAAAATTCAATCAATACGAACTAGACCTAATTCAAGCTAAAAATCAATCCATACAATTACAAATGTCTAATACTGTAGAGATCAATTTCTTTCCTAGCAATGCTTAAATATAATTTTATGGATGTACCAACTAAAGTTTGACTTCAGTTCCATGATCTTAGTTCAACTAGTATTTTCAAGAAAAAAAAATTAATTAAAAAAGTTTAACTAGAGAAGAAAATCTTCCAGAAACTTAAATGTACCTTAAGCATAAGAATCACTCAGAGAATACCATATGATCAATAAGCATGAAAGGATGGAGGGTGATTCTTATACTTCAGCTACTTTCGGTATCAACGGAATAAATCACCCAAGATACCATGTAGGAAAGATCATTACTTATAAGATAATAAATAATTTCTTGGGGTGCCTGCCAATGATCGATCATATGATCTATGGTAAGAATTGAGAGGAAAAAAAGGAAGGGAAATTTTTACGCTTCAGGATCATTCTCAAGGCTAGTGCTGGATAATTATGCTTGATTACTAATGGCAGTTTCTTGCTTATAAATTTGAATTCTCTCATTTGATATAGTTTAGACTTCATTTTAACCCTTCCACTCGGGTAGCTGTATCATTCTCTATAACAAATCAAAATCAGTTACGACAATGAAAAAGGAAGTACAAAAGGCATTTAAAGGTGTTCTAAACTACTATCTTGCAACTCAAAGACATATGACCTATGGGGAATAAAAGTTATTCTTCAATGAAATATCAAGAAGCACTGAAAGTTGCACCAACACACATTAAGAAAGTTCAAATCGGTGCTAAAGACGACAAGTCTAAGAACTCTAACAGATGAAACTAATAACTAAAAGTAATATATACGCAACAGAACAGCAAGAGCACACCTGGCTGTTTTCAGAAAGTAACAAGTTGTTGAAGAGGAAAGCCAAGCCTTGTACAATGCACTGATGTTTGTTCTGAAGTCTGTGTCCAAGGGCTAAGCTGATCAAGGCAGATCCTGAAGAAAAAAAGAAAGAATTTTGTCTTATCATTCGCTATCCCTTATTAAGCAATAAAAACAAGTTTCAACAAGTTTAAACCAGCGAATAAAGTCATACCCACACAGAGATTGATCAAGGGATTGTCAGGCATCAGTTTATAAGCTTCTAAATATTCTCTTGCAGCTGCTTGATGCTGACTGATCATGGTAAGCTGATGCCCAAAAATGATTATTGGTGGTATGCAATCTTTGTATTTGACTCGCATGCCATGAAGGAACTTGTTGTGCCTTGAATACCGATTATCCAGTCTAAATAATAACGTAGAGGATAGTCATGTAAAATCTTTATAAACATGTACATAAATATAAAGGGAGAATGTAACTTCAAGTATACACATGGATTTCTTAAAACTATTGGTCAAAGATATAGAAGTGCAAATGTGCTGGAAAAAGAAAAACAGGAAAAGAGAAAGAGGCTGATCACTTCAAGGGGATTGGACCTTCAAAAGACTTATGACTAATAATATTACTATATTATTTCCTTAATGACGAATTATATGGCATTGGTATGCACATTTAACACCAAAAAAGAAAGAAGAAAGAGCACACCTTAACTAAAGCAACATACATCTACAAAATAAATGGGAACAGGCAAGTAAGAAATAGAAGGAATTAACTGTATTAGCTGTATCATTCCCTTGCCAATAAATAAAAAAAATGAGCTCAAGGTTATGAAAATTGCAAAAAAACATAAACAATTTCTCAGTTATTACTTATCACCGCTTTATTGCTACATTATAAGTTGAGACTGATTATGATTCAACAATTGAAGAATCCTCAGGAAGCTTACTAAGGTTTCAAACACAATCATCTCCTTTATTTTTTAAGTGATAATCCTCTACAACCTCTAGAGCAATGTGTTCCTAACCATTTACCATTTAAACTCATTCCCCCCACCCCTCCTAGAGATTCAAGGGTTTCAACTGGGGTTGAGTCTAAGAAAAGACAATTTAGGCAAGTTCTGTATCTAGTCTACCCCTCCCCTCAAAGTACTCATGCAGTACTACCAATTGGCTACTGGCTCAATGATGATCTAGTCTATCCCTATCTTCAAAGTACTCAAACAGTACCAAACTACCAATTGGCTATAGGCTCCATGGACTTTATCCGTATTTCTTCTTTTTTCCTTACCTTTGATGATGGTCCTCTTTATGTTCTTTAGTTGGACCAATTCCACAAATAGTTTTCCAGGCACAATTTTGATAGCTACCCATTTAAACTAGGGATCTCTTCCGTCCACAACATTCAAAAAGCCTGCCTCGTCCAAAATTCTAAGCTCTGATACTTTCAAGTATTTTCCATAAGGGATTTGATAGTAACAAGGTCTTCTAAGTCTGATGAGTTGAAGGATCAACCAGTATTTATCAAAGAAAAACATGACATATTGGCATGAGCTCCAGACAATTGTTTCAACAGTGATATGACATATGGGAATGTTCTAACGAGAAACGAAAACTCGATAGGTCATGGAAAACTCACGAATTTTATGATAAAAATGAAGTAACAAACTTATGCCTGGCTTTCAATAGGTTATGAAATTTTATTTTGTCCTGATGAACAGGCCCTAAAAATAAAGAACAAACAAATTACAGAGAATTAGCCAAGTGAAAATACCATCCCAGAATAACATAGGATAGCCTTCCACTCAGGTTAAAACATCAGCTCAGGTCACTAAGGTTACATTAATGATAGACAGCTTATGGGTCCTCAATAGGTTGCTGAAACCTAATTTTCTACAGGGCAGCTAAAATGCAAGCCAATTTATTCCATGATAATAAAGAAATATTTTTCAACATGAACAGAAGTAACTCGGTAATACCTTGAAATTACTTTATAGTAGCAATTCCACGCAGCAAAGCTGTATGGGTGTTGATTGACAATGTATCGTGCACAGTCCCATCCATGTGATGGATCAGCGATATTGTAGGCTATTTCTGAATGTTACAAAAAATTGAGAAGCATTAGCTACAAAAGTCTTTCACTTTTGCTCAGTTCTAAAATTTCACATATTAGAATAATAAATAATGCAAAGAAGTCCTTGGATAGTGAAATTGTAATAAACAAGAAGACTTTCATTTGGTGATGAAGAGGAATAGAATCAAATGAATATATAAATTCTTCAAGATTCAGGACTTACGAGCTCCGAGGGACCGAAGCTCCTCCTTCTTCTCTACAGAGAGTGTACTGCAAGCCAATTTCAGACTGAGATTGATGATTTCAAGTGCTTCCCAATACCTTTGCAACAATGACAATGCCTTGCATAACTGCCAAGAACAACACAAAAATGGGAACTGTTGAGAAAATGAGAACTAGTATGGCATCGGAGTAAAAGTCTCTCTCTCTACAGTCTTCATACATACATATACACATATACACATACACACACACACACACACTAAGGGAGAGGGTCTTCCAGCTGGCACCCTATATTTCATCTCCCAATTAAAAAATGAAAAATAATATCTTCAAACATAATGGATCAATTGAGGGTGGACAGGAGATGGAGATGGAGATGGTCAGGTGAGGTCATTGCGCTTTGCGCGGTTTAGCTACTAGTATTAAAAAAAACGAGCATGTACTTAGAAAATCTAGAAGCATTCCAATGGAAACATCTGATTCATAGAGAAAAGGAAGACATAAATGATAATTACTTAAAGATGATGGAAATAAACTGAGAAATATGAGCCAGGAAAAGAATTATAACAGACATAATAAAAGCACCAAAAGTTAAGAAATAAATGTACTGAATAATGGAAACAAATAACACTAACATCTATGATAAGGCAATGATGTTCCTCATCTTTCAGGAGATTTGGCAAAGGAGGCTCCCTCAGTGCTTGCTGCTTCAGACAACAAACATTGCGTTATCACAAAACAAAGAAACTAAAAGATCAGGACAAAATGTTAACATTTCTTCAGGAACTTGAGTTGTCAATCAAATCAAAAAACTGAAAATTCTCACAGGTGGCTCATCATCTGAATCATCACTTTTCCAATCAATTCCAGCAGCCAATGCTGCAGCTCTTTTTTCTTCCCTTAATGTTTCCTTCTTTCGCAGTAACTTCTTAGCTCTGGCAGCTTTTGACCTATTGTAATTCAACAAATTGAATTGATAATTACTTGCATGGACAATAGGAAGTATCATGTAGAGGAAAACAAAGTCCAGAATCTAGGCAACGTATGATGATAAAAGGATTGCATCAAGAAGAGTATAACAGCAAGTACCTTTTGCCAAGTTTACTGCACTGTAATAAGGTATTTTTAATGGTTAACAGTTCCAATATGTTTAAAAAAAGAGATTTGAGAACTAAAGACTACAGATTGAAGTCATTCATATCCAACTATTACAGACGTTGCTTTAAAAATCAATGGAATATGAAGGTCATAGGTCAAAACTCTATAATTATCCACTAAGAGATTCACAGTAAAAAGCAGAATGCAATACTCACAGATCTGATGCTGAAGCCATTGGTCTAAATCCATGAAAAACATTATCAGTCTGACGTTCATCTAGCACTTTGACTCTTTCAAAAAGAACACTTTTTGTTAGCCTTTTCCTCGCTTTAACCTGAAAATGAAAACCAATCATAAGAAATGAAAAATGTGATATCCACAAACAGAAATCATACTACTGGAAAAGGTCAGTCAAAGTAATTTCAAGAAATAGATTTTTTTTTGCAGTTCACGTAAATCTCCATACATAACTATTCTCCAGTTGATGATCAACTAATTGGGTGAGTGAAATATGTTTCATTTTGTTTGTGAAATAATTTCTCTCTTTTCTCCCTGCGAAAAACCCTAACCTCTATATTTTTTAGATATGGGGAGGGTCTCTTATCATACTAAAGAGAACCTCCCACAAGTCTTTTCTTACATTCTTCTGTTTGATTGTTCTTATTTTTCTCTTTTATGGGGTTTTATTTTTTCTAGTTTGAATTTTTTTTCAATCTATGGACCCTTCTTCTTCTAGTTGGAGATTTTTCCATTTTACGGAGCCTCTTTCAGATTTATGATCTCTATGTGGAGGTTTAATTTGCGTTAATTGGTGAAGAAACTTCTATTCAGATTTGGGTGTGGGGTTATAACAACGGCATTCTTTTACATTGCTTGTGTTGAAGAACTGTACAAGTATGTTTATTTTTAGAAATTTATATGTTTTCAAGTTTTGAGTTTCAATTTGGGATTGGGGGAGGTATCACCTTGACTCTAGTATTTTTGTAATTCGATTCATTTATTAATGAGAATCATTCCCTGTTCTTATATAGGTTGTCTACCTAATATTCGTTTGGTGTATTATTCAAGTTGATATACTTGGGCCTAAATATGATCATTTTATTCTGCACCACTTCTTCACAGTCTCTCTCCCTCTCGCGTGCACTCCCGCACACAAAGACACATTACACAAAGACACATTATGCATATTACTACAATAAAATCAAACATGCTAACAGATTATCCAACCCAATCCTAGGATTACCAAAAAAGATTGCGAACTGGCCAGAAATGTTATGGGTCTACTGGTTGCTGATATTGGATGACTATATTCAAATCAAGCTAAAATCAAAATGTTCGATTCAGTAAGCCTTTTTCTATATTAGAGTATATTATTATTATTATTTGGTCACCAAGTATGCTTGGTGCCCACATATACTTGCCACCACTCAACTAGTAGCCTATATATAAGGCTTTAGGACTCTTTGTAATAATACAACAACAATATTCAATACATCTATTTTGTCTCTAACACGGTATCAGAGCTAATTTGATCTTGAGAGGCCCACTAGAAGTCTTGCTTCCGTCGTTGGCATATAGCCGGCGGCGGGTATCTTTTCGTCTTGCAGTTCTTTTTCTGTTATTTTAAGAGAAAATAAAATAAAAATTAATGGTTGTTTATTTTTGTGCTGAAACAAAAATGGTTTGACCTTAGTAGTTATTTCTCTCCTTGAAAATGTAAATGAACGGTTAACTGTAAAGTAAGGATTGCAAGGGGCCAAGATTTTAGGAAGGAGTGTGTCCTTTGATTTTTTGGAAGGCTAAAGAGTCCTCTATTGTTGAGGAAGGCAACGAGTCCTTCATAATTATTTTTTAAAGATAGGGTCTTTCACATTTGTTATGGGAGACAAGTATTCTCCGTTATTGCCGACAGTGGATGTGTAAAGTTATATACCGAGGGTCACTTTGGACGTAAAAAAAATCAATATGTTTTCTATGCAAATTGAAGACGGCCTCAATCTTCGTAATTCGTTTAAGTCTTTTATTTTTTAAGATTACGTTAGGTAACAAGTTGTAAGTCGTGATATAAGACTTCCAACTTGACGACTTCCAACTTGAGGAGAAGTATTAGAGTATATTATTGTTAAGCAAGGAGTCATTCATACTTGTTTTTGAGACTTATTTTGTTATGTAACAAGTTATAAGTCGTAATATAAGACTTCCAACTTGAGGGGGAGTATTAGAGTATAATTATTATTACTTGGTCACCATGTGCCCACACATACCACACATACTTGGTCACTACTCAACTAGTAGCCTACAGTTGTTAAGGCTTTGCCTAGGCGTCCAGGCGATGAAAAACTGATACGGCGATGAGCGCCTTGAGGTGGAGCTGCGACGCCTTGAGACGCCGAGCTGTCATGACACACGTCTTAGCAGCTCCAGCCCAACCAAAGTATTTTATAATTTTGATCCATTAATCCATGACCCATCGATTAGAAACCCATGACCCATCGATTAAAAATCAGGGCGAAAGAAAATAAAACTCTAAAAAACTTATTAGTAATCGGATACGACACATCTTTATTAGACTACATATTTGTGATAGTTGGTTGCAACTTTATTTTCTATGTGGTGTCTGTTGAATTCTTCATTTCTTTTACTAATTTTTAATATCAAGTGTTTTGCTTTTGGATTATTATTGCTAAATATTTACATAATTATGCCTTTAATGTTATTCCATAGTATTGTGTTTTGAGTTTTAATGTATATGAAATTTTATTGCCAATATACTTGTTAAGTAAAATAAATAATATATAAATTACACATTGTAAACGACTTGTCGCCATACGGACGCCATGATGTATGCATTGTCGCCTAAGCGTCTAGGCAGTCGGCTACCGCCATGACTCGTCGTGACAACTATGTAATATAAGGCTTTAGTACTCTATATAATAATATACTATTTCAATACATCTATTTTATCTTTAACATACTAAATTTTGATTATTTTACCATAATCTTTTAAGGTCCTTGGAAGAAGTATAGATTCTCAAACAGTTTCAAGTTTTTTCCATGGTACGTAATCTTGATTTTGTTCTGATCATCACAAACCTGACGAGAATGCAATTTGAGTTTCTGGAGCATTCGGAAAACTCTTTCTTAGTTAGGTACAGCCCTAAGAGGTTTGCGTAGGGCTATTTTAACTTTATCGACTAGGATTTGACGGACGTAATTCGGTTTTACTATTAATTTTTCCAGATTCGTGTTCACTATCATGCTATAATATATGCACTTTTTCTTTAGCTGTTGTATTATAGGACTCTTGTGGCGCGTTTAACCTCTCCGAGAGTTGGACTGCTCTGTTCCAAAAAAATTTCATGTGTTTCCTTGGGGGTATTATCACCTGTGAATACATTTATTCTTTAGACGGGAAATAAAGAATGTATTAATAGAGGAGAGAAGACCCAAGACAAAAAGTGACGAGCAGTCCAACCTAAGTAGAACAAAAAAAATCCAAAACAAAGACAAAGAGGTTAAAAAAGTGGAAAGCACTCTAGTAGGCCTGATTGTTTCAGCTATTTCTTTTTTCCAGCTTATTGTTCATTTCTTATTAAGTAATATTAAGTGCTTTTTGGCTGTTTATTTATTTTTTATTTTTTTTTTTTTTTTTTTGGGGGGGGGGAGTGAAAATTGTCAATAAGACAATAAGCAATAATCTGGCTCAAGGCTGCTTTTGTGAATTGTTTTAAAAATTTCTTATTTAAGCGCACATGTTTTTGGCCTTTCTACCCTTAAAAAATGATTATAGTACCAAGAGTACCACCGTGAATAGTGCTATAGTATCTATTTTATATACTTGAATAACAAAAATAAAATTCAGGAATTATTTCAATTTTACTTCAGCATTTATTTTCACCTTAAACATAAAAGCATCCCAAATTATTTCAGCAATGTGTTTTCCCAAATTTTCTTCCTCTTTAAGTGTTAGGTTGAATATGTTTCCCTTGTACTTGTTTTTGGATTAAAAAGAAATTTTATTAGAAGAACAGAGAAAATTCAAGCATGGGGACAAGGAGTCAATCACACCCTATGATACATAGAAAGAAAAAAAAAACTATGTTTCCCTCCTACATTCAAAGTATTCCAAATTTGACCCCAAAGTGCTAACCCTTGTTTTATTTTGGTTGGTTTAGCACTCAAAAACAGTATAAATGATGTCATTCACAATTTGACAAGCATATTTTTTAGCTTGAATGTCTGATTCCATGAATCCCGAGCAATTTTGTCTTTAGCTTAGACATCACTTCATATATATATATATATATATATATATATATATATATATATATATAGACTATGTCAAACAGAGCCAATCACCCATCTGTCATCAAGCCAGTAGCCAATCCAAGTTAGTTCTACTTGGAGGTGACAGATTTCCATAAAAGCTCCTGTTAAGGATAATAGTTGTCATGATGTCGCCTAGGCAACGACTAGACGTCCTAGCGCTAGACAAGGAAAAGGAAATGCCTTGGACGCCGAGCTGCCAAGGCAAACGCTTTGGTAGCTGGCCCAAGTTAAGTGTTTAAGTTATGTTGCAACATGACTCATGGACTTACTATGTGGTGTAATTTTATTAATGATTAATTAGACTTGTAATGTGCAATGGTTGTTGACTTGATTTTCTACGTAGTGTTTGTTGACTTGTTCTACTAGTTTTCAATGTCAATTGTTTTATTTTTTTAATTTGTATTTCAGTGTTAGTTATGATGTTTTGAGTTTTAATGTATATAAAATTTTAATATTCAATATACTTTTGAAGTAAAATAAGCAAATATATAAATTTTACATTGTTAACGACTTGCCGCTATACGGACGCCATGACGGGAGCCTTATCGCCTAGTCGTTTTGGCAATCAACTACCGTCACGTCTCGTTGTGTCACCATGACAACTATGTTAAGGATAATCCAACTATGAATAACCTTTCAACTATTAACATAAAAAGTTAGGAATGTACCCAACCTATTACTGGACCTCATCCCACATAATTTAAGCCCTCCATTCTAATGTGCTTTCTCTCATGCTACGTAAATTAATTCCAAATATATCTTCTTCTTTAGTAACTAAGTACAAATATATCAGGTAATCAGTATCATAAAACTGTTTAATTCTTGACCTCATAGATTTAGGGAAAACATACAAGTGGTGTGGTATTTATTAAGAGTTCAAGATATCAATCTTATTTCATATAAACATAGAACTTAGTAGAAAGACAAACAGTTGACTAATAATCTGAAAATTCCTTAAGGGGCTTCACTTAATATATATTATACCAAAGATACTTTTTTTGTTTCATAAGTACCCACCAAATACCCATCTTACTTCTATGAATTTCCTAAAAACAATCCAAGGAAACTGAACATTTTCAGCTGAGAACCAACATTTAGTCAACATACACTCCCTCCGTTCCTAAAAAGATGACTAAAGATACAAATTTTTGTCTCCGAAAGGATGAGATAAAGTACGAAAAGTGAAAGGTAAATATATCATTTAGTGGGGTCCATTAGTATAAAAAATAAAAGTACTCATCACTTTACATAATCTTGTGAGGCCACCAAGTATAAATTTAAAAAAAAAATTACTCTCATTCTTCTACTTTATGTTTTCTTAATATGTGTGCAAATTGTACTTTGCTCATCCTTTTGGGAACGGGGGGAGTATATAATTTATGTTGTTGAATCCTATGTGAACTGTGAAGGTACAATCACCGAGTGCAAAGACTAATCATACAAGCTTACTAATCAAACAAACAGATTTTTAGAGTCCGTTATTTTTTATTAAAACTAGTAGATATACCTGTGCGCAACAGTTCTATATTCTTATGCAAGTCAGCCACCTCAAAAGAGCAGCTGCATTTGAGTGCACACAAGCTTAAGTAGTGTTTATTACAAAATTTTATTTTTTATTACCTTTTGCTGAATAGTCTCAAGAAATAATGACTCATGAACTGAAGGATATATTGCGTCAACAAATGCTTCTGAGGACCCTCTAGCTTTATAAATCTGAGAAAGCTTCAACTTTATCTTAACATTCATCCACCATGGTTTACATTTGTCTGATTTTTGGTCATGTGTTGATTCTGAAAATTTAAGCCAAGGGGTCATCAAACAGAACTATTACATTATGCATGCAAAAACACCCAAAAAATACTAGAACCAAACATACCAGGATTAGTAGGACGAGAAAGCACACAAATGGCTTCATCCTCTTTATTTTCTTCGATGAGAAGCAACGCTAGATTTAGCCGAGCATCAACACTGTCATTAAGTTTATTTAAAGCTGAAAATAAAACAAAAATAGACGCAGAACTTCATCAATTCTCCAATGCTAGCTTCTAAAGTAAATAATCAAAATCCAAGCAAACAAAGAGACTACAAGCATTCTATAGTTCTGTATTCTAAGTGGTAAAATTAGGGTTTAGGAATATGAAGAAGAAGAGAGGGAGAAAAAGTGAGAGATAGAGAGAAATTAGAGACGTTTGTGTATATTGTTTAACCATACCACACCTCTATAAAATAGCATATATTAATTTAAGCCGCTCACAAAAGGAAATGCTTAGAAGAGAATTAAATAACTTATTAACTTAATAACATAACATATGTAATTCAAACTATTAGTATACGACAAAATCACACATCATAATTCTCGAATTAAAATATTACTCCTTCCATCCCAAATTGGGTGTCATCTTAAAAACTATGCTTTCAACACAACATTAAGCCTCCATTTTTGAATAAGATTCTTCAAAACTTTTCTTTAATATAGTTTGAATAAAACTATAAAAGATATACTATATAAATGTGACATCAACAAGTCCTAAAATCCATTCCCTACTCTTTTTTTTAAAAGCATAACTCTCAATTAGGGACAATGAGATTATGCAGATTATCTAATGCTAAAAACAAAAAGAAGATACTTTGACAACCAAAAATGTTACATTGTGTATTTCAGAACATGTAACCTACTTACCACCACATTTGTTACACAACTGAAGTAAGACTATAGACTCAATAAACTTTATCATTGCAGAACACCAAACAAGTTACAAGTTCTTCATCAACAAACTTCTTTTTCATCAAGTTCTTTCTTTTGCAAATTTGTGGTACTTCTTAAATCTCAATCTTTTCTTTTCTCACACATTCATATTCTCTTCTCTGAATTTCACTCTCGCTCCCACTCTCAGCCTCTTCTTCATTATTCAGTTCTTAAATCTTCTCTAAAAGTTTCATTTTCTGTCCTGTTATTCTTCCTGCACATCAAAGTTTGATGAAATGTCTGAGTGATTTTTTAATTTATTTTCAATTTCTTCTTTTTTCTCACATCAAGATTTAGGTATCGTCTTCTTCATACATTTTCAACACTTAAAACATTTACCTGCTACAAAATCTCACATTCTCTCATCAACAGTCGTTATCACAGCTTGATAATTAGCCTCAAATTACAGGTGGAATATCTAAAACTAGTCCATATAGCATGTTTCAGCAAAGACTATGAGCTTCAAAAAGTTCGCAATAGAAAAGTTAATAGACTTATTTACTATGTTATACGGACTCAGATGGATAGTCCGGTTGGGTATGGTATTTTGAAAATTATATCTTTTATAAGGGTTGATTACAACTCAAAAGGAAAGTCAAATGAAAATTATCTGACAGTATTTGTACTTAGCTATCCTCTGGGGTATTTGGACCACAAAACTCTTTATCGTCCTGTGTTTCACGTATCGGGTACTATTATTCCAAATTATGGTACAAGAAATTAATACCTTACGTATGTTACCATAGGTAGCGCTTCTCATACTCGATTTCGTTCCGGTTACCCAATCATTCAGCGACCAGTTTACGAAACAAGGAGTTAAGCAAGGGCCAGGAGATTAATGAAAAATCGTCAGCTATGAAGCACCGACTCGGACACGGGACACGGACACGACACGATACGCGACACGGGATACAACATTTTTAAAAAAAACAGGACACGATACTTCAGGGACACGTTCAACTTTTTATATATTTTTTTAATAATATAAATGCATTTTTTATAATAAATCAATACAATTGTTAATAGAGCATGTTAAAAACTTAAACAAATTTATAACATACCCATTTTAGATAGCCCACGCGGTCCATATACAAATTTATAACATATGCAGCCGAAACCATATGTTCCATTCAAAGGTACTGTGACATGAAGGAATTAGGTTTAAAAGGTATCAATTGCATATGGGTACCATCAATTAACATTTATCTTGCAATTTAAGTACTAGAATTTTTATTTATTTAAAAAAGAATTTACCCAGGTATGTCCCTTGCGTGTCCGAGGCGAGTCAGAACGTGTCCGAGGTGGAACGTGTCCGAGTTTTTTGTAAAAAAAAAATAAAGAAAAAAGGGAAGCTCACGGACACGAGAGCTACTTCGTGTCTGCCACAAATTCGTGGGCTTCCAGGACGTGTCTATGCTTCATAGGCCGTCAGTGTTGTCATTAAAGTACTTAACAATTTGTATATTCTACTTTCACTTTTTCTTTCGTTTAGTAAACTTCTTCTCCATTCCTGATAATTTAAGTCTCTTTCTAAGAAAATTCTTCTTTTTATATAGGAAAAAAATTTAACTTAGATAGTTGTATTCTATATGTTTGTTAAGTACATAATTACAATTATAATATGCACATTCTTATCTTAAATTTTTTAATAACAAGACTTTGTACATTAACCAATATATATATCCCCTTTTTTACATGTTTTCATCATCTGTATGGTTGAATTTGAAAGAAAAAGTTAAAAAAAGTTGTTTTTCTTAAAGTGCTTTGTAACCAAGCTTAGGTAAAGCGTATGACTTAGATTCACTATATATACATACATACATACATATATATCATACCTTTGTAGTAGTACTCAATTGATCGCACTCTTTCTCCAAGAAATAAGTAGCATCGTGCCATTTTCGAATGTAAAAGGCCCTACAACAAATTAAATACAACATTTATCAACACAATAAATACGTGACAATGTGAGAAAAAGCTTAAGAAGATAAAATGTAAAGTACATTCAATGGAAACATTGAGCTTCACAATTTTGTGAGGTGTTTGGATTAAAAGGAATGCAAGGATTGTTTTTAGTTGGGTAATGAATACGGAATTACTTTGGGAAGAGTGTCTTTTCTCTCTTTTATATGGGTTCAAATAGAGCTTTTCGAGGAATTTCTTTGTCATATAATAAAATGGATTGGTGGGTAATGTTTCACTAATGTCTCAATTTTTCCCCACTTTCTTTCCTTTCTTTTGGAAGGACTTCTTGTCTGCCACATGCATTGTAATTTCTTCTCTATTCATCAATAAAATTTTCTTCGTTTATCAAAAGAAACCAAGTATATAAAAGAATCTCTATTAAGACACTCCCAAGAATATGCATACTACATCCAAAAAGCATCATTAGTTGATAATCTGGGAAATGATTATAGCTATTCTTAAGTGCTACCCAAGGTAAGGAATAAGAAACATGTAGCACCTCTATTTCACAAAGATGTCACCAGTTTTACCCGAAACTCGAACATAGACATGCCCTTGTATATAGTACACATCACATCCCTCATCTCCAAACATCACATAAAAAATGTAGAGTAGTACATTTTCACCGAGGCTCCCTTGACTTTTGAACAACTGACAATCGTTTAATCAATTTGAAACAAAAATAAAGTAAAAAGTGACATTCTATCTAAATGGATCGAGTTTGTTTTTTTTTTTTTGCACGGGTTTTTTTGGTTTTTCGTTTTGTTTTTATTAGAAAAGAAAAGTGGAGCCACAATGACAAGACATACACCCAAAAAGAAATGTAATAGGAAACAAGGAAACAAGGAAACAAGGAAACAAGGAAACAAATGAAAAGAGGCCATCCCAGAGTCGATGTTTCATACCTCACTAGTCCAGCATATAAAGAACTTACTCGAAAAGTTCGCATAATAAAAGCCAAAGAAATGTATTGAAGAGACTATCTTTTAATACGCAGACATTTGTTAAACGCCCAAAAAAGTCAGTGTCCCAAAAGTCGGACTGGGCGGTCGCTTGGGCATTGGCGCCAACACATCCTTGGAAATTAGGAATAGGCGGAGAAAAGCACCTAGGACACAGCGCATCAGAGTTTCAAAATGAAAAAAAAGGAGAAAATAAAGACAGAAGGAGAAGATCACGGAAGAAGGGGGAAAGAAACTTGCATAAGCGTTGATCCTGTCCTAGCTGCAACCCTCATTGATCGCGTTTGATGAGGAGGCTAGGGTTTTCATATTTGTGTGGTCCTAGACTCTCGATTTAAATAAATTAATCACAACTTACACGCCGAACTCAATAAAAAATCAATATATGGCCCATTAAAGCCACCAGTTTTCCCTGTTTATTTGACATGTCCCAAAATACAAATTATGACATATTAGAAATACATGCCTCCAAGTTTTTTCCTAATTATACTTGTAGTCCTAAAGTTTTCTATGTTGCAAACTTCACCCGTAATCCCAATACTTTCACTAATAAAATTATATCAACACCGCCTAGAGGGCCCAGCTAGGTGCCCTTACAAGGCATAGAAGCTCAAACTTCCATGTCCCGCCTAGGTTCGTCTAGCTATTTTTAGAACATTTTAAAAAAAATCCTTCTAATCATCATAATCCATAAGCCGCACACAATGGCAACAAATCCTCAAATCCTTCATAGGAGCCCCCTAAAAATAGAGGAAGATGCTCAACACTAGGAGGAGCAAACCCAAAAGTTCATACACCAGACCAAACAAAAATCCCAAAAGCTTCAAACAAAAAGACAATGTGTAATTAAATGAGTATGACTTATGAGTATAATTATCCAACATACACTTAGTCGCATCTGGAATAAAGAGTTATGTGGTCTACATATCTGACGCATGTCGTTAGTGTTTAAGCCAATAAAAGGTCCAAGACGACACAAAGGACTTCACTTTTGAGGTAGCTTCCGCTTTTTTAGTAAAAAAAAAAAAAGATGCAATAGGAAATTGGATATTTGGATGATGTCCAAGTAAATAAATTAAAAAGAGACTTCAAGAGAAAATCCATGAGGGATCATGGGATCAATACGTCTATCCAAAGACTAGAAATAGTGAATGAGTTCAGAAGAAGAAGATGCAAAGGGAAGTTCACCGCCACCATGTCGTTCAGCTTGCAAAAAAAAGTAGAAAATTCCAAAAGAATTATCATCTAGATATCGAAACTAGAAATTGTACTAATATGAGGGGCAAAAGAAACGAGGAAATGCTATGGAAAGAAGGGGTAGCCCCCCAAAAAAACATCCTCTTGATATTAAAGGTATTATAACCTTGGGACATGAACTTCTAAGGATTGGAATAAGAAACGGATGAAGAACATAACTGCGCAACAGATGAAGAACATTAATTTGCATCCCACCAATTATGCTGGAGATTATACTTGCATGTGATAAAAGAGAACCAAGTTCCAAAGAAAAGTACCATAACCATGTACACACCAAAGTCGGCTTCTTAGATATCAGATTACCCGGACCCCCTCCCTCTCCAGGATGGCACATTGAACCCAATCAACCAATTGATCCTTCCTATTGTCACTAGCCTCAGCCCATAAGAATATGCACATAATGTGCTCGAGCGACTCTGCCACTCCCACCAGAAGCTTAAACAATGAAAATTAATAGAGGAATACTCTTCAGGAAATATGATATTAATTACTTTGATGATAAGAAAATAAATATGCATTTCATGTTTTTCTTTTCAGGTTTATGTCTTTCTCAAGTTCTTTGAAGTTCCTATTTAATTCCTTTTTCTTTTAGTGGGGGGTGGAGGGAGTAGGCAATTCAGTGGAAGTCAACAAAAGTTCATAGCTTAATCCACTTCAGGAAGATGTTAACACTTAACAAACATGGAGTGATGAAATTTAATACATAAAAAAGCTTACATTTGATCGTATTCAGTGTCCACGAAGACAACACAAGACATACTCAAGTTATTGTCATAATATGGGAAAAAAGTAGTAGCAAGCAGAATTCTCAACTTGTAATAATCAAATTATGACAAATATACAAATTTAGATCATAAATAAGAATAATTTTCCTCACACTGTTATCATCATCATTTCCTTCTAACATTGTATAGTACTGCAATGCAGATCCATAGTGCTCAAGATTCGTTAACGCATCGGCAACTTCAGTAATTAATTGAGGATGATCACATGCATTTTCCCATCGCAAGACACTGAAAATAGCCTGCACATCATTTGCCAAGTATCAGTAATCACTTCCTATCAGAAGTTGAACTAAATTACAGCAAGAACTCAGCATCCCTCAATCTGATCATTCTAAACTTTTGGTCTCAAACAAACCCTGATACCGTCTTCTCTCCCACTATAGAAGTGTCCTCCAATTCATTAATCCCAGTGGAAAAAGATCACGCACATATTACAATCAGAAAAAAGATTTAAATAGTTTACACAAAAAAAATACAAAACTCAGTGAAAAAGTAAAGAAATGATATATCATGTAGATTTAGTGCAAAGTAGCAGGTATCAAAGTATATACGTAGGTGTGGCATCAGCTTGGCACCAAATTGCACCATTATAAGGACTACATAAGTGCTACTTTACATGGAAACAGATGTAGGTGTGACTTGAGCTATCATCTTTGTCTGTTCATATATGAGCATACAAATGTATTTATATCTCTGTGTATGCATGTATGTATGTACAATACACACACACATATATAAAATATAACAGAATGAAGGACTTCATATCGCATAACCACTCATAAGAAGAACAATTGGAGGTTGGCCAGATCTGTTGCAGAGTAATGAATGCATCTTTAATGGCCGTAGCCTGCATTTCACTTCTTGTGTGACAGAAGGCTTTTATTATGGGTCATTTTTCAGATCCTCATAGGATTAGAGGACACTCTTTTTTAGGGACTTCGTCTTTTTCCACTTGCATTTTCAAGAAGGATTTCTAGTTCTGTTCAGCAAAATTATGGTCTTTCTATCTTTTAAAGAAAATAAAACCACTAAAAGAAAATTCACCTTGTTTAAAAGCAGGAGTTCAAACCTAAATGGTTTTTGAGGAAAACATCCCATTTAAAAATGATTTACCACCTCTAGTCAAGGCAGTGTCTCGTTTTAGGCCACCTAAAGCATTGTAGGGCATTCTTGCCTCAACATAGCGCCGAGTATCAAGTTCCTTAGATAACACCGTATCCTAATGCCCTCAATCATCTTCTTGTTTTACTTCCGCCTTTTCTTTTTCTTGATTGCTTACATCCCTTTTCTTTGTCAATAGAAACAAACTCTTCTTCTTCGTGGCACGTCAAAAGCACTGGTTGCAGGATTTGACTTGACATTTTTATGCATTTTCTAGTATTCAAAAAATACTCCAGGCAGTTGATGAATTTTTTATTTTTCATTGTGTAACATTTTCTTTCTAAAGTACTAAAAACAATAGTTAATGGTTAACATTTATCCTGAAATCGGTTAAAGCATGCCAATATATATCAAATTATCAATACCATATGTCTGTTATAATGGCCACAGCGTCTAAATGGAACTGATGAATTTAGCAATTCATTTTGTATGTCAATTAAACTTCACATAGTACATGAAAATATTTGACTAATATTAGTATCCAGAAGCTTCTGCAATTTTGGAAAATAATTACAAAGTCCATTTGTAATGCATAATTCGAATTTAAGGTAAACGCTTTTAAACTTCAAAAGTAATCAAGTTCAACCAATTAGATAGATATGTTCCTTAATTACATTTTTCACAGGCATGACTTTGAAGAAAAGATGCCATATGAGTTAACAGTGAAAGACTATTTCACATCCCCTACCAAAATTCTGCAAACTGAGTATCGGTCACACTAATCTCTTCCTGCTCCCTCAACATCCAAATCCGGCATCCTCCACACCTCTCCTACCATAAGGAGGAAGAGAAAATGAAAATAAAAGGAAAAAATGCCGCAATCCCCAAGACGCTTTGAATAAAGATCAGTCCACACCAATCAATTTGAAGGGCCCGTTCAATAAGTATTATTCATTTTTAATCTCACTCCCCTACAGATCTCTCTCAGATTAAATTGGATTGTCAAGTCAGAAAACTGATTCTTTATAAATAAATAAAAAAGATTTGGATTATGGATCTCTCGGTATACGTAATCCAATTCAATACATTTCAAAGGGGGTCAATCGAGAAAAGGCCTACACACGGTGAGAAACCAGCCTCTTAAATCTCATAGGCATAGTCATCAAAATCGTACAATACATAATATGTATCGTACAATATGATACAATACGGAGATAATTTTATACGTATTGTAGGGTGTATCGAGAATGACAATGTATCATACAATTCAGTTACGCTACGAGACGTAACTTATAAAACGATACAATGCATAATACTTTTAAAGTTAGTAACAAACTTAAAAAAGTTTTAATGTAGATCCAAAGAGTTAAAAGCAAAACTTTTGTAAGCCTTCTATCATTTCAAATGAAGAGATTTTTAAGCGCTAACATACTCCATATCACTTGATGAACCTTTAAACCTTTAAACGTTTTTAGAGTTTCCTATATACAAAAATGTCACTTCATTTTTCTCCCGACACTTTCCACAAGCAAAAACATAAATCTCCACTTGTTAATTTGAATTATTCTTTATTTTATAGTTCAAAGATTAATCTAAATTTTTGTTCTCTTGTTACCTTATAAACATTACTAAAATAATATCTCATAATTCTATTTAGAGTATTTTGGCTACTATTTAACTTTAAGTTCATTTTAGGTTATAATAATATTTACTTACTACTTTTATATATAGCCAAGCTAATAGCCTAATACGATTGATTGTCCAATAAATTATGTATTTATATGTTTAAACATATATTACCATATTTTTCATTTCGTTTTCGTATCGTACAATACGATTCATGACAAGTTACATTACATGAAACACGATATGGGGTTGAAACTACTTCATATACACAAACTTTAGCCAATTGTACCAAATCATCTGTGTTCCTTATTTATGTCTATCAAATGTTTCAACTACTGTTGACTGCACAAGTACATTTGGCTTAAGGTCAGGAAACCATACACCAGGTGTCTACAGTTGAACAAAAAACTGCAAGGAACATTATGGTTCTTCATTGATGATTCACTAAGAATTTTCATGTACACAACTACGACATAGACATACAAGAAGATGCAATTATGATGCACATACTACCCATGTAAAACTGAAGATTCAAAAAAGTTACTCTCAATTTCAAGAAGAAAAAACAGTAAGCAGCATGAAATCATAAGCATACACTTCAGACATTAGGTAATTTTGTATGTTTAAAATCATAGTAAGCAACTAGATAAATAGATAGCAGATTCGACAAACCTCAGCTTTTTCCACATTTCCAAGATAAACATGACATACTCCTGCTTTGATAGTTAGATATAACGGCAATTCTTTCCCAGCACAATAAACCTGTTGCGCATGCTCAATATTATTAAGAGCCTTCACATATGCATTGCCTTCCATGTGTATTGATACTAAAAGATGAACAACACCCAGATCAGCTTCGTTAGGATTACTTTTAAGATAGTCCTCTAAAATACTGACGGCACGCTCATGCTGGCCGCATTTTTGGTACAGCTGGAAAAGAAAGGAGGATGTTAAATTCCAGTAAATGTGATGTCAAATATCTACAAATCTGTTAACCCCTAAGCAATCCCTTTAGAAACCAATATGAATCAAATCAGCAACACAAAATTGAAACAAAGACGTTAAAGAAAAAATTAAGCATATTGTGACAACAAGCAATCATCCAAGAATAGCAAATAAAAAATGTAAACATTATGTAGCTAATGAGCATAGTCTAAACTCCCATCCCCCTAAAATGCTAAGGAGGTTGTTGGGTCTACAAGAGAAACCAAACACATCCTGTTCAAGGCCCCCCCACCCCTCCTACACATCTCAGAGGATTACCAGGTTATAGTCCAGGGAGTCCCACATACATTTATTCCCTTGGGGTTCAAAGACTTCCACTGACAAAATTTTATAATCTACAAGTTATATAAGCCCATTATTAGCTCACTAGATGAAGGATGAAGTATGAACTAAGCTTGATAGCAAGATTTTAAAACCATCAAGTAAAATATACATAATACAACTTTATATAGATGCTCAAACTATAAAAACTTTCGAGGGCAGCAAGGATATTTAATAAAATTAAGGTTCTGAAAAAAAGCATAACACCATCTGTGCTGAAATACAACCATTATTGCTTTACAGCAAAATATATTATCCATCCTATAGGAGTAACATCAAAAAGGAAACCAGGAGCACTACTACCCCCAAATCCATCCTATAGGACCTCCTATAGGAGTAACATTACTACCTATGGCTACCAAAGTTAAACCAAACCCTAACTCAACTAGAATCCTACACATCTAATCCTTATGTTGAATCAGGATTTTTTTTTATTTTTTTATAACTACTACTCCATGTTTACCATAAGACCTGTTGGGTGAGTTCAAGAAAGAAGCACAATATTGTGGTAAATTTGAGTTCAAGAAGTGGAGCAAAAGTGCCAAAAAGGGGCGGCACCCGTGTACCAAGGGTGTATACAAAAGGATAAAGAGAAACAAAAAACCTTGCACGCACAAAACCAACTCAACCCCTAAAAACTAGACGGGAAAAAACAGACCATAGAGGCACCCAGAAAAATATTGACATTCTAAGCTCCCAAACTAAAACCCCCCGCCCCAAAAAAAAATCACCATAACAAGGCCACTAAATTTTGTACTCATTCAACCAAACAACACACTCAAGGTCGGACCAACCCAACAGGTAATTTTTCAACTCTTTCTGGATTTTTAGAGGAAGCAGAATAGATAATATAGATGGTGTCTCAATGCGCTTAACGAAAAGGAACTCTCTAGATTAAGAAAATTTTCCTTCGTCATTAAGCACCATTATTTAACTGAGTTGAAGAGCGGCATTGTATAGTAGGGGAGCGCCAGACTGCCAACAAATAATATGTCGCCCCACCCCGGGCAAAGCTTCAACAAATAGAAGTTTCCTGCTAAACCTTCAAACAAAGAGGTTGGGCAGTTCACTTCATTGATTTGACTTCACTTTACTTGAGATTAAAGGGGTGGGCAGTGAAGGCTCATTTAGTAGACAACGAGCAGCAAGAAGGATGCTTTAATCATTTTGATAATTTCCTATTTACATGTCAAAAAATCAGACTCATAAAGTTACGAATGTTTATAGATTCCCGGATGGTGAATTTTCCACAAACAGCCATTAGTGTGATGGAGAAAGATAGAGAGTAACCACAGAACAGAACAAAGAGGGACGTGGAAAGGAGGTAAAGAAAGGGAATACAATTAGACATGGTGGAGAGCAGGAACCCAACAAGTGCAAAGAACACAGAAGGATATCTTGGTTACTGCAAACGATAATTGTCCACCAAACTCCCATTGCTGTTCCAGATGGACTATGTTCATCAACACTCAAACAGTCCGTTATATAAACTATACACTATACAGCCTGGTAATGGTCAGTTGCATGTAACAAGAGAGAGGGGACAACACAGAGGGGGAAAGAAAGAGAGAGAGAGTATCTAAATTCCTCCTGGCACTTTTTTCTATTGATTTGCTTTAGTAAGGAGATTTTTCCTAAGAAAATCAGATCTTAGGAAAATGAAAGTGAATAACCAAATTAGATGTGGCTCATATGCATGAGTTGATCCAGGTGATCACATCTTATAATGAACTAAATTATTCCATGCAGTTAAACCCCATAGTTATGTAATACACCTGCAAAGTTGTTGGGGCACCCTTGCTAGGTGCAAGCTTCATATCTTTGAAAATGGGAACAAAAATTAATTTTGAAGAAAATTCTAGATGACTCAAAAAGATAGTTCAAAATTAAGTTTCACTTGAATAGATTTGCACCTTAGTTGTAAAAATAACAGGACTCGGGTGCAAAAAAAAAAATTTATATAGACATAAAACAAGAAGAAAATAGGAGAATAAATCAACTAATCAGTAAATTGTTGTATATCAAAAATACATGAAAGTAACACGCATAGAATTACAATAGAAATACTCATGTAACTAAAAATTCATGGCACATATAATCGGTTTAATCAAATACTGTAGGCAAGAAAGAGATAAAGTTGACCTTTGTGGCTGTCTTAAGTGCTTCAGCATTTTCAGGACGGAGTCGCGAAATTTGCTCATATGATTCAGCAGCTTTCTGATACTCTTCAAGCTCAACATAGAGTGAAGCACGATGAAACCTAAGGCTAAGATCTTTGGGATCTGATGTTATTGCTTTAGAAAGGCAGTACATAGCCTGTCCATTATTGCCTTGCTCTCTACATATTTTCCAAACTTCCAGGTCATAAAAAGCATTGAGAAAAATTAACATACAACCAGAATTTATAAGACAAATGTTATCTTGACTTTGTAACGAAAGATCAAAATGCCAAGAAATTGACGGTAATTGCTTGTTTCATACAAAATTAACCAGAATACTGCAAGGACACCCACAAAAGCATCTTATCTGCCAAACCTTAGAGGAATCATCACAAACGTTCAGAGCTATACATGAGCATCAAACTGAAAAGTTAGCCAAAGGTGAAACCTAAGTTTTGAAGACAACAATACATTAATTATGTAGGCCCAGTCATTGTCTAAAGATAGATCTCTAAATTGCACACAAAAGGACTTCTGCAACTCAAATAAAAGATGTTGGTCAAGCCGGAAAATAAGAAAAACTGTAATCTCTCTTTTAAAACAATCTTGGGATGACTGCCTAATGGCCATAAATACATATACAACATCCATCCCTCAAATGATGTCCTGAGAACACTTTTCACATAAATTAAGAAAAATAAAGTAGAGGAGAGAGTACAAACTAAGTTCCAATTTTACCTATAGTGGTATTATGCAAGTACACTAACGAATCTTTTCCATTATTAAACTAGTATCCTCACAGCCCCCCTTATGTACACTATTGAAAGTAAACTAGAATTTATAGCACAGATATTTGACTTATTTAGTTAAGACATCGATTGGGACAAAATCTTTTGTACTTGCTGTTGATCTAATGGTTCTCACCCACATAGGATTATTTCTTATGAAAAGAGGTCCATCTGTGTTACCATGAGTCTCACAACATGAGATCATATCCCAATTAAATTTGGGCACAAAGTAAAGAAGTTTATGTAGGGTGGCAGGAAGCATGGGCTATTCCATGCAATCAATTAAGTGAGAATTAAGTCTTTACCGTGTGGGGGCCTCTGGTGGTAAAATAAGTCATTCACTTTGGCAGACAACATGCATAGGCCATACATGCATAGGCTATTGAACAATAACTAAGACAACCAAGTGTGAGAGAGATTCAACCAACCAAAAGCCAAGAGAG
The DNA here is from genome assembly GCA_016801055.1 of Panax notoginseng. Classification (NCBI taxonomy): domain Eukaryota; kingdom Viridiplantae; phylum Streptophyta; class Magnoliopsida; order Apiales; family Araliaceae; genus Panax; species Panax notoginseng. Next base: position 204,950,945 of record CM029016.1, read on the forward strand.
AAAATTGTGAGAGCTTCGACAGAAGCAAGAAAAAGATGGAGAGAAAAAGATCAAGCAGCCTAGTAATCTGTTTGAGTTTCATCACAGTATTATTGTGCCGAGGTAATTTGAGTGGTCATTGATATTAAGATATCTTTGTATTCTTTCAGTTTATGATTATAGTGGATAATTTTGGAGATCGTCTCGTGGTTTTTACCTCTTGATTTGAGAAGGTTTTGCGCGTAAAAAATTTGGTGTCTTGTGCTTGATTATTTCATACTATTATTTCATGCGGTTGTTATTATTTTGGTGTGACTGCATATTTTATCTACTTGCATATATTTTTCTATTTAATTTATAAAAACGGCTCCTTTGGGAGGCATTTTTCCCAAAAAAAAGTTGTATTAGAGCTAAGGTTATTTGCTCAGTTGTTTTTGATAAATTAAATGGAGGAATCAGTTGGTACCATAATTAAATTAACCTCTTCTACTTTTTCAAACTATGGAAGACATTCTTTATTGTAAGGATTTGTATGATCCACTGGAGTTTAAAGGAGTTAAGACCGTGAATAAATTTGAGGTTGATTGGAAAAAGATGAATAGGAAGACTATCAGTCACATTCGACAGTGGATCGATCAGAGTGTGTTCCATCATGTTTCACAGGAAACAGATGTTAATAGTTGATGGACTATATTAGAGTCTTACGTACGAGAAGAATGCACAAAATAAAATTTTTGTGATTCGAAAAATTGTGAAGTTGAAGAATAAAGACGGAAGTAGTGTGTCCGAGCATAGGAGTGTGTTCCAAGGTTTGGTGAACCAGTTATCTACAATGAAGTTAAATCTTGACTATGAGACTCGAGCTCTTTTGCTCCTCAGTTTGTTTGCTAATAGCTTGGAAACTTTGCTCGTATCTGAGCAATTCATCTCTGGAAGGAAAAATGACCATACAGATGGTTAAGGACAATTTTCATAACAAAGAAACAAGACGAAAGGAGGAAGGTATGAATTTTGAGACACATGCACTTATTACAGAGAACAGGCAATGGAGATAAAAAGTCGTTATATATATATATATATATATATATATATATATATATATATATACGGTCCGGATCAAGTGCATACCCCTTATCTTACTCACCCGTGCTTACCCTCCTTTAGGCGACGGTTTCGGTCATACAACTGTCGTCTATACTTTTAGCGACGGATAACATATAGTGTCGCTAAAAGTATAGACGACGGTTGTATGACCGAAACCGTCGCCTAAAGGGAGGTGAGCACGGGTGAGTAAGAGAAGGAGTATGCATTTGATTCTTGCTCTATAAATATATATATAAATAAATATATACACATATCCTATGCACGTTGCCCGCCAAAGTGGATGACTTGAGAGTCATTCACCACCTGAGGCCTCCACACGGCAAAAGACTTGTTGCCCACATAATTGACTACATGGGATAGCCCATGCCTCCTGCAACCTTACATAAACTTCTTTACAAGGTTTCTAATTTTAATTGAGATATGACCTCATGTGCTGAGACACATGGTAACACATATGGACCTCGTTTTATAAGAAATACCTTATGCGGGAGAGGACCATCAAACCCAACACTTGCGGACATCCTTTTGAGGGACAAATGTTGTAATTGTTTTGTCTGGACTTACTTTTGAAGCATATAGAATGTGCAATTACAAAAGTTCTCTATTGTTAGAGGTTGACATAAGCTTGGGTGTGACCAAGTAAGGGGTTGTTTGGAAAGTTTAAGGCGATCCTTAGAAGTCGACCTAGGCCAGGATAGTTCACCTCTGTTTATCTATTCCCATACATCTTGAGAAAGCTTCGGATAAACAAACTTTCCACAAATTGGTTATCTGAACCTCCTCAGAATTTCTGGATCTATGAGCTATACCTAAACTTAATCTCAACAACGTTGTTTATCCCGAATTGGCTGAAAAAGAATCCATATGAAATTGTAAAAGTAGACAGACAAGGAGAACAATAATATGATAAAAAGACGAAATCGTAAAGGGGGGTGATATACACATTTTTTTATACATTTTAAATATCCCATATTTATTATTTTATATGCTTATTTTATTTAACTTATACATTTTATTTTGTTTTGTAAGAGATAATATTTATTTTTCTTGGTGAGCAAATAAAGGAGAAAAAGGACTCTGGGAGGATTACCAAATAGAGATGGAAGTCAAGAAGGAAAGAAGAGGAAAAAAGGGAACAAAATTGTCCAAGTTCAATGAACCTAAATTCGAATACAAATGTATTCTCCCTATAAATAGGCCTATTTTTTTAGAAAGAAGGGACCACTTATTATTTTCTTTTCTTTAATTTTTCGCTGGTGTAGAAGGGAGTAAGATATTTAGAGTTTTTGTCTTTTCTCTTATTCCAATCATGTGTGGTACTACTGTCAGGGAGTATTTGTAACTTTATTTTATTGATATAATAGAAATTCTCTTTTTAATTATTGTTCTTATTTCATGCAAATAGTAGTACTAATATTATTTGTTTTTGTTTTTAATTCGATGGCTAGCTAAATTTCTAATAATAGATAGGATGATGATGAAATTAGGTATTTCATAATAATATTCTCTTTTCGTTTCGAAATTAATGCCTAATTATTTTCGAATTCATGTTTTTCTTCACATAAATTGCATATGATTCTTATATTGATTTCGAGATTTTGATAAGTTATAGTTAATCTGTGAATTTTTCATAACTTATGATTGTCCATATTAATTATATGAATCATTATTTTTAAAGGGAAGGGAAAATAATTTTGGAATTAATTTAGGAAATAAGAAATTATTTATTATGTTAATATTTGGTGGATTCTGATTCCTAGGTATCTTTTCTCATTAATAGTTTCCATTATTAATTAATAGTTTGCATAATTTAGTTAATAAATCTTCTCCACCATTTTTGTTTCGAATTTACCTAAAATATTAATTAAGGATATATTAAAGAATTGATTTAGTCTCTGTGGTTCGACCTGCACTTGCCAAATTTACAATAGACGTGTACTTGCAGTACATAATTTTATCACATCAAGTTTTTGGCGCCGTTGCCGGGGACTAGAATTAATTTTTATTTATTCCTTAATTTTTATTTATTCGAATTAGTTTTAACTCTATTTTTTTTTTCAGGATTATTGAAGCGGATCGAAGGACCGAAAAGATAAAGATTTTGTTGTTGCGCTTTCTTCAGTACTTCGTATCTCCATATTTTTTTTAAAAAAATATAGTAGTTTAGTTTTTTTTATTATTAATAATATTTTTTTATTTACCGCATTCACGCATTCACTCACGTATAGCACATCCTGTTAGGTTTTTTTTTGTCAAACATAAACTGTGGTGATTGCTGGAGGATTGAGGTACGTCAAAATTTCTCCTTTCGTAATTCACATAGTTTTAGGACACTTTATTTGTTTATAGTTTTTTTTATTTGTGCATTTTCATCTTTAATCTAACATTAAGGGCACAACCTGTAACAAGATAAGGTGGGAATTTTATCACCCTTCCTTGGCCCACAAACAACCAAATTTGTATTTTGCATAACCATGACCTAATAAAATCAAGTAGATGTTGGCCCCTAGGACTCCCGAGCTCAATTAGAACAAGAAACTCCAAGAGGAGGCTAAAATTAAATTAATCAAACTACTGGTGTCTAGGCAAGTAGTTCAAAAGGTAAACGCCTAAAGATTATGTGGTTATTCAATTAGTCATCGTATCTACGCAGAGACTCCCACCTTTCTTACACTTATCTGGCCAGTGGTATGATTAATTTCGAATTTAGTGGACCTTTTGGTGTAACTTGGAACAGTTAGGAGCTGTCTAGACTTTATTTAGGTTGACCTTAGAAGTAATTTTTTTTGTTTTGTTTTTTGGTGCTTATCTACTTATTTGCTAAGTAGTGCATGCAAAAAGTGTGGGTTAGGGACGAAACATCCCGATTAGTGAGAAAACTTGATTTTTTGGATTTCACTTTAAAGGATCCCACTTTAAGAAAAATGGAGGACGCACAAACTGTTTCTTTAAGGGATCGATGTTATCCTTCCCGTTCTACCCAACCTTCATGTATCAGTTTACCACCGATAACTGGTAACAATTTTGAACTTATGCCACATTTTATAAATATCTTACCTAGGTTCACAGGGATAAAAGTTGCATATTTATTTATTCAGGAATTTAAGGAAGTTTGTGCCTTGATAAAAATTCAACAATTGTCTGATGACTCAATTAGGCTAAGATTTATAACATTTGCTTTAAAAGATAATACTAAAAAGTGGTTATATAGCCTACCAAATAATTTCATATCAACCTGGGAGGGATTTGTTGTTACATTTCTTAAAAAATATTTTCTAAATCATAAAACTGCTAAAATTAGGACTGCAATTCATCAATTTTGCCAACTTGAAAAATAGTCCTTTTGAAAATATTTTGATAGATTTAAAAATTTGTTATCACAGTGTCCACACCATGGAATTGAGAAATGAAGATTGTGTCAATTGCCTACGAAGGTTTAGACTATCCCACTAAAACAATGTTAGAGTCAATGTGTCAAGGGGATTTTCTGAATAATAATGAGGAAAAGGTTTAGGAGTTTTTAGAAGACTTAGCAGAAAAAACCATACAATGGGAAACTACCCGAGAGAACGATAAACCTAGTTCATCTAAGGGTGTTCATACAATTGACAATTCAATTGCTACCGAAGCTAAGTTGGCTAGTGTACTTAAAAGACTTGAAGCTTTAGAAAGTAGGGGACAATCACACGTGAACCAAGTCTCAACACCAGCACCTTTGTGTCTAAGGTGTAATTCACCAAGCCATGTGATTGAGGAATGTCCTAGAGTCATGCCTCAACCTGAAGAGTATGAACAAGTCAATGCAATGTTTCAAAGACCTAGGAATGACCCATTTGCACCCACTTATAATCCGGGTTGGAGAAATCATCCTAATTTTGCATGGAACCAAGGACCCTATCATAATAACTCTTCAAATAAGGTCAATCATTTTCTAAATCAATCTTTTCAACTTTACCAAAAGCCAAATCTTGGTCCGTACCAAAATTCAAATTTAGCATCTCCATATCCACCAGGTTTTTCTAATGAAAGTGAGATGAGACTTAGCACCTTAGAGAGTGTGGAAACTCTAATAAAATCTCAGCAAAGCACTAACCAAGCCTTATCTCGCCTAGAGATCCAAATTAGTCAATTGGCCACTATAGTTAGTGAAAGAGAGAAGGATAAGCTTCCTAGTCAACCCGAGACCAATCCAAAATTTTCAATCCCTAATCAAAAACCTTATCATGCTAATTCACTTGAAAACAACCAAGTCAATCATGTGAATTCTATAATCTCTTTAAGGTCTGGAAATTATTTTAACAATCATGTTGGCGTTGATAATGAAAAAGAGAAATATTTAAATGTTGAATCTAACAATCCATCTTCAAAGTTAGCCCAGCCTGAAAAGCCCACAAACTCTGAGTCAGTAGGTCCATCTACTAAGCTTGTGTCAAAAAATAATCAAACCACATCTACTGAATCAAATGAAAAAGTCTTTAAACCAAAAGCCTCATTCCCTCAAAGACTTATTTCAAACAAGCAGTCATCCCAGTTGGACAAAATTCTAGAAGTGTTCAAACAAGTGAAAATTAATATTCCCCTTCTAGATGTCATTCAACAAGTTCCCTCATATGCTAAATGTCTAAAAAATTTGTGCACACATAAAAGAACCACTCGTGTTCCTAAGAAAGCTTTTCTAACAGCCCATGTTAGTTTTATCTTGTCATACCAAGTCCCTGTGATATATAAGGACCCCGGTTGTCCTACTATTTCATGCATCATAGGTGACACCTTAATTGAAAAAATTTTACTTGATTTAGGAGCTAGTGTGAACCTTTTACAATTTTTTGTGTACCAAACATTGGACTTAGGGGAGCTGAAAAAGACAAGTGTCACACTCCAACTAGCTGACTGTTCTGTTAAAGTGCCAAAGGGAATAGTTGAGGATGTACTCATTAAGATTGGCAATTTTGTATTCCCTGTTCACTTTATTGTTCTTGAAAGCCAGCTTGTTGTCAATGCCAAGGGTCAAATTCCTATCATTTTAGGTAGACTATTTCTAGCAACCTCTAATGCGTAAATTAATTGTAGAAATGGACTAATAAAATTGACATTTGAAAAAATGAGTTTAATGTGGGAGAGCAACCTAGTGATTTGTTTGACCAGTCCGTTGAAGTGAGCATGATTCAAAACATATCGGGAAATGAACTTACGGGGGAAGATGAATTTATTAACTTTTGTTTAAATCATTTTGGTCAAAATTAGGATGAAACTGAATACTTGAATGAGATCAATGAGATGTTGGACTCCACAGCCCAAAAATCTTACTCTAGATTGGAGCCTATAGTTGAATCAAGTTTGACACATTTTGAGCATTTTCAAGATAATCAAATTGACCTTAAATCCTCTTATGATCATTTTAAGTCTACCTTGGGTCCATCTGAAGCGCCTTCCAGAAACACTAAATGTGATTTAACAAATGAACCAAAGGTTGTTAACAATGATAATCTTTCATGTTTAGATAATGAGATCATACCTCCCATTTCAGATAATGCATGTGTTAATCTATTGATGCCTAAAAATCTTGGAATAACAGTTATTCAAAATGATGAAAATGTTTGTGCCCCTTGGTAACGAATATGGATGGCAAGTTTGGATAGATTTTATGAAGTTAGAATTTTTCAAAAGGAACTATCATTTTTTTGTCATTCCCTGACTCAATTTTAAAAGAATCAGTCGAGTATGCTCACAATTGTTTTTCTATTGCAAATTCTAACTATTTCCAATTACCCAGACCTCCTGAAAATCATACGAAATCCACTCTAGGTTGTCTGTTTGTATTACTGATCATTTACAGTCGCATAGTTTTTAAGATGCATAAAATTTGTAGTTATGTTCATTTGTTTTCCTTCTCACCACATTCTCTTGTAGACCAAATGTTCCACCATACAAGGTACAATTCTTTCATATCTTTGTCCTTTTTTCTTCATTTTCTTCATTTGCATACATTGACGACAATGCATGATTTAGGTATAGGGGGAGTTTTGCATTTTTATTTTGTTTTCTTTTCTTTTTAGGAAATTAAAAAAAAAATCGAAAAAAATGAAACATTTTGTTCAACTTTTTATGGATTGAATTTATTCTAATAAATGTCCGTGGAGTTAAAACTCATTAGTAAGATTGAAAGATTTAGAACTCTTGAACCTTTGATAAGATACAAAATCTTAGTTTGAAACACCATCTTAAGTAAAATAAAATTCTTATGCATTTCTGCACTTCATGTTCGCACTAACTCTTAGTTGTGGGGTATAAACTATGATTCGAGAAATTTCAAGAAAAAAATTTAGAAAAAAAAAAGTAGAAAAAAAATAAATAAATAACTGCTTCAATGTCCATTGAACGAAATAACTGAGTATCCAAGCCTCAGGAAGCATCGATATTCACGCTGAAAAGTGTGATGGATAAAAGCAGCTTGACTAGTCTAATTTTATGGCTTTTGTTACTCGAGTAAGTAAGCTCTTAGGGGTGTCTCTACACCTAGTGCCCTAAAGCCAACTGGTTTGAGAGTCATTGGTCCAACGTTCTACATGGGTAACTCTGAAAAACCTAAGAAAACGAGACATTGCACAAGTCAAGAAAAAAAAATGAAAAAAAGAAATAAAATGAGTTTGCATGATTTTCATGGTAAAAATCCTTACTAAAAGTTATCTCATATACATAATGCATGCATCACATGGAATTAATTTTTTAAAGGATGGTGTCTAAAATAAAGATCAAGTATTTTTGTTAAAGTGAAATGGTGATTTTGAATTTAATATTGCTTATGTATAATGTTCATGGATATTTAGAAGTTTTCTTTCAATTTCATGACTTGTTGAACCAAGAATTTTTTTTTTGAATTTTGTGGGTATATTCACTGCAAACCCTCACGAGACACAACTCGTCCACTTGGGGTAACCTTGGGGTTTAAAGGCTTGTTGAACATGCTAAAGTGCAATCGTATTTCCTACGAAAATGGGAGAGTATAGTTTTTTTGTTTTATAATATTTTCTTTTTATTTTACTCGAGGACGAGCAAAAGATAGGTATGAGAGTATTTGATATACACATTTTTTATACATTTTAATATTCCCATATTTATTATTTTATATGCTTATTTTATTTAACTAATACATTTTATTTTACTTTGTACGGGATAATATTTATTTTTCTTGGTGAGCAAATAAAGGATTTATATCTAACATTTAAAGATGAAAAAGGACTCTTGAAGGATTACCAAATAGAGATGGAAGTCAAGGAAAGAAGAGGAAAAAAGAGAACAAAATTGTCCAAGTTCAATGAACCTAAATTAGGGTACAAATGTATTATCCGTATGAATAGGCCTATATTTTTAGAAAGAAGAGACCACTTGTAATTTTCTTTTCATTAGTTTTTCGCTGGTGTAGAAGGGAGTAAGATATTTAGAACTTGTCTTTTCTCTTATTCCTATCATGTGTGGAACTACTGTCAGGGAGTATTTGTAACTTTCTTTAATTGATATAATAGAAATTCTATTTTTAATTATTGTTCTTATTTCATGCAAATAGTAGTGCTAATATTATTTGTTTTTGTTTTTAATTACATGGCTAGCTAAATTTCTAATACATAGGATGATGAAATTAGGTATTTCATAATAATATTCTCTTTTCGTTCCGAAATTAATGCCTAATTATTTTTGCCTTAATGTTTTCCTTCGCATAAATTGCATATGATTCTTATATTGATTGCGAGGTTTTGATAAGTTATAGTTAATTTGTAAATTTTCATAACTTATGCTTGCCCATATTAATTATATGAATCATTATTTTTAAAGGGAAGGAAAAATAATTTGGGAATTAATTTAGGAAATAAAAAATTATTTATTATGTTAATATTTGGTAGATTCTGATTCCTAGATATCTTTACTCATTAATAGTTTCCATTATTAATTAATAGTTTGCATAATTTAGTTAATAAATCTTCTCCACCATTTTTGTTTCTAATTTGCCTAAAATATTAATTATGGATATATTAAAGAATTGATCTAGTCTATGTAGTTCGACCTGCACTTGCCAAATCTACAATAGACGTTGTGCACTTGCAGTACATAATTTTATCACATCAGGGGGGAAAGAAAAAAATGACTTATGCTCGTTTTTTACCCTATCAATTTATATGCCCATGGTTTAGAGTCGCTAGCGGTCTATGTTTCAGAAGGTCATTTTTTGACTCGGTATCGATTTCAGTATCGATTTTGGTCAATTTCAAGCGCACTATTACGCTAGTTAGGAGCTTCAAAAAAATATAAAAAAAATAAATTATAAATAATAAGAACAAAAAGATGGATCAATCACACAAAAAACAACAAACAATTTGGTCCAAACAAAAAAACAGACATCTAACATATGCGTCTAATGCTACATTGCATAAAAATTATTTTAATTAATATATACAAAAAAAATTATTTCCAAGTAAAATGGGTCCAACTTTTTTTGAGCTCTAATTAACTTGCATATAATTGTTTTTTTCCCAAGTAGTTTTAATAATAATTTTACAATTTTTAGTAAAAACAAAACTAGTTTTATTTTACTTATAACGTTTTTTTTTTTATTTAGGTACTAGTTAAAAGTATGAAGTGCAATTTTTTCATGTGAAACCATTTTGCTTCGCCAATAAGCTAAAATTTCACCGAAACATACCTTTTACATAAATAATTGTTGATTTTCTAATTCATATCAAGATTGCAGTTCGACAAGGGCCGAATATGCTCTAATACATCAAATTTTTGCGTATAGGCCAAAACTTTATACATGGTATGGCCACAGATCCACCTTAATATTCTCATGTAGATCCCATCTTATGCTCATATTGCTTTTTGTTTGCCTAGCATTCGACTTTATATAACATCGATTGCCTTACACCCATTCTATAGAACTTTCCATTCAACCTGGGTAATTTTATGATAGCACAACACCAATGCACATTGCCACTTCATCTACCCTACTCTGATCCTATGGCTTATATCCTCATCAAAATCTCCCTTTATGTAATATTGATCCCATGTATTTAAAGGCATTCTTCGTCGGCACTCCATGTATTGAGATATTTACAATGTTAGCATTTCTACTTGCATTGTTGAACTCGCACTCTATATCTTACCCAGACTTAATTTAGACCCTTTGAATACCAATGTACTTCTCCATAACTTCAACTTAGCATTATCACCTGCCCTAGTCCCATTGAATAATCAATAACATTATGTCTTTTGTTAGTTCATCCATAAGTAAGCAAAAAGATAAGGGCTTCACCTCGATCATGGTGGAAACCTATTTTGATTGGAAAATCATGTGCGGTGTATCGCAAGTCCTCACCTAGATAATTGTTCTGTCATACATGTTCTTAATCATATTAACCTATATTTTAGGCACTTTGTTCTTCTCAAAAACCCACCAACGCACCCTCCTCGGAACTATTATGTGCCTTCTCTAGATAACATTATACGGAGGTCCTTCCTCTTCCCTCTATACCTTTTCATCAATTGTCTAATTAGACTAAGGTGGTGTTTGTTTGTGTCTGAATGCCTCTTAATTCACCTATTTCTGATTCGGTAAATTTTTTTTGCCTCTTCATCGTTAAGACAAAAACTCAAATCTTAACTATTAAGAATTGCCTCTTAATAGTTTATTTAAAATTTATAGACAAAAATAGCCTCGATAAATATTGTACTCCTTCAATTTCAAATTTTAAGATCATTCAAATAAAAATTTCAAATAACTCAAAGGATTAAAATGGTAAAATTGTGTCATTCATATGTTTTACACTTTTTAGTTATCAAACAGTTTTTTAGATTCAGATGTTATTTCATTCAGATGATCTAATTTATTAAGATATATTAATCATTTAGATCTTAATTACTCAATTTTATCAAACACCACCTAACCTCCATAGTAGATCTTATTGGCATAAACCCAGATTGATTATCTTATACTCCAGTCCCCAATCTAAATTGTTGCTCAATTACTCTCTCTCTCTCAACTTCATGGCTTATGAGCCAGTCCAAACAATTTTAAATATCTGCCTTATTCTTATAAATAGGTACTATGAACTCCATTTCTACAATTTTTAGCACATAGAATCTTGTTGAGTAAAATAGTCATCCAAATAAATGACATATCCACCAAGCGTCGACTGGGACACCGTCAGCCTCGTAGCTTTACCAGGTTTCATCTTCCTTCAAGTTTCCTTAACGTTAGATATTGTGATCCTACTTACAAACCACCTATATGCATCAAAAGCATCATCGAATTCTCCCTGGTTCCTTCACTCATCACTATTAAACAACTTATCAAAGTAGCTACTCCTCATTTTCTTAACTTCCTCGTCTCTTTCTAGGAATCTTTGATTCTCCTCCTTGATGCATCTGATGTAGGTAAGTCCTTTGTTTTCATGTCCCTTGTTTTCACGTACCTTGTCTTAGCAAGTTTGTAGATACCTTTTTCCCCTCCAAGGTGCCAGCTTTTGGTACAAGTCCTCCCAAGTCTTTCTCCTAGCTACCACTACAAGTTCTATTTATTACTCCCTCCGTCTCAGGATAAAAGTCGTGGTGGACTTTTCACGTATATTAAGAAGATGAATGAAATGACAAAATTGCCCATAATAATGTCATTAAATATGGAGAGAGAATTAGAATAAGAAAAGTATGAAATATTTAATGTTACGGGTATAATAGGAAAATATGTGTAAAAGTTTGATTATTAAAAGAAAATGGACATTTAACATGAGACTACCCAAAATAGTAATAAGTATTTTTATCATGGGACGGAGGGAGTATTACATCTATGAACCGTTAAAGCAATCATTTTTCCACCTAATAACATCTTTGACCAGCTCCAAACAATCTTTCGTTAGCTACAAATTTCACTAGTCAAGTCATTCTGTTTATTCTAAATAATTGAGCAAACCTGAAAATCACCCCAGTAGGTGTTAAAACCCTTATTCGTGTTCTCATGCTTAATTATCACTGATAAAGATTATACAGGCTTTCAATGAAATCATGTCACAATTACAATTAGCATTAGCAATCACATTTGATTTTTACGCAGTAGAAGTAAAAATCTATAGATGAATAGAACTATAGAAGCAAAACTACAACTACATAAGAGAAGGAATCCTCCAAAAATATTGTTTAAGAAAAAACTAGAGAAGAATAAAAAATATGAATAAATGAAGACCCCTATAATCACGCCGAATATTGGAAAGGGTCACATCCTCTAACAACACCGCAGTCACATTTTATTAACTACATGGGCCATGATACTCAACAACATACATCTAACAAGATACTTATCATTTTCTCAAATAAGACAACATAAATATTACATTCTCATACACATCAACTATAACAAAAACTATGAGTTGTAAGGAATGGTTGATGGATGCGTACAATGCATAGAATAATGCTGCTCAAAATCATACTTTCAAATGGTCAATTAACCTCAAAAGAAACAAACATAAAAATAAAAGCAAAAAAATAGAATAGGACTCGCATTTTGATATTCAATAATGAACCAAAGCTCTGAAAGAACTCACATGGACCATGTAACAAGGAGTTTCCAAAGTGATTCATCCTTCGGTGCTAAATGGGCAGCAAGCATGTAGAAATTCAGGGCTCTCTTTTTATCACCAATTGCATTATAGACTAGGCCAAGAGTATGATAAGGATCTGGCAAATTGGGTGAAAGCCGAATAACTTCTTTCAAAAGACATATGGCCTATAGCTCAAAAAATATAACAATAATCAACTAAGGAACAATCCAGAAAAGGATACAAGCTCAGCTATATGTTATTATCCAAAAAAGTGCCACATTAATAGACAGTTTGAGTATAAATGAGAATGAAACTCATTTTGCTACTTGCACATAGCACAATCTGGAGACAGCTTTATCAAAACTGCAATATATCATTAGAGTTTAGCCTGTTAAGGAACAAAGACCAGGTAAAAGACCTGACCTGACAAGAACCCTCAGCTCAGGAAATAAAGATGGCTAAAAAGAGATAGGTAGAGTTATGTGATTCTTTAACATAAGTAAAAGAAGAATTAGAAGAGAAGAAATTGATACTATAATGCTTAATTCTAATAGACTAGAATTATAATGATAACTAAACTCCGTGTTTTGTTCTCTAAAACATTGCCTAGCCCTCAAGAGTATGCAAAGTTCTTGTACTGAAAGCTAGCAGGACCATTTTTGGATATTCTCATCGCTCAACTACTTGTCCTGCATAACACTCTCTCTAAAAGTTATCTCGAGATTCTTCCCAACCATTGCAGCCTATTTATATTAGGCTAACCCAAAAGTGATAGTATCAGCAATAATCGTTCACTTTAACCTCTGACCTCAGCAAATGAAGATATAATATGCCAAAAGCTTTGCATAGCAAAATCTAATGACGTCCAACACCTTGAATACAAACAAACAATACGTATATAGGAAGAAAGAATGATAACGTAAGTGTTGCATTTGGAATAAACTAAAGTCCATGAAATTAAGTTAAGTGGAAGAATAGAATCAAGCTGAGCTAGATCTTTTGCGATGTTGACACGATAATATACAGTTGTTTACAAGTGACATTCACCATAAAGGAACTTACCAGAACCAAAAAAGAGCATTTCACAATGGAGCCAAATCTGATGCAAACGAGTAGAGAATAGTCATGGACTGCTGCCCGCCTTGTTAAAGAAATAAATCAATGATCAACTTTGGCTCATTTAGTAATATGACCCAGTTTCAAACGAGACTCGGTGGAACTGAGCTCAAATAGCTTGAAATTTCATATTGTATTAGCGTGTTACTTGAGCCAAGTTTATCATAGTAGTGAGCTTGGGGGTTTTAGTCATCGATAGATGGGGGAATAGGTTCCAAACAATGAATTGGGATTTCCCTAGTGGTTCAGGTCATTTCGGGCCAAGCTGATATGAGCTGATCGAGTTGCTTACATCTCCCTTCCCGTGAGCAAGTTTGGCTCGTGTAACTTACGAGGCAATCCCGAACAAGTTAAACATGATCTGAGCAAAAGTATATTGGTTCATTTTACAACCCTGGTAAGTATTTTTAAAAACCAGCCTAAGCCCCGCCTAGATGCTAGCCGGTCCTTTACCATCTCAATTTAGCTAGGCATGTGTGGGCATAGGAGGAATTAGTCCTCCACCGCATCGATTTTCTGAAGGCTTTGGAAATGCTTGAAATGGTTTTGTTATGCCTTCAAATATTATTTTTCTTCTTTTGGTAAGTTTTCATGTACATTTAAGAATATTAACATCTATATATGCCTTATAGTGTTAAAGTTATAAATACCTAATTATAGCTAATTAGAGCTAAGTTAGGAATGTACAGCACTAATTGATTGAAGTCTCATAAATTATAGCCTCTGATTGTAATCATATGGTAGTATTACCATTCTGATTGTCAGTGTTCTAAAAATCCCCGCTTAGCTCCGCCTAGGCGCTAGGCCCCCTCTTGGCGCCCCGCCTAGGCCCTAAGCCCCCCCTAGCGCCTCGCCTAGGCGCTAGGCCCCCCTAGCGCCTCACTTGAGCCCAAAGCGGCAAAAAAAACCTTCTAGAAAATTAGGCGGTGCCTAGGTGGGGTTTAAGCGGAGAGATTTTTTTTATTATAATTACCTAAACCAAATCTTGATATATTTATTTTTTTTAATGATTTATCATATTCATAATACAGGTTGTAGCATATCAAATCACAACAATAAGTGAATAATATCAAGTCAAAATGGATAATTTTATTATAGTTGTAATTTTTTAAACTTGTACCAACTTCAAATTATATAAATGATGATACATTTGTAATATTTTGTTTAATTCAATATAATTCTTAAATTTATGTTTAGTTTCTTAAGTTTTAATATTGAATTAAATTCATGAAATTTTAAATTTTATTATTTAATAGCAATCTTGTTTATAAATAAAACTAATACGTTAAAAATATGTTTGAACTTTGAACAATTGCATGTTTGTGTTTGAACTTTGACATTAGCAACATGGATGTGCTTTGACTTTAAGCAAAGACATTTATTATCTTTATTATAGATTGTTTTGCTTTATATTATTGTTTGGTTTAGATAAATATAAGATAAAATATTAAAATTGACTTAAAATAAAAAAATTCCGCCTAGGCCCCCTAGGCGCTAGGCCCCCACTGGCCGCCCAACTCCCGCCTAGCGCCTTTTAGAACATTGCTGATTGTTTACGTTGATGACTGGAGATGATGAAGAGGAGAAAGTCGATCTCAAAACGCGACTTGCAAATGAATTTGAGATTAAGGACCTTGGTTCTCTGAATACTTTCTTGGTATAGAAGTTGCAAGATCTTAAGTGACATATTATCACAACAAAGTATGTCCTTGATTTATTAACAAAAACATGCTAATTCCCCTATTGAGTTCAATCATCACTTAACAAGTGGCACTAGACCAACAGTTGATAAGGAAAAATATCAGCGCTTAGCGGGTGACTAATATACCTTTCACACACTAGATCAGATATTTCCCATGTTGTAGGAGTAGAGAGTCATGCATGATCCGTGCTTTATCACACAAAAACTGTCTATAAAATCTTGAGATATCTGAAATCTACTTTAAAAAAAGACTGTGTTCTCAAACCATGGACATATGAGGGTTGAAGCTTTTTCTAATGCAGACTGGGCTGCTTTTATAGAAGATCGTTGTCACATCCGGATATTGATCATTTATTGGTGGTAATCTTGTTACTTGGCCCAATAAGAAACAGTTTGTTGTGGCAAGATCTAGTGCTAAAGCTAAGTATAGAGCTATTGCATTGGGTGTGTGAACTAATGTGCTTTGGACACTATTAGAGGACTTGGGAATAGTAATTAATAAGTCGGTGAGTTTGTTCTGTGATAATAAAGTAGTCATTAGTATTGCAAATAATCCAATACAGGATAACAAAACGAAGCACATCGAAATTGGCATACATTTCATCAGGGAGAAGTTAACTGGTGACCTCATTTGTTTACCTTTTGTCGAGTCAGAATATTAACTTGCTGATATCTTGAATAGAGGTCTTATTAGTAAGATTTTTCATCTCTTTGTTTCAACAAGTTGGGTATGCAAGACATCCATGCACCAACTTGAGGGGAGTGTTAGAATTGTAATATCTAATTATAGCTAATTAGAGCAATGTACAGCATTATTGATTGTAGTCTCCTTAAATATGGCCTCTGATTCTAATCATATGATAATTAAATTATAATGATATGATGAGAATGGAAGGGAAATTACCTCTCATTTACAAATTTTGTGTCCTTTCTCTCTACCCTCATATGGGTTTCTACATATAGTATGCACAAATATATACAATAGAAAGATACAATAAATAAGATCGCCTAGAAAAATTCCTAGATCTAAGTCTAGTGACCATTACTCTACGGCCTACGCATGATAAATTGAGGACTAAAGTACAATACCTCTTCATATCGTCCATGTGCATAATGAAGTGTAGCATCACCAAGTTTTCTAGTGACTTCTGCACTAACTTTATTCTTTGATCCCTTCCTCCTACCTCTTTTCTTGTTCTGCATAAGGATAGTAGTTAGAGAATTTAGAAAGTAAAATAATAAAAAGTTAAATTATTTATGAACTGTATTTAGAAACAGTAAGTAAACTACTGTATTTTGGAAACTGAAAGACTAAAAAAATAAGAAAAAACAGAAACTAATACATAATCAAAATACTAATACTGATGTTTATATCTAAGGAACAGAAAATGATATGCATTCAACAAACGGTGCAAAAGAAATTCAATGAACTATTTAGCTATGTAACAAAGTCACCACACAGAATAGCTTCAGTCCAAAGTCCTGTGGTAAACAGATGAATTGCACTTGTATGTGAACATACATGACCATCAAACTTCCTACGACCTCATCTATTTGCAGGGTGACCTCATATTATTGAGAAAAAGGGAGGAAGAGAAGGACTGATGCAGTGCCAAATCCACAAGTCTTGAAGCCACGCCAAAGTGCTTAGGCTGGGCTAGTGATCTTGGTTACTGTTCAAGTATGACTTCAAGTCGGTTACAGCAATCTTGTTCCCAAGGTCATACCCTTTTGCTGGGTTAGAGAGGTATTCAGGTACTTTGATGCAAAAGACATTCTTGGAGACTTTTCAAATCTTCAGAAGAAATGAGGAAATCCATATTCAAGGACTTGTGTGGTTATAAGGCAAAATTATGAGTTAGATCTTGTTTAATTTTTTTTGTCCAAGTGTTTTACATTTCCTGGGTGTTTTATTTTCCAAAAAACATTTTGGTCTTTCAACTGTTGGTTAGTAGCATGGGCTGTGTTAGTTATATGTTAAGAGTCTTGGTTACTTTAGCTGAGAACAAGTGACTTTATAGACTGTCAAGGTTCTAGAAGAACTTAAGCTTTCTTGATCCACAAATAGTTTGGTTGATCAAGCTTGTCTCCCCTATTTATAGCCATGTAATAGCTATATTTCAGCAAAGTGGAATGAATAAACTTTCGTCTACAGATGTGTGAAACAACTCTCTACTCTCTAGGTGCAACGCTTGGTCTTCTTCCCATCCATTTCCCTCTGTCTGCTCCCTTCTCTTCCTTACACTCGGTTCTCAGCACACAGGTCGCTTATTAGTCTGATAGCCCCAGATTTCTACACACCATACAGCCATTAGAAAGACTACAGAGGCATTCTGGGTAGACTACAAGTCATAAGCAATAGCGAAACCAAGCCGGATAGGCATTTTGATGTCAGTTCGGGATATTACCAATAGTACGCCTACAACTAAATCACAGAACCTGAAGTCTTTACCCTAGTTTACTGCAGTTGTAGGTGATGTTTATTATGATCCTGCATCAAACTATTTGTCTTGTTGCCAAGTTCCTCGGGTCTCCGCATGTCACTTTCAATGAGGAGCACACGTGACTCACCTGGGCTGCCAAACAGCGATCCCATACTGGGTTAAGTCAATGAGGTGGAGAATATAGTGGTCAATCTTTATCAATGTTATTTATTCACTTGACTATTACTTCTCTTTGTAATCTCCATATTGAAAGAAGTTGAACAGTCCTTTAACATGATGCTTTTGGCATATTATTCTCCACATTATCGATGTGATTTCTCAATCCATTATTAGAAAAAAATTCTACCAAACTTCTGCTTCCTAGTTTATGTTATTTTCCTAATATTCTCTATTACATTCTTACAAGCCTCACAAACTATTATGAAAAAATCTTTGCTCTGATTAAATTCTTATCTTAAGGCATCTACTTAACAGAAGACAGGAAAGATTTTGGACCCCGGATAACTCTGTCTTTTTATAATTTATATACATTTTTTTTAAATAACTTTCACCTAGTTGATGGTTTTCAATAGACTTCTATTCTGCAGAAATCAGAGAATTAGGACATTAAGTGTAAAACACATAATGAGATTCATTCAAATTCAGTTACGCTTACGAACTACCAGGAACAGGTTGCTTATGAACGTGCCCAACATTGTTATAACTTTATTTAGTTCAGGTTTTGTGGTTTTGAAATGAAAGAAAATGGAGGAACAATATATTTTTAAAAAAAAAATTGATAAAAGAAAAAATTTATTAATAGACACGAAAGGATACAATAAATGGGGGCAATAAGTCTACCCTCAGCAGACTAAAAGATCAAAAACAAGAAAGCACTTAAAAAAGTACAGTCCTCCAATCTCTACATAAATTGGTAACTGAGATATTCTAAAAGCCCTCATAGCAGAAGCCCAAAGAGACGAGAAAAATAACCTTATTATTCAATAGTTTTAAGGATAAGTAGCTTTCTCTAAACAACCTAGTATTACATTCATTCCAAATACCCAATTTTGACATCCTTCTTACTTCCAAATCCTCTAAAACAAATTAATAGCATATCTTTCACCGTAGCAGGACACACCCACTCCCTTCCTAGCACTCCAAAGAGAGAGAGCTCCACAATCCCCAAGCAATAGGACAATGCAAAAATTACTCTACCTGCACAAAAAACAAATATCCGAAGATGGAACTTTGTAAGATCTGCGACACTTTGACTTTTGAAGGGACCTTAGCTTTCCAAATGTACGAAACCAATGAAAATGGATTAGGAACAATAGACCGAGTCAAAAAAGAGGAATAACTCTTACAAAAAAAGGAACCAATTGAATCTAAATTCCAAATACGTTTATCAGAAGAGGTGCATAAATGAACTAAATCAAGCAATGTTAGAAAAAATTCCATCTCAATAGATTCTAAATCCGTGAGATTCCTAAACAAATGAAAATCAAGAAAGTGAGTTCCCATCACGCTTTATAAAGTTAGAAATGAGAGCATCATGAAGTGAAGAAATACAATAAACACGATTAAAAATAAGAGAAAAATAGTTATCTCCCAACTAATAATCTTCCCAGAATAGAATTTGATAGCCACCCCCAACTCCAACTCTCAAATGCCCAATAAAGGAAGTATAACCTTGGGAGATGAATTTCCAAGGACTTGCATGAGTCATAAATCATAGGTCTAGCATCCCACCCATTCAAAGATGTCACCATAGTTGTTAAGACGAAGCCTAGGTGTCCAGACGATGGAAAACTGATACGGCGATGGGCGCCTTGAGGTGGAGTTGCTAAGGCGGGCGCCTTGAAACGCCGAGCTACCATGACGCACGTCTTAGCAACTCTGGCCCAACTAAAGTATTTACAGTTCTGATTCATTAACCCATGACCCATCGATTAAAAACCCATGACTCATCGATTAAAAATCAGGAAAAAAAAAATAAAACCATAAAAAACTTATCAGTAATCGAATTCGACACATCTTTATCAGACTACATATTTGTGATGGTTGGTTGCAACTTTATTTTCTATGTGGTGTTTGTTGAATTCTTCATTTCTTTTCCTAATTTTTAATATCAAGTGTTTTGTTTTTGGATTGTTATTGCTAAGTATTTACATAATTATGCCTTTAATGTTATTCCACAGTGTTATGTTTTGAGTTTTAATGTATATGAAATTTTATTGCCAATATACTTATTAAGTAAAATAAATAATATATAAATTGCACAATGTAAACGACTCGTCGCCATACGGATGCCATGACGGTCGCCTTGTCGCCTAGGCGTCCAGGCAGTCGGCTACCGCCATGACTCGTCGTGGCAACTATGGATGTCACTAATTGTTTGAGATGAGAACTGAGAATTAGGATCATCCACATCTACTTGTCTGGGACAGGGTAGCATTCATTGTTTTCCCTTTAAGCCTCAGTTACAGAAGAATTTATGGGTTGGCCTTCTTAGATGTCCAGCACGATTGGAATGCTTGCTTCGTTGTTAATATGTCTCTTCCTTTGTAACATTATCCCTAAAATTTATTTCCTTAGCTTTAGCTGCTTTACCTTCTTGTCTTCCTCTGTTACATCAATCTTTCTATAGAAAATATAAAATAAATAACAATTTTCATCAACAGAACTATTCAAATTATTCAAGTTGATCTCGCATTACCAGTGTTCTAAAAATCTGCCTAGGGGCCGCCTATACGAGGGCCTAGCGCCGCATCTAAGGCCAAATCGGTGAAAAAAGCGCTCCAGCCAATTAGGCGGGGCCTAGGCGGAAAAGGCAGGGCCTAGGCGGGAAAGGCGGGCCTAAGCGAAGATTTTTATTTTTTTTTAAATTACTACCAAAAACAGATCTTGATATATTTATTTTTCTAATTTATTTTTCTAATGATTTAACATATTTTTAATGCAAGTTTTAGCATATCAAATCACAACAAGAAGTGATGAACAAGATCAAGTCAAAATGGATAATTTTATTATAGTTGTAATTTTTTGAACTTGTACCAACTTGAAATTATATAAATGATGATGCATTTGTAATATTTAGTTTAATTCAATATAATTCTTAAATTTATGTTTAGTTTCTTAAGTTTTAATATTGAATTGAATTCTTAAAATTTTAAATTTTATTATTTAATACCAATTTTGTTTATGAATAAAACTAATACGTCAAAGATGTTAGTCATACTTAGTATATGGTATTTGTCATTTTTTTAAAGTCCTCAATTTTGAAAATTACACAAATTAAAATAATTTCATAATTAATAATATCAAATGTCTCATTCAATAAACTTCACACTAATTTTTAAAAATAACATTTATTTAAATTTTTGAGAGAGAAGAAGTATGTATATAATTATATATATGAAGCTATCAAGATACTACTTACTAGTTACTACTTACTAGTAACACTAATTCTATAATTTAATTATTTCAAGCAATGAATATATATCTTACTACTTAAGTGCAATTACTACTAATTCTATAATTTAATTATTATCTTTATTATAGATTATTTTGTTTTATATTATTGTTTTGTTAGAATAATGAAAAATAAAATATTAAAATTGTCTTAAAATAAAAAAAATTCCGCTTAGGCCCCGCCTAGGCCCCCAAGCACTAGGCCCCCGGCTGCCCGCCTTTTAGAACATTGTGCATTACTCCAGTCTAGTCTTTGTGCTGGAGTCAACAGACCCATAGGACTTTCTAGCTCAGTAAACCCCAAGGGGTAGTTGAAATGGCAGAAGCCTTAAGAAGTAACCATCGCTGGTTCAAATCCCATACTAGGGTTACACATACTGATTAAAATGAATTATAGGATAAAAAAAGTAAAAACACTTCAGAAACAAGAATAAATTAAACAAACACCGACTAAGCTCTAAATTCTCATGAACTGAAATTTCGTTAATAATTAATTGGCTGTTTTGCATCCACAAAAAGCATGCTACTAGTACATTTAATAGACACACAAAGAGAAAACAACTGAATTAGGTTGTTTATTCAACAAGAGCAGAAAATAACAAATATCAAACAAATGACTAGCAGCTTAGCAAAGACAATTTTTTTATTTTATTCATGTAAAATTTATTCATTGAGGTACCAATAGGTGTGTAGCCCATCCCATGTACACGCAGAGTATAAAAAAAAAACTTGAGAAGCATAAAATCGAGTGACAAAACTCTATAAAAAGTCAGGCTACCAATGACTACAATCAAGAGAGCCTTTTTTATATTTTAATTGGTTAAACTACTACAAATTAGCCAACCTTGTTCAGATAGTAAAAACTTAACAAACTAAGAATCAAAGAATATTAAAAACACTTCCTATAGGACGAAGAGGCTTTGTAGTAGGCATGAATCCTGAAGCCTCATATCTGAGATCCCAAAGACAGTTTCTCTACTCTTACCTAGAAATTCAGTTCCCAGAACCCTCAAAGTTCATGTACAAGACGAACTCCTGGAAATAAAATTGAATATTGCATAAAGAATTGAAAATTGCCAATTGAGCTACACTTCAATCAACAAACTGAAAGGGGGCGAAAAGATGTTCTAAAGTTTAGAAATCATTGATGACATACCTTCCTCCTCGATTTTCTTCTCATGCCATAAGTCATCGCTTCCATTATTTCTTCAAAAGTTTCTGAAGGATCATCATCTTGTCTGAGCTTCTTCACTGAAGTTTTGCTGCCAAAATATTTTAATGTATAAGGACACTTATGTGATATGTCAATAGCTATATAAACACGAATTTTTTCCTCAAAACAAAATTAGTAAAGGCATGTATTTTCAATAAAACCCTATGATTTGAATTCCAGTATAGCTCTTTGGAATGCTAGGAGAGGAGTGGATGGGCCCTGCTCCGATGGAAGATATGTTGCTAATTCATTTTCAAGAATTTGGAAGCAAGGGATTGCTAAAATTTTATGAAAATGTGTTTAATTTCAATTTATAGGGAATTTGGAATGAGCATAATGCTTCACTGTTTAGAGGAAATTACTAATCTTTTAAGTTGTTGAATGATCGGGTTATTTTTCTTACATCTCTTTGTGCTTCTGTTATGGGGGTCTTTAGAGGTATCTTTAACACTGATTTGTGTTGAGATAGGAGAGATGCACTTTTTTTAGTGTTCTTTTTATTTTATTTTCTTTTGTCTGCTGAGAGTGGATTTCTTGTTCCCCATTTATAATATCCTTTCTTTTCTACTGATAAAAAAATTTCTTTTATCAAAAACAAAAAAAATATCAATTCAGTGAAATTTTTCAAGTTATCTTCATGCTTATAAAAATTAATTAAAGTGATCATATCCTACACACGAGATGTTACGCATGGATGGTTAAATAATTTAATCAGGTGTGAGATTGGCATAACTGGGAAAACGAAGAGATGTTAAAATTGACTAAATAACAAATTGCATGCCCAAATTTTATTTCCACCCCAAACTTTATTTTCGACTAAATGCACCCTAAATTTTGAGAGCTCACACAATTTTCACCGTCAGCACCATATATATCAAAACAATTTGCATTTATGCACCCTAAATTTTAGTGTTGAGGGTACAAATTGTTTTGACACTCAAAGTTTAGTGAGCTTTTAATCAGAAAATAAAGTTTGGGGCGGAAATTGATTTGAAGCCTAAACTATAGTGCGCATGTTGTGATTTAGTCAAAATTCAATCTTCTCAAAGTTTGGGATCTTTTCTTCCACGTTCTCTTACGTTTTTCCTGCTCATTATCATTCAATCCAAACAATTGAAACAAACATATAATTCTCTCCTTTTTCAAATGCACAACAAAAGAATGGAACTTCAAAATTATAAGAATAAATGAACACAAATTGAATCAACAGAAATCATAAAAACGTATAATTACCGAAACGATTGAGAAGTAGCAAGTGATTTACGCTTTTTAGCGGCCAAAGCTTCGTATTCATTCTCGAGGCGCTCAAATTGTTGATAAGGCTGAACACCGAAAGCGTCCTCCTCCGTGAAAGCCAAAGGATCCATTTCTCCTTCGAATCTCAACTTGTAATTCGTTTCTTCTTCTTCTTCTTCTTCTTCATCCTCATCATCATCTTCTTCTTCAACCTCGTTCTCTTCATCTGCTTGTGGATCCAACTCCATTGATTTGGTACTGTTCTCGTGGGTTCCTTGTTCTTCTGTCTCCATGTTTTTTTGCCCTGGCGCTTCTAATTGAAATTGAATCAGTGTTCTATAAAAGGGTTGGAAGAGGTCGAGCACTTCTTTTTCAAGTGAAGAACCTAGCCGTTTTGGTGCTAAAGTGATAAAGAGAGAGAGATGGGTCCGAAATTTTGTTTCTTCTACTCTTATTTGTGAGTTTTGGACCCAAAGAAAAGAGTTCAAAAAATTTAGAGAGTTTTTGATAAAAATTGAATGAATCTGAATCTAAATTTGAGTTCAATCTGAATCTAAATTTGAATCTGAATAAAAAATATTATTTGATAATTGACATGTCTAAAATATCTGAATGACAAAATTTTATTATTTTAAATTTTTTTAATATTTTTTTTATTTCATTCAGCTGCTCATTCAGTCATTGAGCTAGACCTGGCAATATAGTTGGTTAACTATCGGGTCAACCCATATTAACTGGAATCAAATATTTAGATTGGGTAAAGTTTGGAACCATATTTTAAAAAAGAAATATAGTTCCAACCCGGTTAACTATTTTTCGACCCATATTTTATTCCAAATCCAAATCAAAAGTTCTTTCCACCCATATTTACATATTCAAAAAGCTCAACCACCCACTCACCTACCCCACCTAACCCACCCAACCCAACTTAACCTAACCCAACCCACCCTCACCCATATCCACACCCACACCCAAAAAAATTAATATTATGTGATTATGTATACACTACTTACCATCACTCTTCCCACCCCACCCCCCCTCACCTAACCCCCACCCACTCCCACCCACACCCAAAAAAAATAATATTATGTGATTATGTATACCCCCTTACCCACCCACACCCACATCCAAAAATAATAATATGTATACATCACCCACCTCACCCCCTACCTCTACCCACCCACCCCACCCACCACGCCTACACCCTACCCCCCACCCACCTACCCACCTATCCACCCACCCCATCCCACCTACCTACCTACCTACCCCCTACCCACCTACTCATCCACCCACCCACCCCACTTACCTACCCACCCATCCACCCAACACTCCCTCCCAAGAAAAAATAATATTAAGCGATTATGTATACACCACTCACCCCACCCACTCCCACATCCTACCCCCACCCACCCCCCACCCACCCCACCCCATCCCACCCACGCCACCCCCACCCCAGCCCCCCAAAAAAATAATATTATGTGATTACGTATAGATCCCTTACCCTCCCCCCACCCCCACAAAAAAAATAATATTATGTGATTTTGTATACACCTCTTACCCCCCACCCACCCCCCCCCACCCCACAAAAAAAATAATATGTATACACCACCCACCCCACCCCACCCCACCCATATTAAAAGTTCATTTAAAAGTTCTGTTTAAAAGTTAAAACATCTTAAAAATGGTTAATATGATTTTTAACCATAACCATATAGTTCCAACTCACATAACCCATATTAAAAATGGTTAATATGATTTTAGTTCTTAAATGGAACTATAACCATATTTTGAAAACCAAAACCAACCCATAACCATATTTTGCCAGGCCTACATTCAACTAAAAAAATCTGACTTAGTCATTCAGCTCGTCCGTCTTACCGATTCAGCCATTTAGACCAAAACAAACGCATTGACCGATTCAGTCATTCAATCCTTCAGCCATTCAGCTCTAAACAAACACTCCCTTA
This sequence comes from Panax notoginseng, assembly GCA_016801055.1. Taxonomy (NCBI): domain Eukaryota; kingdom Viridiplantae; phylum Streptophyta; class Magnoliopsida; order Apiales; family Araliaceae; genus Panax; species Panax notoginseng. Next base: position 204,976,741 of record CM029016.1, read on the forward strand.
TTATGTGTTGTGACCATAAATTCATGTCATAATAAATATTCATATATGTGGATATATGGAACATTTATTTCTAATTGGTTCTTAATCAACTCAATAGCTATACTTCAGTGACTCGGTAGTTCAAAAGTTTTTTATATATTTTTATGTTTTTTTTATCATAAATTTGGATATTCTCAAAAGTTAACTCAAAACTTAAAAGTTATGTTTTTTTAACAAAATTTTAGTACACATTTATTGTTAAAGATACAATGTTTCATTTTTTTACTAAGAATTGAGTAAAGAAAAAAAAATTGAACTATCAAGTCACCAAATTTAGACTGTTGAGTGACTCGAAATCAACTAAAATGTCGCTCAAAATGTCATATATAAAATTTATCTTATAAGTCTTTAAGTTTACTCGTGCTTTATATGTAGTATTAAGCGGAATTAAGAAGACATATCCTAATTAGTTTATAGTATAGCTTAGGTAGTGTTTGGTTCGCATATGCTAATGTAATAACTTCGTAATGTAATGGGCTATTATTACATGGATATGACATTTATTTTGTTTGGTTTACCTTTTATATGTACTAGCATGTATATCATGTGCGAAGTACGGGATTTTATTCTAAATATATTATTTGTTATTCTCAAAAAGACACGAAAGAGATCTAGAAAGGGAGTTTAATAGATTCTTTTATTTTTCTTTTATATGTATTACCAAGTCAGTTAAGCAATTTAATTGATTGTATTCGTACAACGGAAGATTTTAAGAAAAAGCCCTTCAAAGATTATAATAAAATTTGCAGTTCTAAATTTATTGAGATAATGTAGAAATAGGACACAAATATAAAATGTAAAACAATATATACAAAATGCATAATTTAAAGAACACATGATTTTTAAGAGGTTTAAAGCACGAAAGTTTCATAATCCTCTCTTTTACTCCGAGAGTAGGGAGTTTCCACTAAGGAGTGTAATCGCCAAGATTATAGTTCACACAGAACTTTTACGCACTGATTCACAAAGAATTCTTCAAGTCACACATACTTTGTTTACAAATGATCACTTAGATCAAACTAATCACTAAAAGAAGTAATTTGTTTGAGGTGTTGCTAAAGTTGCTTTAAGGCTCTCTTCGAATGACTTAGCAGCATAGTGTATTTCTTTGAATCGTAGAGTGGAGTAAGTATGAACTCAGAGCTTCAGCGTTTCGACTATTTTTCACTACTTTTTGGATACTTGAATTTGCTGAGTTTTTTTATAGGTTTCCATTGGGATCTTCCCGTTGAAAAGTTTTTATTCCTCCATTCTTGTTTGGACACTTGTCATTTAACAATTGATGGGCTTTGAATTGTTGCTTTCTTAGACCACATTAAGTCGCTTTCTTCAGTACAGTGAATAGTGCAGTCGTAGCCACGTGTCCTTTGACTATGCTAAAATAATTGTTAGATAGAAGATTTTTCGACTTATCTTTATCGTAAAATCTTCTGAAAATAATCTCGGAGGGTTGAGCGTTAAGGTTGTTAGGTATTGCATATTCTAATTTGATGATGATATTGATGTTGAGACAATATAATGTATATATACCAATAGCTTTTCCTGAAATCCTTAAATAAGAAATTGATGTACAAAGACCTAGAATAGAAAGATAAACTTGTTAGGTTGATCCATTGAGCTGAACAAAATATATAGACTATAGGTTTCAAATAATCGTAAAGTTGTGCAATCGATCGTATAGTTGATCGAACGATTGTAAAGCTACTTTGAGAAATCGTAAAGTTTATTAAAGATTGTAGAGTCATCTAAGCTATCGTAGATCATTCAATTCAAGATCGTAGAAACTGCCTAGGAATCATAAAGTTGAATCAAAATCGTAGAGTCTATAGAAAAATCGTACAGTCTGCTAAAGGATCGTAAAGTTTGTTGTTTCCTAGAGGTACAATAGATATCTAGAAGGGGGGGTTAAATAGATCTTTAAAACTTTTTTCTTATTTAAAGATTTATTACTAGATAATAAGTTAATTACGATTAATTATGCACAACGGAATATACTTTGAAAACTCCCTTAAAGATTAAGGAAAATATCTGTTCAAAATTTAATCTTGTGGTTTTAAGTCACTCAAATATGATAGATCACATGACAGAAAGTAAGGGCTGAAAAGTAAATGACATAAGCAAGTTTTAAGTGGTTCGGAGACTGAATAACTCTTAGTTCACTCTTTTATTCAACAAGTAGGAAATCCACTAAGGACGGGGTCACTAAGACCAGATCACTAAGATATATTACAACTAAATCACTTAGATTCCTTCGATTAACTAAGTCTTGTAATGTGGACACTTAGTTCCAAATCACTAAAATCTCTTCAAGTCACTCAAACTTGGAAGATTATCACATAGACAATGAATCAATGTTGATTGAATGATGTTGATGAGGTGTTATTTATTTAGTAATAAGCTTCTCTTCTCGGGTACTTAGCAGCTTGAACAAGTTTTTCATATTCGTAGAGTGAGTTCTTTATATTTTGTCAGAGCTTTGGCTTTTTGATAAGTCTTGATTGCTTCTCACTGTTCTCTGATCTCTTCTCTTTAAATTTTAATCCTTGAAGCCTTTTATGTAGTCTGCCGAAAATTTTTCCCGTTACAAGGTTTCCGTTGGCAAATTTAATACTCAGATATTGTTGTCATTTTAAGCTGGTGTGCCAGCTTGTTTTGCGGCTTGGACTTATGACATCAGATTGCAGCCTCACCTACCACTTGGTAGTTGTCATTTTTCACCAAACTAGCTGTTAGACAATACTTCTAAACTTCAATTCCAACCAAAGATTTTTGGTGAATGCCTCAGGACCTTCAATCAACAACGCTCTCTTGTCAGTCTTCTTATTAGACTTGACTTGCTCTGCGAACATTGTCAATAGTAGAGTGTTGAAGAACGTATAGTCTGATCTATGCGTCCTGTTCTACGACTTGAGCTCTACGAACTTGTTCTACGAACATCTGCTCTATGAATGACTTTTTACGATGAGCAATCTACCATACTTGAGCAGACTCTGTGGACTTCTCTTTATTCTTTGAATACTTCGAAAGCTCTACGATTTTGAAGACAGATCTTCAAAATGTATAAAGAATTTGTTATCTCTTTGTAGCTTCACGATTACCCACATGCTGCTCTACGAAAAACTACATTACTCTGAGAACTGATCTTCAATGAACGATCCTTGAGTCACTCTACGAAATGGACTTTACTAACCGTTTTTAGAGTATACTCCACATTCAATCTTTACTATACGATCTTTAACTTAATTTTATGACCAATGTGAGATCTCTGCAATCGAACATTTGATGTATTACGAAGAATACATTAACTTTGTTATCCATGACGACACTACGACTAGACAGAGTAACTATACGATCAATTTAGACCTATTAGCTATACATCAGATTAACTCAATAAGATCAACCTAACATATTTGATCTTTCTATTCTAAATCCTTCATCATAACATCATTAAGTACTTTAGAAATCCTACTATTACAAATATACACTAATCACATTCATCATCAAATCAAATATGCAGACTCTAACAATAAGATCAATTCAACAAAATCAACCTAACAGATTTGATTTTCTATTCTAAGTCCTTGTACAACATAACATTATTAAGGACTTTACAAAACTTACTGGTTCAAATATACATTCATCATCAAATCAAATATGCAGACTCTAACTGTGACGTCCCCAAAAATAGGTCCACACAACCCATTTTGAGTCGCCAAATACATACTACAAAATCCAAATACATACTTCCATATTTACAACTATTAAACTGTCGTTCAAAATACGACCACACATACTGTGAGTTTGAACACAAATATTGCACCGTACATAATACTATAATATCCAAACTTAAATTAAGTTCTCATTACAGTTATTATCACACTATTTCACAACATAGTGAAGACTTTTATAATAACTATCTCGAACCATTACTCCACTCCCCGACTAGTCCCAACTACACTTTCATTCCCTTAGAAGAACAATGGAACAAAAAGGAAAAGGGTAACCTAAATAACCCAGCAAAGAATATTATGACTAAAATAATGAGGAATAAATTATCTTTAGCCTTCAATAGGATAAAATATAATGGACAACAAGCTTTAGATCAACAATTGCAGCGGAACAAACAATCCATTAGACGAGTCAAGTAGAGCATGATGTCTACTATCTTCTATGATTTAAAAGTCCATCATCAGTATTTTATCCCTGTAACACCAAACAGTAATTATTTCAAATCAAAGAATTATCTATGCACTACAGGCCAAAGATATTCGTTTGTATCACCAGTGATCATGATCATGCCAAACACCTATCCATCTATGCACTACGGGCCAAAGAGAACTTTCACTATAAATCTTTATCTGTAACATTAAAGGTTATGATTATACTAATACACAATTCCTGATCATAATCATACCAATCAACAGTCTATCTTTACACTACGGGCCAAAGATGACTTTTACCACAATATAAGCATGAAGATGATGACAATGATATAAAGAATGAATCAAGTGAGATCAATGATAAATATTAGAGATTTATAATTTAATTTATCAAGAGTTCAAGAATGTCCAAATTGTCAACATGATCACCAATTATGGCGTAAAATTCAAGAATGATATTTAAGATTCAAATTTTAAAGATAATTTGGACAAAGAAAAGAAACTAAATTCCGTCGTGAATAGTACTTCGGCATGAATATATAGTACACTGGATGAATAGTACCCAGTATGAATAGTACACCGGATGAATAGATTAAAATTTAATATGAAAGTTCAGACTAATATTCTAGTGAAATGATATTAGATGAAGAGCAAACTATTAAGGATATTCTACTAATTTTAGGGATTTTCACCATTTAATAATAACGTTATGGAAATAAACAATAATATTGTACCATAAATGGAGAAATGTGAAAGAAAACTATATCTCTTGACGAGTACAAAAGAAATTATATCACATATGAAATTGCAAATGAATTTTCACCAGTCATGCAATAATCCGCGTAGACAGATCATTTTCTCAACTTAATAAAGAATGAATTCGAAGGGTTATTCACCAGGCATGCAGTAATCTGCGTAAACATGTTATTCCCATAAATTAATAAGGAATAGAATGACAACCCTTATGAGTGTGAAGAAAATAACATCCTTTACCTTAGTAGGAGACTAAAGCTGACTGATATAATGGAGATTATCTTGAGGAAATCTTGCACTATTAGCTACACTCAAAATATCCTTATACTCGAAAGAAATACACACAATATTATAGAAGAAGAATTCTTTGATTCTGGTGTGATTTTCATTTCTAAACTAAGCAACCTATTTCTAGAAGAATGGCAGGGCACTACTTAAAAATAATCACGGACTAAATAGTGAATTTTCTAAAATTTCATCTGATTTTACTATCATCTAAATTATTCTAATAAAATAAATAACTTTATATATATTATAAAAAGTTTTCGGCTTTATATAAAAAGTTTTCTGTTTTATTACTATTATAATAATAATAAAACAAAAACTATAATAATTTTTTTCCAATGGTTTGAAAAATTAGCACGTTTTTCCATAGAATAATAAGTCAAACTTACAACAAATGCCTCATGACAAACCCCTCTATTTATATTAAAAATTGAATAAATATATATCATAGATCACTTATCTTCAATCAATACATTTTTTATCTTTTAACAATTATTCACCATTAATATTATAGATTCATAATACTAACAACCAGATCGTTCCTAGGAAAGGGGGAGATTTTCAATAAAGATTTCTCCTTACTGGCGCGCAATTAAATAATCAAACCCCTTTCCTCGACAGAATTTTTTAGACATTATCGATAATGCTAATCAATAATATCATTTCAATAATATGAGTTACTATGTCGTGACAATTAATAATATAAAATATTGTGCAGATGTTACTATAACAATTATTGAATAAATAATATGAGATCTATGTTATTTCTACTATAGCAATTATTGAATGAAATAATGAGTGACTTCTTACGTAAGAATCAATAATCAGAGATACTGTGCAATACCGCGTGCTACTGTGCAATACCGCGTACCACTGTGGAACTCCGTGTATTACTGTACTTTTATCACCGGGTATTTAAACAGTTTAACGGTAAAAGTTTTGCCCTTTTTTTTATAAACAAGGTTATTTCTGTCACTTTCTATATCCGACAGTTATTTCGTTATTGGGTCCATCAATGATTGCACCATCGTACGAATATTCTCCGACAAAAAGAATATTCCCCAACCAAACGAATATTTTTCGACAACTGTTTACTTTATAAAATTTGCACATATCACCCATAACTATAATATTTATTAAATTATCACTTTATTATTTAGAAGAAAATTAAATCTTAATTCATAAAAAGTTGGGTTTTACACTAACAATCTCCTCATATTTGATAATGACAAAAACTAGTAGTTTCATAACACTTATCAATTCTAAAAATGTAGTTGCTTGTAATTTAAATATGACTTGAAATATAATTAGTCACTATATTGCTAAAGTAAAAAGAATGAATTTATTGAAGTAAAATACGATTCGAACGATACATGAAAATTCACTACAAAGAAAATATCAATACCTACTCTACTACCTTCTTTTATTTGCTTCTTCTTGTCTTCTCTTCGACTTCTTCAAATCTGCTTACATAACAGTCTTTAACTTCTTTAGATTTGACTTCTTCTATCAGCTGAATCCCTTACATATTTCTCCTTTCTTCTCCCCAACTTTGTCATCTCCCTCTGATTCTAACTCCCCCATAATTTGTTTCACCCTCCTTATTCTATTTATCCCCCCTTTTTGTCATCATTAACTTTGGAGAGATGCATCACTATTTGAGTAAGCTCTTGGAGTTGGGAGGAAGTCATGGCGATGTTAGCTCGAATTTCTTGCTGATGAGCATCTACTTGATTATTCTGTTGATTTACGAGAGCTATTGTGGTGTTAGTATGAGCTGTCATATCATTTTTGAACTCAGAGAACGTAAAGTTGAGATCAAAGGCTTTGTCTGACAAATATTTGATGGTGTTCTCATTCCACTGCTGTAATACTAGAACAACTTTCTTATGCTCTTCGATAATTTCTAAGAAAATTTAATCCCTTTCATGAAAACTAGTTTACATATCTTTGAACATGGATCTCATTTACTTCTTGAATTCCCTACCCATGTCTCTAGGAAGATAACTTGTAGCTGTGGTTAGATTGTTCATCTTCTCATGAAGTGCTTCTAAATTCTCTTCAAGTTGTTGATAAATATCTTGAGACATATGAGTTATTAGATTTTTCAACTGCTCATCGGTAGGAATGATCTCGAGGCATTCCTAGATTTTGGCAAATAGAGCTTCAGAGCCTGCTTTCTCATTCCGAGAAAGATTTACAAGAGTGAGAGGCATATCAAAGAATTCATTTTGTGAGGAGGAAGGGATATTTGTTGGAACATGTGGTTTAGATTCTTGTGATGGAGTTTCTATTGGGAATGATCTAGGAGTTTCTATTGGGAATGATCTAGGTACAGGTGGAACAGAGATAAAAAGTTTAGTTTTATCTACATTAATCGTAGGGTTTTGAAACTCTACGATTGGAGTGTTTATCTTTATTTCATCATTCGTAGAGTGCGCAGACTCTACGAACGAAGAGTTTGGTGAATATATACGGTCAGTAGAGTGTTGGGACTCTATGACTCGGATCTTAGAAAGAGACTCTACGATTTCATAATTGATATTGAAGGATGGATTAAACTGATACAAATAAAGGAATGATAAAGGAATAGAAGTACCTTCACTATTCCTGTATGCTTTAAAATGAGGAGAGAAGTAGAGAAGCCTTGAAGGGTAAGACATAACCCTTGGAAAATTCTGGGCGATAAGCTTAAGGTTGGGAAAGCTTGAATAGCACCAGCTGATAAAGCTCTGGTTTCCTAAAGTGATAGATTTTAGCAATGACATTAATGGTAAGAACTAAAGTAATTGCTCACTCTTAGGATCATAGAGAGTAGTACTTCTGTCGATGTCCAAATCATAAAAGTTGTTAAATAACTCTTTTGGACTCATTGAGACCAATTTCATCTTCCCATATCCAAACCCTATCCATCTATCAAGAAGAGAAGCATTTGGATCTTCTATCGCTTCAAGCATTATATGCCTACTTATTCCTTGTGATGTGGATGACATTGAGGGAGGTGGAACGTGATAGCCACTGGGTTGCTCCCCCTTAGAGTTTGGATCCTCTGGCTTGATGATCATTGGGTCAAATACTCTGTGGACATCCTCTATAACATTGGAGGGAATTGATGACCATTGAGAGGCTTTTTGCCTCTTCTTTGATCTCATTTCTCTTATCTTCTTCTTTTCTAACTTCTTCTTTCTCTCTTCCTTCCTCTTCTTTTCTGCTTTATTTTTCTTTCTTGTTTCCTTTTCCACCAAAAGACTCAACTTTTTCTTCTTCTTCTTTTTCGCTTTGGGCTTAGAACTTGAACCTTCACAATGTGTTCTTCTTCACTTTCTTGAGGCTCCGGATCATCAACCATCACAACCAATTCATCTTCAACATGTGGCTCAGGCATAGAAGCCTTCTCAACCATTTCTTCTTCACTCTGCGGCTCAAGTGAGGAAACCTTCTCAGCCAATTCTTCTTTAATGCTTGTTTCAGGCGTAGAAACCTTATTATTCCCTTTGTTCTTCCTTATGAGTTTAGGTGACTGCTCATCCTCCTCGTCATTAAGTTGTACGATCAGAGGAGTCATTGATTCTCTAGTTTGACCCTCGAGCTTAGTAGGGGCCTTTCTTTGTTGAAGAAGTCTCACACTCTGTCTCCTTGGGATAACCTTGGAGATGGGTGTGTTGATGTCTTCTTCTTGTTCTTCTACTTTAACCTTATTCTTCTTCTTCAAGGGTTGGTTAGCCGTAGAGTCAAGAGCTTTACGTCTGCGAGGTGAAACAGACCCTTGAGAGTTCTCCTCTATAATTGCATCAACCTTCCTTTTCCCTTTGGCTTTGGAGGACTTTTAAACCTCACTGGAGGTGCACTCACTGCCACCTTTTGACTGACGTGAGCTCTTATTCTCCATTGGATTCCTCTTCCAATTTTCAAATTAAACAACTTAGGGGTCATTATCTTATTGACATTTAGAGGACTCTTCATCTCCAATCTTGCTTTTCGATCTCTTTTTTCAAAATAATACTCACAAATCTTCCATAAGGCATCTTGAGAGTTATCTTGCCAGCAACCTTCTTCTTTTTGGCATCTTCAATCCATTTGGTTAGCCAATCAATGAGTATAACACCAAAATATATCTTCTTCTTCATGACGATTTTAGTCATGAACTTCATTTGCAACTCATTGATAGAATCATGAGTAGTGTCCTTGCACATGATATACTTCCTAACAATCTCAACAAGAAACTCATGTTCCTGAGGAAATTCCTTCTTCTCAATTCCCTTGAGCTGTGGGTTTTTCTGATGACTCATCATCTACATCCCTTCTTCCATGTCGATGTCTTTAAAGGAAGTAAGGCCTTGACTAAGAAAGCCTAAGCAGTTATTGATTTTTGAGGCTCCCAGTTACAGAATTGTGGCGCCCCCAAATCCAAGTATCTTTAAACTCCGGACATGGTGCTCCACGGCACTAAACATTCACATCCATACATACACAATACCCATCTAATATGAAACTAATTACTAGCTATTACAGACATATTATTACATACCCATGTTCTAAGACCTTTAAATCTTTATAACATGATAATTAACATTTTAATTAGTTATTACAATAAATCTATCTATTACAGATAGGATCCATATCTTCTATCCATTCATCTTTCTTTTGCCATTGTCCTAACGAGAACCTTCTACACGCTAAGTTTTCACTGAAAACATTTAATTCTTACATGCCCATCAAGTATAACAGTTGCATATTAAACAACAAAATCAAGAATCATGCCTTTATACTTCTAAACCTTCAACAATTAAACAAAAGTTGTGAAGGGATCTCGAATAAAAGGAAATTACTTCCTTTGTGTTCAAAACATATTTTTGAAATAACATACTGACTTTTGCTGAGCAGTCATAAGACCACGATCTCTCATTTTTCATTTAAAAGGGTTTGCATAACTATTTCGCTATAAACCATCTTGACTTACGGGCACGTTGGGTGATCAACCCTTTGTACCATGTATTGATCAATACTACATGCTTGAACGACTGACTTTGTGTTCATACTGTCACCCGACATCGTATACTGATAATACTAAAACATTACCCCAAGATTAGGGTTGTTCATTCTCAGACTGAATTCACACCAAGTACAATTGGTTTGGAAGTTCTACTTAAACCAATAACATTTCAAAGGATTATATTGAAATCAATAAAATGTTTTAATATGTGTTTAACCGATATAATTAGTATTGACATACTTCTTAAACAGTTCATGCATATCATAACTTGAAAGCTTGAACAATTCATGCGTTATAGCAAAGCTTGAGTAATTTATGCATTATAACATTGTTTAACACTTATACAACCAACAGAGAGTTTGTATAAGTCTAAAGTTTACACAACCGATAAACATTGTGTAAACCGAGGCATACATAAGGATTATTCATAAGAATATACATCCTCATACTTAAAATTAACATTCAAATGAAAATTGAATGGAGTTAGAATACTTGCCTTAGTGGTCTTTATTACTTTTGCGTTATTCGCCATTTGAAAGTCCTACACACTTAGTGCATATAAACATACCAATTGGCCACGTATAGAAATCACTCATGGTTGACTTTAACTCTCTTATATGTTCTATAATTTCTGTTCATAAGAATCAGAACACTATTTAAGTTCATTAACATTTGACTTGGTGTTTCGATGTTTATACGTCGCACACTCGATTTGTCTAACCCGAACGCCCAACCAACACACCATTGTGTACGATTGCTACGTCAAATTCAACTACCATTACTTGGTTTATATTCCTCTAGACTATATTTCCAAATTCCAATGATTAAAACTCCGAAAAACTACCCAAACATGGCTTGGCGTTATGGCGTTCCGAAGAAACCACCACATCTTGCCCCCGATTACACAACAACCCTAAAAAGTCTCATTTTCGAAACTGATCCTGACCTTAACTATCAATTCTTATTGAATGAAAGTTATAGGTCTACTTCTTAGCTTTTTGGATTATCTTGAATCACCCAATCTGAGTTCGTACGAAAGAGCCAAATTTACTAAAGGGCATCAAAGCTGACTTTTTACCACCTGAGGCTTAGCGCCTCGATGCTGCAACAAAGCCTAATACCAGAGCTGTAAGTCCCCGAATTTTATGAAATAAAAGTATTCAATTTTCATATAATTATTATTCTATTTAATGGTTAAATTGATAAAGGGTTAAAGTTAATAGTGACATTTGAAAATTTTGCAAAGTAAACAAGTTGATATAAAATATTCGTTGTGTCGGGGAATATTCATTTTAACAGGGAATATTCGTACGACGGCATAATCATTGGTGGACCCCACAATGGAGGTACTGTCGTAGTTAGAAAACGACTGAAATATTTTTAAACTGTTGAACTACCCGATAGTAAAAGAACAGTAATACGCGTGGTTGCATAATAGCACACAGTATTAATTATTGATGCTTACGTAAGAAGCCACTCAGTTTATTCAAGTATTGCTATAGTAGTTGCTGCATAATATCTCTCATATTATTGATTCAATTATTATCACAGTATCATCTGCATAATATTTTATATTACTAAATCAATAATTGAGACGACAAAGTTATTCATATTATTATTTGTAATATTGACGATGTCTAGAAAGTTCTGTCGAGGAGAGGTTTGGTCACCTAATTGCGCTCCAATAGGGAGAAATCCTTATCGAAAATCCCCCTCTTTCCTAGGAATGATTTGGTTGTTAAATATTGTGAGTTATAATATTAATGATAAATAATTGTTAATAGATTAAAAATGTGTTTATTAAAGATAAATAATTTATGGTAATTATTTATTCAATTTTTGATATAAATAGAGGGTTTTGTTATGAGGTGTTTGTTATAAGTTTGACTTATTATTCCATGAGGAGATGTGCTAACTTTTCAGACCGTTGGTTGAAGTTATAATAGTAAATCAATATGGATCGTTGGTTGAAGATATAATAGTAAATCAATATGGACCACTGGTGGAAAGTTATAATAGTAAATCAATATGGATTGCTGGTTTAAAGTTTTAATAGTAAATCAGTATGGACCGTTGCTTTAAGTTTTAATAGTAAATCAGTATGGACCGTCCGTTTAAAAGTAAATTAATCTGGGTCGTTCATAAATTAGTTACTATCCAGTCCTTTTTCCTATAAATAGAAGCTCATTCCTTCATTATTTCTTACGAATTCACATAAACTCTAGAGAGAGAAACTATAGAGAGAAAGAAGAGGAGTATTATGCTACTACCCTAATTCAGTATTCAATCTTCTACTAAGGTAAGGGGTGTTATTTACTTTGTATTCGTAAGGGATGTTATTTTCGTATGGTAAGGGGTGTTAATTATTTTGTATTCGTAAGGGATATTATTTGTTGCATTCGTAAGGGGTATTATTTCTTTCGTATTCAGGAAGAGAGTTATTTTCTTTCAATATTCGTAAGGGTTGTTATTCCATTCTTTATTATTCTGTTAGAATAACCTGTCTACGCGGACTACCGCATGCATGCTGAAATCTTTTGTTATTCCATTCTTTATTATTCTGTTAGAATAACCTGTCTACGCGGACTACCGCATGCATGGTGAAATCCTTTTGTTATTCCATTCTTTATTATTCTATTAGAATAACATGTCTACGCCGCATGCATAGTGAATGACCCTTCATATTCATTTTTATTAATCTGCAGGAGTAACCTGTCTACGCGGATTACCGCATGCATGGTGAATGACCCTTAGTATTCATTCTTTATTAAATTGTGAAAATGATCTGTCTACGTGGATTACTGCATGGCGGGTAAAAATTCATTTGCAGTTCGTATATTCTTTTATACTCGTATGAGATATCATTTTTTTGTACTCGTCATGGAATATCGTTGTCTTTTGTATTTTCCTTTTATGAGTACTATTCACGGGTTACTATTCATGAGTTACTATTCACGTATACGGCACTATTCACGTATACAGAGTAATATTCACGAGTTACTATTCACAAGTTACTATTCACGAGTTACTATTCACGGATTACTATTCACTAGTTACTATTCACGAGTTGCTATTCACGACAAAATTGGTTTCTTTTTCTGACCAAATTATCGTTGATTTATGAATCTTACTATTGAAATTAAATCTATATTTTGACTATATTGTTTTTGTTATCATATATAACATTTTTATAACCCTGGTGTTGAAATTTCTCTTTCACTTGAGTGTAAAGATGGGTAGATTATTGGTATGATCGTGACTATGGGTTCTCTTTAGCCAGTAGTGCAAAGATGAATTGTTGACTGGTATGATCATGACCATTGAATTTATAATTGCATATCTTTAGCTTAAGTGCAAAGGTGAATTGATTAACATGATTATAATTATTGTTTATATAAATTCTGAAATAATTATATATTTCGTTGAAATATGAATATCTTTGGCCCGTAGTACAAAGATGACCTGTTGTTGAATATCTTTGGCCCGTAGTACAAAGATGCCATGTTATTGAATATCTTTGGCCCGTAGTGCAAAGATGTCATGTTGTTGAATATCTTTGGCCCGTAGTGCAAAGATGACCTGTTGTTAATTATCTTTGGACTGTAGTGCAAAGATGAACTGTTAATGAATATCTTTGGCCCGTAGTGCAAAGATGAGTTTATTAGTATGATTATGAACATGAATTGTGATTTGGTATAACCATGATCTTTGATGTTTCAGGTAAAGACAAGTGATAAAAATTATCTTCGTCCTGGATGAGAAGAGGAATTTAGAACTATAATTATGATTATGAGTTATTCACATGATTGTGGACAGGAACTGTTGATTGATGTTACAGGGCTAAAACATTATTGGTGGACTTTTAAAATAGAGAAGATAATAGACTTTATGGTCTATTTGACTCTTCTAATGGATTGCTCGTTCCGTTGCCACTATGGTTGAAAAGTTTTATCATCTACCATATGTTCTAAATATCTGATTTATTACTGATGAAGGCTATTGATAATTTAATTATATTTAGTCATGATATTCTTTACTGGGCTAGTTGTGCTCACCCTTTTGCTTCACAATTCTTTTTAGGTAATAAGAGTGTAGCTGGGTCGAGCGGGGGTAACATGGGAATAAAACGATGGTCTATAGCTGTTGAGGTTTCCCCTAAAACAGTATGAAAATAATTTTATTGAGAATTTTAGATAAGTGTGTCGTGTTTTATACGTCATTTTGACCATTGATTTTGGTGAACCAAATAGGGTAAAGTGAACCCAACTTTGGAAGGGTGTTTTGCCACTATCATATAAGATGCCTAATGACAGACGACTTCGTGTTATCCTAAGACAAGGTTGTGCACATGCATTTGCTAATTATATCTATGAGCACTACCTATATAATCTTGGGGTTTGGTTGAAATACAATTCTCAATTGGAGACAATGAAGATAATTAAATGTCAAGTGAAGACTCACCATTGGAAAGAACATGATAGTAATCTTCTCGTTTTTCTTTGGGGTCTATTGGGTCAACCAAGGATAATTCTCGAGTCATATGATATCTATCATAACTTAGATGCATGGCTTCCCATGTACGAAGGTTTCCTTGAGCATTTTCCAAAGATTTTAATTTCTAAAACAGTTATTAACTGTACTTTTATGTAAAGTACTATTGTAAGGTGTGGTTGAGGCACCATGAGAGTTACATATATTTATATTAAAACTCGCAGTTTATGTGTTGTCATACTTTGCACGACAGTTCAACAGTTGTATAAATGAAGTTATTTTTTGATTTTTGTAGTGTGATATCTGGCGACTCAAGATGGGTTGTGTGGACCTATTTTGGGGGAGTCACAAGAGCCCCGGCGCTGGTTGGCAATGTGGTGCTCGGCCAATGGCCTTAAATCCTGAAAAATTTATGGCTTGTCGCCTCTACTTCATTGCTCTATAACTTCGTCATCCGATATCAGAATGAGTCCGTTCTTAAGCCATTTTCTTCCTTGTAACATCCTCTACACACACCCCGGATGAAATAAATTTTAAGGTTTTTTATTGGTCAAAAAATTGGCCCAATAGTCCTTTGGAAATCATTTTTTGCCAAATAACGTTTTAACGTCGAATTTCCTAAACATCATAACTCGCTCATCCGAAGTCAGATTGAGTTCGTTCTTGAGCCTAAGGTTCACATTTTCTACCAACTACAAAACCCCCATAAAGAAAGAACTTTTTAGAAGCACTAACTACCTGTAAACATGTTCCGAAAAGGGTACCAAGCTAGGGTTTGTCACATTTGACACCTTTTACGAAAAATTTTGCCATAACGAAGTTGTGGGGTATTTTTCTTCCGTTCCACTTGGAACATCTTAAAAACTGTGACGCCCCCAAAATTAGGTATACATCACCCATCTCAGGTCGTCAGATACATAGTACAAAATACAAATATAACTTACTAATACAACTGTCGTGTACAATACGACAAAACATAAACTGTGAGTTTGAATACAAATATTATCTTTTAGAGAGTATTCATACTCAAAAGAAGTCCTCATTACATTTATTAACACACCATTACATAGAATAGTGAGGACTACTAACTAATACTATCATTCGGACCATCACTCCGTTCCCCGACTTGCCCCAGCTACGTTCTCATTTCCTGAAGAGAACAGTGAAAGAAAGGGTGAGCTCAACTAGCCCAGTAAGAAATATCATGACTAAGATAATGCAGAATAAATTATCATTAGCCTTCAACAATGTTAAACTGATAAAATATAATAGACATCAAGTTTAACTGTAGCGGAACAAGCAATCTATTAAAAGAGTCAAGTAGAAAATAAACTCTACTATCTTTTATGATTTAAAAGATTTTCCAACACTGTGATCGCTGAGACTCAGCTTAATAAAATAATAGAAGAATGTCACCAAGTATAGGGTAGACCATGTATACAGGTTATTCCAACAGAATAATAAGAAATGGAATAACAACAGTTCTCTTCATGAATAAGAAAGAATAACACCCCTTACCGTTTTAAAGACGAGCTGAAATAAGGAAGTAGTTAAGTAGCAGAATACTCTTCTTCTCTCTCTCTATAGTTTCTCTCTATAGTTTCTCTCTCTAGAGTTCAGTGAATTCGTAAGAAATAATGAAGGAATGAGCTGCTATTTATAGAAAAATAGAATGCATAGTAACTAATCCATGAACGGTCCAGATTGATTACTTTAATCTGACGGTCCATATTTAAAGAAAAATCTTTTAAATAAAATATAATATATTCTATTTATAGAATAACTTTAATAAAGTATTCTGTTTTATATAAAAAGATATTTCTGTTTTATTACGTTAATAATACGAATAAAACAAAACGTCATTATCGCTAAATAATTCATATTATTAACTGACAATAATTGAATCAACTGAGTGACTTCTCACATAAGCATTAATAATCAATACTGTGTGCTACTATGCAACCACACGTATTACTGTACTTTTACTACCGAGTAGTTCAACAGTAACAATGGTAAAATTTCCGCCGTTATTTTTAATAAAATATTTTTGTCGTTTTCTCAATCCGACAATAATTCTGTTGTGGGGTTCACCAATGATTGTGTCGTTGTACGAATATTCCCTGTTAAAACGAATATTTCCCGACCAATCGAATATTATATAACAATTTGCGTACTTTGCAAAATTTATAAATATTACCCACAACTATAACATTATATCAAATTAACTCCATTATATTCAAAAATGATATTTATAGAAAATTCTTCTTTATTTATAAAAGTTGGGGTCTTACAACCTCCCCTTCTTATGAAATTTCGCCCTCGAAATTAGGGTACGTACCTGGTATGTCGAAGAGGTAAGGATACCTTGATTTCATTTCAGATTCTAACTCCCAAGTCATTTCCTCAACATCGTGGTTTCTCCACAAAACTTTGACTTGAGGTATAACCTTGGAGCGTAGAATATGTTCCTTCTTATCCAAGATTTGAACAGGAACTTCTTCATATGTCAAATCTTCCGCTATTTCGTCCGGTTCTAACTCAATAATGTGGTTCGGGTCTTCCACATATTTGCGTAACATGGATATGTGAAAAACGTTATGAACACGAGACATACTTGGCGGTAAAGCGAGTCTATAAGCTACAGTTCCTACTCGATCGAGGATTAAAAATGGACCGATGAATCGAGGATTGAGCTTTCCTCTCTTTCCAAATCTCGTAACTCCTTTCCATGGAGCAACACGTAAGAACACATGATCTCCTACATCAAATTCCACGTCCTTTCGATGAAGATCAGCATAACTCTTTTGTCGATCTTGTGAGGTTTTTATACGTTGTCGGATCGTCTGAATCTTTTCTGTAGTCATACGTACCAACTCCGGTCCCAACAACGTTGCTTCACCAACCTCATCCCAGCATACTGGAGAACGATATTTTCTTCCATACAATGCTTCGAATGGAGCCATGCCAATACTTGCTTGATAACTGTTGTTGTAGGAAAACTCCACCAATGGTAAGAACTTGTCCCAACTTCCCTTGAAGTCAAAGACACAGAGTCTTAATAGATCTTCAAGAGTTTGAATAGTCCTCTCTGATTGTCCGTCCGTCTGAGGATGATATGCTGAACTAAATCGTAACTCCGTGCCCATAGCTTTTTGTAAACTAACCCAAAATCGTGAAGTGAATCTTGGGTCTCGGTCAGAAACTATGGATACTGGCATACCATGCAGTCTTACAATCTCGTTTATGTACATACGAGCAAGACGTTCAAGTGTATAAGTTTCTCGTATCGGTAAGAAATGAGCAGACTTGGTCAATCTATCAACAATGACCCAAATCGCATCAATACCTTGAGAAACCCTTGGAAGACCGGTAACGAAATCCATGGTAATGTGCTCCCACTTCCATTCTGGAATTTCAAGTGGTTGCAATGGACCTTTTGGTACTTGATGCTCCGCTTTGACTCGTTGACAAGTTAGACACCTTGAGATAAACAACGCTATCTCTCTCTTCATATTGCTCCACCAAAATATATGACGAAGATCATGATACATTTTGGTACTTCCAGGATGGATTGCAAACGGTGTGTTGTGCGCCTCCATCATGATTTCATACTTTAAATCAGGGTTGTTAGGAACACAAAGTCTGGAGTTGACTCGAAGTATTCCTTCTTCATCGATTCTTGCTTCCGGCATAGCACCTTCTTGCACTTTCTTCCTCATACGCATCAGCTCCAGGTCTGTAGCTTGAGCAGCTTTAACTTTATCGATTAAAGTCGGTTCTACTCGTATATTCATCATCATCACATGGGTCCCTGGAGTCTTTAACTCTATCTCCATCCTTTGCAAATCACACAAAATGGGTCTTTGTGTTGACAATATCGCACTCGTACTTGCATATGATCTTCTACTCAATGCGTCAGCTACCACGTTCGCTTTTCCAGGATGATATTGAATGGTATGATCATAATCTTTCAACAGTTCAAGCCAACGTCGTTGTCGCATGTTGAGTTCCTTTTGAGTGAAGAAATATTTGATGCTTTTATGATCCGTAAAGATCTCCACCTTCTCCCCATACAAGTAATGCCTCCAAATTTTAAGTGCAAAGACAACAGCTGCCAACTCTAGATCATGAGTAGGATAATTCCTCTCATATTCCTTGAGTTGTCTTGATGCATAGGCTATGACTTTTCCATGTTGCATGAGAACGCATCCCAACCCTTTGCTCGAAGCATCACTGTAGATGACAAATCCCTCCGAGCCAGATGGTATTGTTAGAACAGGTGCTGAAATGAGTCTCCTCTTGAGTTCTTGAAAACTCTGCTCACATTCTTCGCTCCAACCGAACTTTGTATCTTTCCGAGTCAACTGAGTTAATGGAGTAGCGATTCGAGAAAATCCTTCCACGAATCTCCGATAATAACCAGCTAGACCGAGAAAGCTACGTACTTCGGTTACTGATTTAGGTTGCTCCCAGCTTTGAATAGCTTCAATCTTTGCCGGGTCAACAGATATTCCACGACTTGATACTACGTGCCCAAGGAATGCTACCTCTTCCAGCCAGAACTCGCATTTCTTCAACTTGGCATAAAGTTTGTATTCACGAAGCTTTTGGAGTACCAGCCTCAAGTGTTGCTCATGATCTTCACGGCTTTTGGAATAAACAAGGATGTCATCGATAAAGACGACCACAAAGTGATCCAAATATTTCTTAAATACCCTGTTCATCATATCCATGAAGGCAGCAGGAGCATAAGTCAATCCAAAAGACATAACTAAGAATTCATAATGCCCATACCGAGTTCTGAAAGCCGTCTTTGGAATATCCTCAGTTCTAACCTTCAGCTGATGATATCCAGAACGAAGATCGATCTTTGAAAAGAATTGTGCTCCTTGCAACTGGTCAAACAGGTCATCAATACGTGGCAATGGGTACCTATTTTTGATGGTGACATGATTCAACTCCCGATAATCAATACAAAGTCGCATACTCCCATCTTTCTTCTTCACGAACAGAACAGGAGCACCCCAAGGAGAAGTACTAGGACGAATAAAACCAATGTCTAACAATTCCTGCAGTTGGGTCTTTAACTCCTGAAGTTCAATAGGAGCCATTCGATATGGGGCTTTGGAAATGGGTTTTGTACCGGGTTCAAGGTCGATACAAAATTCAATTTCACGCTCTGGGGGTAGGCCAGGAAGTTCTTCGGGAAATACGTCAGGAAATTTATTAACAACAGAAATATCATTCAAAGCTGACGTATTTTTGTTTAGATCTGTGACATGAGCTAAGAAAGCTTGACATCCGTTTTTCAATAAACGAATAGCTTTATGGCTTGAGATAACAGCGATTGATTTTAATGGTTTGGTTGCTTGAATTCGCATAATAGGTCGATTAGGAATATGAAAGCTAACAACCTTACGAAAACAATCAATTTTTGCATGATGAGTAGTTAACCAATCAATCCCTAGAATCACGTCAAATGCAAGTATTTTTAATGAAATAAGATCGACAGGTAATGTGTGGGTACCAACTTGAACCAAACAAGACTTATAAACCGTGGATGTAATGAAGGTTTCTCCCAATGGAGTTTCAACTGCTAAGTCAAAGTCTAATTTCTCCGGAATCAAATTTAATCGATGAGCGCAAGTAGGAGAAATAAAAGAATGGGTAGAACCGGTATCAAATAAAGTATAGACTTCGTTAGAGTTTATGATAAGCTTACCCGTGATGACCTCATTCGGGTTCCTTGCTCTCTGGGAGTTCACAACAAACGCTCTCCCTTGCACAACCTGTTTTGACTTTTCTGGGACGGCCTTTGGTGCCTCCATCCTAGCTGAATTTATCTTCGGTAAACGACAAAATCGGGCTAAATGACCTTCTCTTCCACAATTATAACATGCTTTGGACGACATCGCGCAGTTTGGACTGATGTGCCCCTCCCCTCCGCATTTGAAACATATGATAGGTGGTCGTTCTCCTTCCTTAACGACAGGTGCTGGTGCTGACGTCTTTCCATCATTATTGAATCTCCTCTTCTTAAAATGCCCATTCTTATTATTTTGGCCCTGATTACCACCGAAGTGGTTACCATTTCTGGCCTGTTGATTCCCTCCACGCTTGTTGTCACCGCTTCGATGACTGCTTTCACTAGTATTATTATTTTGCCGGCTGCTCTCTTTTGGTTGCGTTGTCTCGTTATCGCGCTCCACCAACTGAGCCCTATTTACAACATCTGAATACAAACACAATTTATGAGAAACAAGATGTTGACGTATCTCCGGCTTCAAACCTCTTAAAAACATCCGCGTCATTCTTTCTTCATTATCCACCAGGTGGGACGCAAACCGGGATAACTCCGCAAATTTTGCCTCGTACTGCGACACGGTCATATTATTCTGCTCCAATTTGATGAACTCCACCTCCTTCATGTGACGAATACTCTCGGGAAAGTATTTGTCGTTAAACAGCTCTTGGAACTTCTCCCAAGACATCTTCAGTGCGGCAGGTTGAGTACGCTTTATCGATTCCCACCAGTAATCTGCCTCTCCTCGCAACATAAAGGCGGCAAAGGGAACCTTTTGCTCCTCGGAGCAACCCAAGACATCAAATATCTTGGTGATCTGCTTTATCCATGTTTCAGCTACAAGTGGTTTGGGTTCTCCCTTAAACTCCGGTGGTCCCAGCTCCTTAAACTGTTTAGCGGTGACCACCTGAGAGTTTCCAGTATTTCCACCTACGTTGTGGACAGGAGCCGCTTTCACCTGTTGTTGCATGAATTGCATAAAACCTCTGAACATTCCATCATTCATCTCTGGTCAGTGTTGTTGTTTGCATGAGGATTGTCACCTTCCTGATGAACATTATCCTGATTATTGATATGTGGTGAATCAATAATCGTCTGTGCTCCATTGCTATTCTCAACATTCTCAGATGCCATTTTCAGATACTGCCACAAAATAAAAGTTAATTGATATGTCATATATTATCCTTATATTATGACCGACCAATTAAATACCATGCAAATAAACTTAGGTAGGTCATACTAGCGAAGGAATTCCCCGTCTCTCCCCTCCTAGTTCTATTCTCACATCTTAGCCAGGGATCATATCCCTAAGCTCTGATACCAACTGTGACGCCCCCAAAATTAGGTATACATCACCCATCTTGGGTCGTCAGATACATAGTACAAAATACAAATACAACTTACTAATACAACTGTCGTGTACAATACGACAAAACATAAACTGTGAGTTTGAATACAAATATTATCTTTTAGAGAGTATTCATACTCAAAAGAAGTCCTCATTACATTTATTAACACACCATTACATAGAATAGTGAGGACTACTAACTAATACTATCATTCGGACCATCACTCCGTTCCCCGACTTGCCCCAGCTACGTTCTCATTTCCTGAAGAGAACAATGAAAGAAAGGATGAGCTCAACTAGCCCAGTAAGAAATATCATGACTAAGATAATGCAGAATAAATTATCATTAGCCTTCAACAATGTTAAACTGATAAAATATAATAGACATCAAGTTTAACTGTAGTGGAACAAGCAATCCATTAAAAGAGTCAAGTAGAAAATAAACTCTACTATCTTTTATGATTTAAAAGATTTTCCAACACTGTGATCGCTGAGACTCAGCTTAATAAAATAATTCACATCATCGAATCACCCCTGCACTACGGCCAAGGATATTCGTATATTCATTAATGGTCATGATCATGCTAACAACTGTCCATCAATGCACTACGGGCCAATGAGGACTTTTACCACATCATTTGTAACATTACGGTTATGATTACACCGAATAATCCCTGGTCATAATCATACCAAGTCCATCTATGCACTACAGGCCACAGATGACTTTCAACATTTTATAAACATGAGGATGATGACAATGATATAAGAATTCAATAAAACAAGTTCAAGAATTAATTTATCCAAGAATTAACAACGTCCAAATTGTCAACATGACATTGCTTTGTGGAGTAAAATTCAAGAATACTTAGACGAATATTTTCATGAAAAGATACTGGATGAACCGCAATTATCAAGGATATTCCACAAATTTCATGGAGTATAGAAGTCAAAACTTAACCAACTGAGTACAATAAAGAATGGAATAACAAAAGAAATCACCATGCATGCGATAGACCACACAGACAGGTTATTCCAACAGAATAATAAATAATGGAACCAGGTCTGGCGTAAACGCACAGACAGGATATTCCGACAGAATAATAAATAATGGAACCAGGTCCGGTGTAAAACACACAGACAGGATATTCCGACAGAATAATAAATAATGGAACCAGGTCCGGTGTAAAACACACAGACAGGATGTTCCAACAGAATAATAATAAAAACGGAACCAGGTCCGGTGTAAAACACACAGACAGGATGTTCCAACAGAATAATAATAAAAACGGAACCAGGTCCGGTGTAAAACACACAGACAGGATGTTCCAACAGAATAATAGAAGAATGTCACCAAGTATAGGGTAGACCATGTATACAGGTTATTCCAACAGAATAATAAGAAATGGAATAACAACAGTTCTCTTCATGAATAAGAAAGAATAACACCCCTTACCGTTTTAAAGACGAGCTGAAATAAGGAAGTAGTTAAGTAGCAGAATACTCTTCTTCTCTCTCTCTATAGTTTCTCTCTATAGTTTCTCTCTCTAGAGTTCAGTGAATTCGTAAGAAATAATGAAGGAATGAGCTGCTATTTATAGAAAAATAGAATGCATAGTAACTAATCCATGAACGGTCCAGATTGATTACTTTAATATGACGGTCCATATTTAAAGAAAAATCTTTTAAATAAAATATAATATATTCTATTTATAGAATAACTTTAATAAAGTATTCTGTTTTATATAAAAAGATGTTTCTGTTTTATTACGTTAATAATACGAATAAAACAAAACGTCATTATCGCTAAATAATTCATATTATTAACTGACAATAATTGAATCAACTGAGTGACTTCTCACATAAGCATTAATAATCAATACTGTGTGCTACTATGCAACCACACGTATTACTGTACTTTTACTACCGAGTAGTTCAACAGTAACAATGGTAAAATTTCCGCCGTTATTTTTAATAAAATATTTTTGTCGTTTTCTCAATCCGACAATAATTCCGTTGTGGGGTCCACCAATGATTGTGTCGTTGTACGAATATTCCCTGTTAAAACGAATATTTCCCGACCAATCGAATATTATATAACAATTTGCGTACTTTGCAAAATTTATAAATATTACCCACAACTATAACATTATATCAAATTAACTCCATTATATTCAAAAATGATATTTATAGAAAATTCTTCTTTATTTATAAAAGTTGGGGTCTTACAAAAACCTACATATCTATGATTCCATCTTTCAAGAATCAGACAACAACATACAAACAAATATATTTAAGAGTTCGATTATAATCCACAAAATTAAGTTTTTTCATCCTCACACATATGCGTATATTTTATTCTTTGATTCACTTAATTAGTATGCATTTTTAAGGGGATTTACAAGTGTTTACTCCTTCATATCCACCTTATAACTTTAAACATGATCTTCACTTATCAACAACCACCGACAACTATCTTACATAAAAGGAAAATAAAAAGATGAATAAGTTGATGGTTTAAAGGCTTACCCTTTTTTGGTTCTTGTTCTTCTTCTTCCTCTTTAGCTTATGATTGATTGATTAAATCCCCTCGTTATCCTTTTCTCAACTCTAGATCCGACCCTCCTCTCTCTTTTTCTATCTTTCTCTTGATCTTTCTCTTACTCTCTTACACTTAGAAAATTTTGATAACAAATGAAAAAGATGATACTTTGTTTGCTTATATAAAACATAATTTTCTTTTCTTATAAGTTGGTCACCCAACTTAAGTCACACAAGGTCTTCGCCCTTATGTTTAAAAAATTAGTAATCACCCCCTTGAGTTTGTCTAATCAAACCACAATTAAACTAACTCAAAGCACTTAATAACCACTTAAAGGTTAAAATCACTTAAGGGGGGGGGGGACCAAGCACTTAATGCTTAGTTGGGATAAGGTGAGTTATGCCTTTTGACTCATCATTTGTCCCCTAAAACCTCCTCTTTGACCGGCCCTTTAGGCCTATTTTCCCCCTCCTTTATCATCTAGATAAGCCTTATCATCACCATATTTATCCCACATGGGATAAACACTAAAATCTTTACTTTGGCCTTAAGTCTTTAGGGTTTAACCCTAAGGCTTAAACCATGGCTCAACCCTAGCTAAGCTACCTTGTAACCTAGGCTTAACCCTTGACTTAACCCTTAGCCAAGACTTCCAATCCCTAGGCCCAACCCTTGGCTCAAACCTAGTCAATTTTTGCAAACCCTAGCCAAGCCTTGAAAATCTTAAGCTTGGTTAGTCTAACTAATTTTAGTTAGACATTTTCTTATCCAGTTAGGTTTTTTAACTTTTTTGTTTACGTTTTCGTATTCCGATCAGTTAGCCGAAAAACTAACTTTCAATTTTTTAAAATCCGATTTCGCCACCGATCCCCCTTTTTCGAAGAAAGGCTATGCCGTAATTCAAAATTTTGAAAAAATAAAGTTGCGTTTGTAGCGTGTGATAAGTACACAATGATCATTGATTTTGATTCCTTTACGTTTAGTTTATTGCATGATTTGTTGTGTATATGAGCTTGATAATGTTTTTTTTATTGATTTTAGGTTAAAAACGAGCTTAAGTGATGAAACGAGATGAATTGGAGTTGATTCGATGGAAAAGGAAGGAGATTCAGAAACTCCATGAATTCACCCCGGCAAATCCAATGCACTGCATGAAGCCACCCCAACGAATACCCCTCTATTTCTCAGACAACCAATTTACCCCGACGAGCTCGTGCAGTACAAATCAATCTGCCCCGACAGATCGTCGGGAAATCTGAGCAATCTGGGATTTTAGGAAACTTCTAAAAGGCAGATTTTGGAATACTTCTACATGGAATGGTATTGATATTTCTACTAGACTTAGGATTTCTTTTAGACTGAAATTTATTCTCCAAATTGGTTTCTATTTCTTTATGGAAACTAGAGTTATGATTTATAATTCCTTTGAGGATTTAGATTTCTAGTTCTCTTAGGATTTAGGACTTTGCCTAGCACTATAAAAAGATGATAATAGTCAGGAATCAAGACATCATCTCTCATCTACAACATTGGAGTGCAGAATTGAAGACATGTATGGCTAGTTTTCTATATTCAGTTCTAAAAGGAGGTGGAACATTGTTTACAAGTAATTGATTAATTGAGTTATATTATTTATTCCTTCTTGCATGAAATTTCTTTTGATAATCTTTTTTCATTGTTTGCTTGCTAATTGATTTAATTGATTTGATATCGCTAATTGAGTTAGTTTGATCATTAACATCTGCTAGATTAAGATTGGTATTACGTGTAATTGATATCTTTCTTCATCACAAGTAGTAAATTGGTGATACTAATTGTGGACAAGCTTTTGTGTATTGATAAGATTATCAGGAAACAAGTTAAAAAATCGAGCTTATGTGTTTGTTGCTTGGATTAGTCTAATTCTCTATTTCTTAATGCTTCTGTCATATTAAATCTAGAGAGCTTATTCTAGATTGTATCGTGTAAGACCCCGAATTTTATGAAATAAAAGTATTCAATTTTTCTTATAATTACTATTCTATTCAGTAAAAATGGTTAAATTGATAAAAGGTTAAAGTTAAGGGTGATATGTGAAAAGTTTGCAAAGTAAACAAGTGGTCATAAAATATTTATTTGGTCGGGGAATATTTTTTTTATCGGGGAATATCCGTACGACGGCGCAATCATTGGTGGACCACACAATGGAATAAATATAGAAAGCGACAAAAATAACCTTTTTATAAAAATAATGACAAGACTTTTACCGTTGAACTGTTGAATACCAGGTGAAAAAAAAAGTACAGTAATACGCATTGTTGCACAGTAGCACACTGTATTGCACAGTATCTCTGATTAATGATGCTTATGTAAGAAGTCACTCAGTATCATTCAATAATTGCTACAGTAGTTGCTGCATAATATCTCATATTATTGATTCAATTATTGACACAGTATCATCTGCACAATATTTTATATTATTAAATCAATAATTGAGACGACACAAATATTCATATTATTATTTACATTGTCTAGAAAGTTCTGTCAAGGAAAGGGGTTTGGTTATTTAATTACGCGCCAGTAAGGAGAAATCCTTATTGGAAAGCCCTCTCTTTCCTGGGAAAGATCTGGTTGTCAATATTGTGAGTTATAATATTAAATAATGAATAATTGTTGAAAGATTAAAAATGTGTTTATTGAAGATAAGTGATTTGTGGTAAATATTTATTCAATTTTTGATATAAATAGATGGGTTTGTCATGAGGCGTTTGTTGTAAGTTTGACTTATTATTCTATGGGGAGATGTATTAATTTTTCGAACCATCAGTTGTGGTTTTAATAGTAAATCAATATGGACCGTCGGTAGTGGTTTTAATAGTAAATCAATATGGACCGCTCGTTTTAATAGTAAATCAATTTGGGCCGTCCGTGAATCAATTACTATTTAGTCCATTCTCTTATAAATAGAAGCTTATTTCTTCTTTCATTCTCACCAATTCACTAAGACTTACAACAGAAACTATAGAGAGAGAAACTATAGAGAGAAAGAAGAAGAGTATTTTACTACTTCACTATTGCAGTATCCAATCTTCTACTAAGGTAAGGGGTATTAATTTTCATATTCATAAGGGACATTATTTTTTCGTATTCATTCTTTAATCTGTGGGATTAACCTGTCTTCGCGGATTACCGCATGCATGGTGAATAACCCTTCGTACTCATGCAGAATACTCTGTTGAACGACCTGGATGATTAGTCGAAAAGTCAGCCCTCTCACGCTAGGTCCAACAGGTATAAATCCTAGACAAATCCTCTGCCGACAGAAGCCGAGATGACAAATAATGACCCAATGCCCCTTCAAAGGGATGAACATCCTGAAACTGGTCAAATTGTGCCATAACATCTAATGGATGATAAGTGGTCACACCCCTCAAACTGGCCAGGGGAAGATAGTCCATGCCAGCTGCATGAGTGATAAAACTGTAGGGGGAGTTGAGCCCTGAACACGAAAAAAAATATCAAACGGATCCTCGATCCTTGACAAGAAAGCCGACCAAGAAGATGTATCTGTACACTCCGTCGGCTAAAAAGAGTAGGACATGGCTATCTAATGGGAAAAATAATACCCATGGCGTCAGAAAATGCCAATCAATCTCAAGTGTGTCATAAACCACACGTACAACAAAACCGAACTGCCTACAAACACCCCTCTAGAATGGGTATGGCAATATGTGGCCGACCTCAAGGTTTCTGCTAGAATCATCGATAAGATGGTATGTCCCTCCCGGAGAGCCCGGACTACCATGATCACGCCGATATCCAAGTGGTCTATGTACAAAGGCATGTACAGATAAGCCACTGTACACATTAAGAGTATATCTACTCGGGCGACACGCCAATCATCCTTCGAAATGGTGAAATCCCCGGAGTACCGCAGATAACTGTCCAATGACCCAAATCTGTCAATCAGAAAACTCATGGACACTACATTCCCCGAGGAGATCTCATCCAAGGTAACTCTGCGCCTTAAACCTATGAGGGTCATAAACTACCAGCTCATATCTCCGATAGCCATCCCAGTGCAAGGCATATCCAACGGCAAATCTGTAAGACACTCATACTCCTCCAAAGTAGTTGTCAACTCCTGGGTAGCAAATCGGAATACCTGCCTATCCGGTACCCAATGCTTCAACATTCCCTCTACAAAGCCAGATGGAACTTGGAACGTCATAGAGTGACGCAACAGCTGATCAACTGTCACCCGATCTAGGGAGGACAAACTGTCATACCACAATCTTAAGGAGGAGGCCACCAATACTGGTGGGGTATGATCAATCCAGCTAACTGTGGATGAAGACATCTGTAGGGCCGTGTCATGAGACCATCCAAGGGTCAATGCTAAACTCATCTCTGGAAATGCATATGCATAACATAATGCATGCATGATAAAACAATAGATGACAATATGATGTAGGGAATGGAAAACAGTATAAATACATTCCTAAGTACATCATCATCTAAATACAGGGAAATGGGGCACAACCACCCAACAACTAACAGAGGCCTATCAAAAGATATAACAATAATGGGCACAGCCGCCCAATATCTAACAGAGGCCTATCAAATGATATAGCGAGAAATGCATTAAAAGAAGTCAATAGTGTTGATGTCTACATCATCCAACCTATCCATATGATGTAACTCCTCCTGAGTCACTGAATCTCTGTCAGTAAGGATATCAGGTCGATACAATGGAGGATTTGCACCGAAAAAACCATCTGAATATGGGCCACCTAAAGGGCCAGCCCCGGACCTGGAAGGATCAAAAGTATCCTCCTCGGGAGGATCTCTGTCCAAATGTCGGATGAAGAAATATGCCCTGTCCAACTACTGGGTCAAACTATCAATCTATGTCAGATGAGTAGGCTCTCGGACGTAGGTAATCCAATCCGCCATCATGACGAAGCCAGGAACCATATCCCCAATAAACTGTGTGGCGCGGGTTTGGGCTCCAATGGTGCGAGGGAACCACCAGCGATAAAAAACCTCCTGAGTGAAATGTCCCTCTGATGAAGTAAATCCATCAACTCACACCAACGGGACATCAATGATTGGTTACAATAAAGGCCAATAACGCTTGACAGGAAGACAGATTGGTATACGAATATCTCATATGGTGCTCCTAATAGCACGCTCTCCTAAATAGAGCTCCCAATCTCCGTCTGTGAAGAGAGGAATCCGACGAGTGGACATCACATACTCAACACCAGTCATGAAACCACCCTTGAAGCTAACTGTCAAATGGTCCTCAGAGTAGGGAACCCATGTAATGACATCAGCTGTCAACAACTCCAACTGTGAGCGCGAATGGGTGAAACCCTCAGTTACATGAACCTCCGTCAAAGTGGAGTGACGCCATTGCCGTCCCTATGGATAGGTGCCTAAATCTAATAGGCTAATGGGACGAAGACATGGGAGCCTCTCGTAGGACCAAAACTGCCAATATAAGATCAAATATTTGCGATCAGTTAAAACTCTCAACCCGAATAAGGGAAATCAAAAGAGAAAATACTCACCAGCAGGAACGGGTAAAATCCTAACCAAGCCTCCGTCAATCCCTACGAGCGTAGGCGCATTCCCCTGAGGAAGTAGGCGAAGGTATAGGAGCCCCAATCAAACTCTCCAATATGGTCCACCTCCCGTGAGGTGCTGGCTAAAGCGAATGACACCGTGGAAGAGTTATCAACCAGGAAACAACTCCTGAGGATGATCAGGAACAATCGTCGAAGGATGCGATCTCTGACTCTCCTATCTCTGACCCCACTCACGACATCTACACTCAAAGGGCCAATACAGACTGTCCTGTCCTTGAGCGCCGTAGCCGGGACTCCTAACAAGGATCTGATGGCAGTAGCAGAAATGTCAGCCACACAAGGCACTAGCGCCCCGAAAAACTCCATCCCAGTGATAAACCGCCAATCTATCGGTGTCATCATCACCTCGTAATCCAACAAATAGAGAGACTGGGTCTGGTGAAACCAGCGCTCAGACAACGCCCTGAGGTAACCCTAGGGTCAACGATGGGGGAAGATGGAAAAGAACGCCTCGAAACCCCAAGCATGCACAATCTCTTAGTACTCTGGGTGAAGAGTCTGGTACTGAGAATGTATGCTGAACCAGTTCCCTTGAGGCTTTGTAAAGCCAGGAACCTGCATCACAATGCAAATCAGCATCAAAACCCTTGCTCCTCACAAATGGGAGAAAGGAAGATCAACATAGCTTTTACCTCGTTCACATGCAAATGGATCGAGGGGTGACGACTCAAATCATCTAGAAGATCTAGAATCATCACATTTATAGTTGGAAGCTCCCTACGGGGAATAGAAGAAAAAGGAGCAGAATCCGCAACCGGTACATCCTCCTCCTCATCCTCAACATCTGGTCTCTCAACCCGGATAGGATGAATCACTGACTCCGTCAATCGACGAGGCTGTCGGGTTGGCGAGGCCGAGGCACATCAGAAGCTCTCCTCCTCACACCTGGAGAGGTCCTACGGGAGCTACTTGGCTAGTCTGGATCCATTTATCTGGACAAAAGTCTCTAAATCACCTCAGAAAGGGTGTGTAAATTCTAACCTAGAGATCATTAAATGCATTTTATGTCCATATGCATGCATGTATTACTTTAATATACGTCTACAGTAGAGTTAAAAATACATGTTCATTTAATGCCTAGACTCATGAATTTTTTTTGCCAGAGTCTCTTTTGTAAGAAGGACTATCCACATGCGCATAGGCATGACTAGATGGCCAATCAGTAGCACACCAACTCACTGTCATAAACATCCTATATACATGAAAAATATCAAAGTCATAATCCATAAGGGTAGCCTAATTATCAGGATTACTATGCTTCAAAATCTTTACTTATTTGTCCTTAAATAGGATAAAAAATAGCAGAAAAGGTGCCAAATTGATTGTTTCAAAAGTCAATTTTTTTTACATCAATACATTCAGCATGGTAAAATACAAACATTTACTATGTTAAATAATTTTTATCAAGTCATATGAGCATGCATGTGAGACCCCAGATTTTATGAATAAAGATTTAATTTTCTTGAAATAATTTTTTTTATTATGGTGTTGATTTGATGTAATGTTATAGTTGTGGGTAATATTTACAAATTTTTCAAAGTAAGCAAGTGGTTATATAATATTCGATTGGTCGGGAAATATTATTTTTGTCGGGGAATATTCGTACGACGGCACAATTATTGGTGGACCCCATAATAAAATTATTGTCGGATTGAAAAAATGACAAAAATATTTTATGAAAATAACGGCAGAAGTTTTACCGTTAATACTGTTGAACTACTCGGTAGTAAAAATACAATAATACGTGTGGTTGCATAATAGCACACGGTATTGATTATTGATGCTTATGTGATAAGTCACTCAGTTTTGTTTTATTGGTATTATTTACGTAATAAAATAGAAAAACTTTTTATATAAAACCTAATACTTTTATAAAGTTATTCGTTTTATTAGGCTAATAGTAAAAATTTTTTATATAAAACAAAATACTTTTATAAAGTTATTTGTTTTATTAGACAATAATTAGAATATATTATATTCTATTATACATAGTATTTGCATAGTGCATGCATAGTATTTATTATACTCAGTTGGTTAAAACTTTGACTTCTATACTCCATGAAATTAGTGGAATATCCTTGATATTTGCGCTTCATCAAGTATCTTTTCATGAAAATATTTTTCTGAGCATTCTTGAATTTTACTCTACAAAGCAGTATCATGTTGACAATTTGGACGTTATCAGTTCCTAGATAAATTAATTCTTGAACTTATTTTATTGAATTCTTATATCATTGTCATCATCCTCATGTTTATATTTTGTTGAAAGTCATCTATGGCCTGTAGTGCATAGATGGACTTGGTATGATTATGACCAGGGATTATTCGGTATAATCATGACCGTAATATTGCAAATGATGTGAAAAAAAGTCCTCATTGGCCCGTAGTGCATTGATGGACAGTTTTTGGTATGATTATGGCTATGGATTCTCTTTGGCCGTAGTGCAAAGATGAATTATTTTATGGCATGATCAAGACCGTTGATGAAAATATGATTATCTTTAGCCGTAGTGCATGGATAATTCGTGGTCGTGATACTAAAGATTATCCTTGGCCGTAGTGCAGGGGTGATTCGATGATGTGAATTATTTATTAAGCTAAGTCCCAGCGATAAAAGTGATGAAAAATCTTTTAAATCATAGAAGATAGTAGATTTTATTCCCAACTTGACTCTTCTAATGAATTGCTTGTTCCGCTGCAGTTAAACTTGATGTTTGTTATATTTTATCAGTTTAACACTGTTGAAGACTAATGATAATTTATTTTGCATTATCTTAGTCATAATATTTCTTACTGAGCTAGTTGAGCTCACCCTTTCTTTCACTATTCTATTCAGGAAATGAGAATATAGTTGGGACGAGTCGAAAAACGGAGTGATGGACCAGATGATAGCATTAGTAGTCCTCACTATTCTATATGATAGTGTGATAATAATTGTAATGAGGACTCCTTTTGAGTTTGTATACTCTCTAGTAGACAATAGTTGTATTCAAACTCACAGTTTATGTTTTGTCGTATTGTACACGATAGTTGTATTATTAAGTTGTATTTAAATTCTGTACCATGTATCTGACGACTCAAGATGGGTGATGTATACCTAATTTTGGGGGCGTCACAGTTGGTATCAAAGCTTAGGGATATGATCCCTGGCTAGGATGTGAGAATAGAACTAGGAGGGGAGAGACGGGTAATTCCTTCACTAGTATGACCTGCCTAAGTTTATTTGGTATTTAATTGGTCGGTCAGAGTATAGGGATAATATGTGATAGGTTAATTAACCCTTGTTTTGTGGCAGTATTTGAAAATAACATCTAAGAATGTTGAGAATAGCAATGGAGCACATGAGACCGTGGAGACACCTCTAATCTCCAAACAAGATAATGTGATTAGAGATATCTATGTGGTGCTTGAGGAATTAAAAGTTGCACTCAATCTAGTCGCAAAGGTAGCAACTGAGAGTGAGGAAGAAGAAGAACCTGAGGAGGATTTATTAGAAGAACTTATTGGTCAAAATGTAGAATTGCAAAATCGTATTCATGAGTTAGAAGAGCAGGCTGAAGAACGGAAGGCGGTCGTGGAGCAAAGGAATGTAACAATTCAAAATTATATTACCCGATGTGCGATAGCTGAACAGGAGCGCTCTTTGGCAGAGTATACGATATTAAAGCTGGAATCTGAGAATTCAAATGTCAAGGAGCAGCTGAAAGAAAAACAACCGAACGAGTGAGAATGAAAGATGCATGGGTAAAAGCCACACGACGCGTTGATATTGTGGAAAGAGAAGTCTGATCCAAGAAAGTAAAAATAGATGATATGTATTTCTCTTTTTCGACAGCAATTGGGAGAACCCAACATCGAGTTTTGAATTATCCTATACATTGCGGTCAACCCCAATTCGATATGGATCGAAGGCTAATGATTCAGATCATGGAGCAGGAGTACGACGAAGCAGTTGAGGGTGGAATATGCCTTATAGCGAAAGTCAATTCTAGTGGTAATGACGACACCAAAGACTGTCCCAAACAAGTCAAATTCGGTAGTTTAAGGGAGAGTGTTTTTTGTGACGAGGAATCAAACGAAGTTATCACGGGTTAGTTAATTATAAATTCTTGCGAAGTCTATGCCTTATTCGATACCGGTTCTACCTATTCTTTTATCTCTCTTGCTTGAGCTCAACGTTTAAATTTAACTCCGGAGAAGTTAGACTTTGATATATCTGTTTAAACTCAGTTGGGAGAAACCTTCGTTACCTCTACTATTTATAAATTTTGTTCAAATCAACACTTTTACGTTACCTGTCGATCTTATCTCTTTGAAAATACTTGCCTTTGATGTGATTTTTGGAAACGATTTGTTAACTACTCATCATGCTTTTCGTAAGGTTGTTAGCTTTCATACTCCTAACCAACCTATTATGCGAATTCAAAGTAACCAAACCACTAAAGTCAATCATTGTCATATCAAGCCATAAGTAAAGAGCCCCGATTCTTTCGTTGTTGACTTCCTTGTGTGGGATGCACCGAAGCCAAACTTTCCGTAGATGTTGTGAATGACGATGACAAGTTGATAGGTATCAATGTGACGTGTTATCCAAGTCTTGGATGAGAGTCACAGTTTTGAATGATATTTCTATTATTAATAAATTTTCTGACGTATTCTTGCAGACTTCTTGGCCTACCCTAGAGCGTAAAATTGAATTTTGTATTGACCCCAGTACAAAACCCATTTCTTAAACCCTCAAATATTTCTTTACTTAAAACGAACGTAACATGCGCCAAAGGCGTTGGCTCGAGCTGTTAAAGATTACGATCGTACCATTCAATATCATCGTGGAAGTACGAACGTGGTAGCCGACGCGTTGTGTAGAAGATCGTATGCGGTTACAAGTGCGAATATACGAACCTACGTGAAGATAACGAATATACGAGTAGAATCGACTTTAATTGATAAAGTTAAAGCCGCTTAAGCTACATACTCAGAGCTAATGAATGTGAAGAAGAAGGTTCAAGAGGGCGTTATTCTAGAAGCAAGAATCGACGAAGAGAGAAAATCTCAACCCTCAATTTAATTGGCCCATTTGAAATCCTTGATCGAGTAGGAACTGTGGCCTATAGACTCGTTTTACCGCCAAGTATGTCGCGTGTTCATAACGTTTTTCACGTATTGATGTTACGTAAATATGTGGACGACCCGAACCACATTATTGAATTAAAACTAAACGAGATTGCAGAAGATTTAACGTATGAGAAGATACGTGTTAACATCTTGGATAAGAAGGGTCATATTCGACGCTCAAAGGTTATACCTCAAGAGTTAGAATTTGAAGTGAAGTCAAGGTATCCTCACCTGTTCGGCATACCAGGTACGTACGTAAATTTCGAGGGCGAAATTTCATAAGGAAGGGAGATTGTGAGACCCCAGATTTTATGAATAAAGATTTAATTTTTTCGAAATAATTTTTTTTATTATGGTGTTGATTTGATGTAATGTTATAGTTGTGGGTAATATTTATAAATTTTGCAAATTAAGCAAGTGGTTATATAATATTCGATTGGTCGGGGAATATTATTTTTATCGGGAAATATTCGTACGACGGCACAATTATTGGTAGACCCCACAATGGAATTATTGTCGGATTGAGAAAACGACAAAAATATTTTATGAAAATAACGTCGAAAGTTTTACCGTTAATACTGTTGAACTACTCGGTAGTAAAAGTACAGTAATACGTGTGGTTGC
The DNA here is from genome assembly GCA_016801055.1 of Panax notoginseng. NCBI lineage: Eukaryota > Viridiplantae > Streptophyta > Magnoliopsida > Apiales > Araliaceae > Panax > Panax notoginseng. The sequence continues at coordinate 205,012,524 of CM029016.1, forward strand.
ATAGTAGCACACGGTATTAATTATTGATGCTTATGTGATAAGTCACTCAGTTTTGTTTTATTGGTATTATTTACGTAATAATACAGAAAAACTTTTTATATAAAACAGAATACTTTTATAAAGTTATTCGTTTTATTTGGCTAATAGTAAAATCTTTTTATATAAAACAGAATACTTTTATAAAGTTATCTATTTTATTAGACAATAATTAGAATATATTATATTTTATTATGCATAGTGTTTGCATAGTGCCTGCATAGTATTTACATAGTAAAATCTTTTACAAAGTTAGTTGTTTTATTAGATTATAAATAGAATATATTATATTTTATAATATGGACCGTCAGATTAAAGTAAATCAATCTAGACCGTTCATGAGTTAGTTACTATGCAGTCCATTTTTTTATAAATAAAAGCTCATTTCTTCATTATTTTCTTACGAATTCACTGAAACTCTAGAGAGAGAAATTATAGAGAGAGAGAAGAAAAGTATTATGCTACTTCACTACTCCGATATCAAGTTTCTTTTACGGTAAGAGATATTATTTATTGTACCCGTAAGGGATATTATTTCTTTTGTATTCATGAAGAGAACTTCTGTTATTCCATTCTTTATTATTCTGTTGGAATAACCTGTATACGCGGACTCCCCTATACTTGGTAAAAACTTTCTATTATTCCATTCTTTATTATTATGTTGGGATAACCTGTTTATGCGAAGTACCGCATACATGGTGAAATTCTTCTATTATTCCGTTCTTTATTATTCTGTCGGAATATCCTGTCGGTGCGAATTTCTCCTGACTTGGTTCCATTAATTATTCTGTTGGAATAACCTGTATACGGAGATTACCGTATACCTGGTGATTTCTGTTGTTATTCCATTCTGTATTATTCTGTTGGAATATCCTGTTTGTGCGTTTTACGACGGACCTGGTTCCGTTATTTATTATTCTGTTGGAATAACCTGCCTGTGCGGTCTATCGCATGCATGGTGATTTCTTTTGTTATTCCATTCTTTATTATACTCAGTTTGTTAAAACTTTGACTTCTATACTCCATGAAATTAGTGGAATATCCTTGATATTTGCGCTTCATCCAGTATCTTTTTATGAAAATATTCTTCTGAGCATTCTTGAATTTTACTCTACAAAGCAGTATCATGTTGACAATTTAGACGTTATCAGTTCCTAGATAAATTAATTCTTGAACTTATTTTATTGAATTCTTATATCATTGTCATCATCTTCATGTTTATATTTTGTTGAAAGTCATCTATGGCCTGTAGTGCATAGATGGACTTGGTATGATTATGACCAAAGATTATTCGGTGTAATCATGACCGTAATGTTACAAATGATGTGAAAAAAAGTCCTCATTGGCCCGTAGTGCATTGATGGATAATTTTTGGTATGATTATGGCTATGGATTCTCTTTGGCCGTAGTGCAAAGATGAATTATTTTATGGCATGATCAGGACAGCTGATGAAAACATAATTATCTTTAGCCGTAGTGCATGGATAATTCGTGGTCGTGATACTAAAAAATATCCTTGGCCGTAGTGCAGGGGTGATTCGATATGTGGATTATTTATTAAGCTGAGTCTCAGCGATAAAAGTGATGAAAAATCTTTTAAATCATAGAAGATAGTAGATTTTATTCCCTACTTGACTCTTCTGATGGATTGCTTATTCCGCTGCAGATAAACTTGATGTTTATTATATTTTATCAGTTTAACACTGTTGAAGACTAATGATAATTTATTTTGCATTATCTTAGTCATAATATTTTTTACTGGGTTAGTTGAGCTCACCCTTTCTTTCACTGTTCTCTTCAAGAAATGAGAATATAGTTGGGACGAGTCAGGAAACGGAGTGATGGACCAGATGATAGCATTAGTAGTCCTCACTATTCTATGTAATAGTGTGATAATAATTGTAATGAGGACTCCTTTTGAGTTTGTATACTCTCTAGTAGATAATATTTGTATTCAAACTCAGTGTAAAACGCCAAATTTTACGAATAAGATTTAATTTTCTCAAAATAATTTTTTTTTAATTATGGTGTGGATTTGATATAATGTTATAGTTGTGGGTAGTATTTATAAATTTTTCAAAGTATGCAAGCTGTTGTATTATATTCGATTGGTCGGGAAATATTATTTTTGTCGGGGAATATTTGTACGACGGCACAATTATTGGTGGACCCCACAACGGAATTATTGTCGGATTGAGAAACGACAAAATTTTTTTATTAAAAAATAACGGCGGAAGTTTTTACCGTTGATACTGTTGAACTACTCGGTAGTAAAAGTACAGTAATACGTGTGGTTGCATAGTAACACACGGTATTGATTATTAATGCTTATGTGAGAAGTCACTCAGTTTGATTCAATTATTGTCAATTAATAATATGAATTATTTAGCGATAATAAAGTTTTGTTTTATTCGTATTATTAATATAATAAAACAGAAACATCTTTTTATATAAAACAGAATATTTTATTAAAGTTATTCTATAAATATAATATATTATATTTTATTTAAAAGATTTTTTTTTAAATATGGACCGTCAGATTAAAGTAAATCAATCTGGACCGTTCATGGATTAGTTACTATACATTCCATTTTTTTATAAATAGAAGCTCATTCCTTCATTATTTTCTTACGAATTCACTAAACTCTAGAGAGAGAAACTATAGAGAGAAACTATAGAGAGAAAGAAGAAAAGTATTCTGCTACTTAACTACTTCTTTATTTCAGTTCTTCTTTAAAACTGTAAGGGATATTATTTGTTGTACTCGTAAGGGGTATTATTTCTTTTGTATTCATGAAGAGAACTTCTGTTATTCCATTATTTATTATTCTGTTGGAATAACCTGTATACGCGGTCTACCCTATACTTGGTGACATTCTTCTATTATTCTGTTGGAACATCCTGTCTGTGTGTTTTACACCGGACCTGGTTCCGTTTTTATTATTATTCTGTCGAAACATCCTGTTTGTGTGTTTTACACCGGACCTAGTTCCGTCTTTATTATTATTCTGTTGGAACATCCTGTCTGTGTGTTTTACACCGGACCTGGTTCCGTCTTTATTATGATTCTGTTGGAATATCCTGTCTGTGCTTTTTACGCCGGACCTGGTTCCATTATTTATTATTCTGTTGGAATAACCTGTCTGTGCGGTCTATCGCATGCATGGTGATTTCTTTTGTTATTCCATTCTTTATTATACTCAGTTGGTTAAAACTTTGACTTCTATACTTCACGAAATTAGTGGAATATCTTTGATATTTGCGCTTCATCTAGTATCTTTTTATGAAAATATTCTTCTAAGAATTCTTGAATTTTACTCCACAAAGCAGTATCATATTGACAATTTGGACGTTGTTAATTCCTGGATAAATTAATTCTTGAACTTGTTTTATTGAATTCTTATATCATTGTCATCATCCTCATGTTTATATTTTGTTGAAAGTCATCTATGGCCTGTAGTGCATAGATGGACTAGGTATGATTATGACCAAGGATTAATCGGTATAATCATGACCGTAATATTACAAGTGATGTGAAAAAAGTCCTCATTGGCCCGTAGTGCATTGATGAACAGTTTTTGGTATGATTATTGTAAGATCCCAACTTATTAATGAATAAAATCAAATTTTCTCTAAATATTATTGTGAATAATAAGGGGTTAATTTGATATAATACTTTGGTTATGGGTGAAATGTGCAAATTTTGCAAAATAAGCAAGTGGTTATAAAATATTCATTTTGTCGGGGAATATTCGTTTGGTCGTGGAATATTCTTGCTGTCGGGGAATATTCGTACGACGGCGGAGCCTTGTGTGGGCCCCATAACGGAAAGCGATTGGATGAAGAAAACGACAAGTATAAGTTGTTTATAAATAACGGCGTAGTTGTTACCGTTAATACTGTTGGAATACCCGGTGGTTAAAATACAGTAGCACACGGTATTGCACCAATTATTGATTCTTACGTAAGAAGGCACTACTCAATAATTGTTACAGTAGTTACTGTTCAATATTTTATTTTATTGATTCAATAATTGTTGCGTTGATATTTTATATTATTGTTGTTTCAATAATTGTCGCTGCACAGTATTTTTCATTATCAGATCAATAATTCATATTATTTGAATAATATTATTAGATAACATTATTGATAATGTCTAGAAAGTTCTGTCTAAGGAGAGGTTTGGTCATCTAATTGCGCGCCAGTAAGGAGAAATCCTTATTGGAAAGCCCCCTCTTTCCTGGGAACGGCGTAGTTGTCATAAATGTGATTCTGTAATATTATTTGTGAATAATTAATTATTGATTCATATGATAAGGAAATATTTATTTTATGTGGATATAAATGAGGGATATATTTTTGTGGTTAAGAATGAAGGAGTTAATGTTGAGGTTTTTAATCAGTATTTTTGTCGGAATAGAGGTATTAAAAATCAGGATTTTTGAGATATTTTGCGGGGGTTATAATTTTTAATCCGACCGTTGGATCGTGGTAATTTTTGGATATGTTATACATATATAAGTTGAGTATATGTCCACAAATTTTGAACCGTTAAAAATGAACGTATGATTTATTATGAATTTTACGAGATCACTGGTTCAGAAATTGTTGAATTTTCGGAGTTTATCATTTTGGTGGAAAATTCTAGAATTGGTGGGCTCCACTCTTGGTTGGTGAAGAAATGTGCTGAGATTTTTATTCAAATGTGGTGGGTGGGAATAGTAGCAGATAAAGCCATCAGGTTGCAGGTTAAGTCTGCTTCGGTGTGCTAACACTTTCTTATAAATAGAGGGCTAAGTTAGAATTGAAAATCACACCAGAAATAAGTTTTCTCTCTTTCTCTCTCTAGATTATTGAGCGTATTTTGTGAGTATTTAGATACTTTGAGAGTTTCTATTCATCAGAGCAAGTTTCTTTCAGCCTTATACCAGTATTCCGACCAGAAGTACTGATATCTTGAGGTAAGGGATATTATTTTCTTCTTAATGATATTATTTTCTTCAATATCATTATGCTGAAATATTGATATGAGTTTTTATCAAATTTGAAACTTTTTGTGTCGGGGTTACTATTCACGTATACGGCACTATTCACGTATACGGTACTATTCACGAATACGGCACTATTCACCGAAAAATAAAATTTTTTCTTTTTGTCCAAGATGTCTATTATGGTTACTATCTTTGATTGTATCCATGTTTTGATCTTTATTTTTGAATTCTGCTTCACAATTGATTATTATGAAGTATTATTGATCTTGGATAAACTGTTATACGAATACCTACTATTTGTCATTCTGTCTCACTGGATTCGTTCTCTTTAAGATATTTTTCATCATTCTCAGTCCTAAATGATGATATTACTGAATATCTTTGGCCTGTAGTGCAAAGATGTATGATTACTTGATGAATATCTTTGGCCTGTAGTGCAAAGATGAACAGGTGTTGAGATGAACATAACTGACAGGTGATACAAATGAATATCTTTGGCCTGTAGTGCAAAGATGAATATTTGGATAAAGATGATTATTAATTGATGTTACAGGGATAAAATATTGATGATGGACTTTTAAATCTTAGAAGATAGTAGAATTCTTTCTCTACTTGACTCTTCTAATGGTTTGCTGTTTCCGCTGCAGTTGTTGATCTAAAACTTGTTGTCGATTATATTCTATCAGATTTTTCCCTGTTGAAGACTAACGATAATTTGTTTGTATATTATCTTAGTCATAATATTCTTTACTGGGCTAGTTGAGCTCACCCTTTTCCTTTTTGTTCCATTTTTCTTCTCAGGAGGTGAGAACATAGCAGGATCTAGTCGGGGTATGGAGTGATGGTTCTAGAAAGATGTTTTAGCAGTACTCACTATTTCTGTAAAATAGTGTTTGAATAATTGTAATGACGATTTATTTGAGTGTGGATATTGTCTAGAAGACAATATTTGTATTTAAACTCACAGTATGTGTTGTCGTATTTTGCACGACATTTGTATTATTGAAGTTGTAGTTTGCTTTCTGTACCATGTATTTGGCGACTCAGAATGGGTGTTGTATACCTATTTTGGGGGCGTCACAGTTGGTATCAGAGCTTAGGGATATGATCCCTGGCTGAGATGTGAGACAAGAACTAGGAGGGGAGAGACGGAGAATTCCTTCACTAGTATGACTTGACTAAGTTTATTTGGTGTTTATATTTCTTCACTCAAAAGGAACTCAACATGCGACAACAACGTTGGCTTGAACTGTTGAAAGATTATGATCATACCATTCAATACCATCCTGGAAAAGTGAACGTGGTAGCTGACGCATTGAGTAGAAGATCATATGCAAGTACGAGTGCGATATTGTCAACACAAAGGCCCATTTTGTGTGATTTACAAAGGATGGAGATAGAGTTAAAGACTCCAGGGACCCATGTGATGATGGCGAATATACGAGTAGAACCGACTTTAATAGATAGAGTTAAAGTTGCTCAAGCTACAGACCTGGAGCTGATGCGTATGAGGAAGAAAGTGCAAGAAGGTGCTATGTCGAAAGCAAGAATCGATGAAGAAGGAATACTTCGAGTCAACTCCAGATTTTGTGTTCCTAACAACCCTGATTTAAAGTATGAAATCATGATGGAGGCGCACAACACACCGTTTGCAATCCATTCTGGAAGTACCAAAATGTATCATGATCTTCGTCATACATTTTGGTGGAGTAATATGAAGAGAGAGATATCGCTGTTTATCTCAAGGTGTCTAACTTGTCAACGAGTCAAAGCGGAGCATCAAGTACCAAAAGGTCCATTGAAACCACTTGAAATTCCAGAATGGAAGTGGGAGCACATTACCATGGATTTTGTTATCGGTCTTCCTAAGGTTTCTCAAGGTATAGATGCGATTTGGGTCATTGTTGATAGATTGACTAAGTCTGCTCATTTCTTACCGATACGAGAAACTTATACACTTGAACGTCTTACTCGTATGTACATAAATGAGATTGTAAGACTGCATGGTATGCCAGTATCCATAGTTTCTGATCGAGACCCAAGATTCACTTCACGATTTTAGGTTAGTTTACAAAAAGCTATGGGCACAGATTTACGATTTAGTTCGGCATATCATCCTCAGACGGACAATCAGAGAGGACTATTCAAACTCTAGAAGATTTATTAAGACTCTATGTCTTTGACTTCAAGGGAAGTTGGGACAAGTTCTTACCATTGGTGGAGTTTTCCTACAACAACAGTTATCAAGCAAGTATTGGCATGGCTCCATTCGAAGCATTGTATGGAAGAAAATGTCATTCTCCAGTATGCTGGGATGAGGTGGGTGAAGCAACGTTGTTGGGACCGGAGTTGGTACGTATGACTACAGAAAAGATTCAAACGATCCGACAACGTATAAAAACCTCACAAGATCGACAAAAGAGTTATGCTGATCTTCATCGAAAGGACGTGGAATTTGATGTAGGAGATCATGTGTTCTTACGTGTTGCTCCATGGAAAGGAGTTACGAGATTTGGAAAGGGAGGAAAGCTCAATCCTCGATTCATCGGTCCATTTTTAATCCTCGATCGAGTAGGAACTGTGGCTTATAGACTCGTTTTACCGCCAAGTATGTCTCGTATTCATAACGTTTTTCACATATCCATGTTACGCAAATATGTGGAAGACCCGAACCACATTATTGAGTTAGAACCGGACAAAATGGCGGAGGATTTGACGTATGAAGAAGTTCCTGTTCAAATCTTGGATAAGAAGGAACATATTCTACGCTCCAAGGTTATACCTCAAGTCAAAGTTTTATGGAGAAACCACGATGTTGAGGAAATGACTTGAGAGTTAGAATCTGAAATGAAATCAAGGTATCCTTACCTCTTCGACATACCAGGTACGTACCCTAATTTCGAGGGCGAAATTTCATAAGAAGGGGAGGTTGTAAGACCCCAACTTTTATAAATAAAGACGAATTTTCTATAAATATCATTTCTGAATATTATGGAGTTAATTTGATATAATGTTATAGTTGTGGGTAATATTTATAAATTTTACAAAGTACGCAAGTTGTTATATAATATTCGATTGGTCGGGGAATATTCGTTTTAACAGGAAATATTCGTACAACGGCACAATCATTGGTGGACCCCACAACGGAATTATTGTCGGATTGAGAAAACGACAAAAATATTTTATTAAAAATAACGACGGAAGTTTTACCATTGATACTGTTGAACTACTCGGTAGTAAAAGTACAGTAATACGTGTGGTTGCATAGTAGCACACGGTATTGATTATTAATACTTATGTGAGAAGTCACTCAGTTTGATTCCATTATTGTCAATTAATAATATGAATTATTTAGCGATAATGACGTTTTGTTTTATTCGTATTATTAACGTAATAAAACAGAAACATCTTTTTATATAAAACAAAATACTTTATTAAAGTTATTCTATAAATATAATATATTATATTTTATTTAAAAGATTTTTCTTTAAATATAGACCGTCAGATTAAAGTAATCAATCTGGACCGTTCATGGGTTAGTTACTATGCATTCTATTTTTCTATAAATAGCAGCTCATTCCTTCATTATTTCTTATAAATTCACTGAACTCTAGAGAGAGAAACTATAGAGAGAAACTATAGAGAGAGAGAAGAAGAGTATTCTACTACTTAACTACTTCCTTATTTCAGCTCTTCTTTAAAACGGTAAGGGGTGTTATTCTTTCTTATTCATGAAGAGAACTGTTGTTATTCCATTTCTTATTATTCTGTTGAAATAACCTATATACGCGGTCTACCCTATACTTGGTGACATTCTTCTATTATTCTGTTGGAACATCCTGTCTGTGTGTTTTACACCGGACCTGGTTCCGTTTTTATTATTATTCTGTTGGAACATCCTGTCTGTGTGTTTTACACCGGACCTGGTTCCGTCTTTATTATTATTCTGTTGGAACATCCTGTCTGTGTGTTTTACACCGGACCTGGTTCCGTATTGTTATTATTCTGTTGGAACATCATGTCTGTGTATTTTACACCGGACCTAGTTCCATTATTTATTATTCTGTCAGAATATCATGTCTGTGCGTTTACGCCGGACCTGGTTCCATTATTTATTATTCTGTTAGAATAACCTGTCTGTGCGGTCTATCGCATGCATGGTGATTTCTTTTGTTATTCCATTCTTTATTATACTCAGTTGGTTAAGTTTTGACTTCTATACTCTATGAAATTTGTGGAATATCCTTGATAATTACGTTTCATCCAGTATCTTTTCATGAAAATATTCTTCTAAGCATTCTTGAATTTTACTCCACAAAGCAGTATCATGTTGACAATTTGGACGTTGTTAATTCTTGGATAAATTAATTCTTGAACTTGTTTTATTGAATTCTTATATCATTGTCATCATCCTCATGTTTATAAAATGTTGAAAGTCATCTGTAGCCTGTAGTGCATAGATGGACTTGGTATGATTATGACCAGGGATTATTCGGTATAATCATGACCGTAATGTTACAAATGATGTGGTAAAAGTCCTCATTGGCCCGTAGTGCATTGATGGACAGTTGTTGGCATGATCATGACCATTAATGAATACACGAATATCCTTGGCCGTAGTGCATGGGTGATTCGATGATGTGGATTATTTTATTAAGCTGAGTCCCAGCGATAACAGTGTTGAAAAACCTTTTAAATCATAAAAGATAGTAGAGTTTATTTTCTACTTGACTCTTTTAATGGATTGCTTGTTCCGCTGCAGTTAAACTTGATGTCTATTATATTTTATCAGTTTAAAATTGTTGAAGGCTAATGATAATTTATTCTGCATTATCTTAGTCATAATATTTCTTACTGGGCTAGTTGAGCTCACCCTTTCTTTCACTGTTCTCTTCAGAAAATGAGAACGTAGCTGGGTCAAGTCGGGGAACGGAGTGATGGTTCGAATGATAGTATTAATTAGTAGTCCTCACTATTCTTTGTAATAGTGTGTTAATAAATGTAATGAGGACTCCTTCTGAGTATGAATACTCTCTAGAAGATAATATTTGTATTCAAACTCGCAGTTTATGTTTTGTCGTATTGTACACGACAGTTGTATTAGTAAGTTGTATTTGTATTTTGTACTTTGTATCTGACGACCCAAGATGGGTGATGTATACCTAATTTTGGGGGCGTCATAAGGCTACCTCATACGCAACTTCTCTGATTCTTCTCAGTACTTCAAAGGGTCCAATGAATCTTGGGCTCAATTTCCCTTTCTTTCCGAATCTGATCTTTTCTTTCCAGGGAGAGACCTTCAAGAAAACATAACTACCTGATTCAAACTCGATATTTTTATGATGTGGGTCAGCGTATTTCTTTTGTCGATCTTGAGCCGCTACCAGTCTTGCTCAGATCACTTTGACTATTTCTGCTGTCTGCTGTACCAATTCTGGCCCTAGTAATTGTCTCTCACCAACTTCATCCCAGTAAAGCGGAGTTCTACACTTTCTGCCGTATAACGCTTCGTAAGGCGGCATGCCAATACTAGCGTGGTAACTGTTGTTGTAGCCGAACTCTACTAATGGTAAGTGATCATCCCAATTTCCTTTAAAGTCCATCACACAGGCTCTTAGCATATCTTCTAATGTCTGAATCGTTCTCTCACTCTGTCCGTCTGTTTGAGGGTGGTAAGCTGTACTCATTCGTAATTGCGAACCCATGCATTCCTGAAGACGTTTCTAGAAATTTGATGTGAAGCGCGGATCCCTATCTGAAACTATTGATATCGGAACTCCGTGCCTCGAGACAATTTCTTTTATGTATAGCCTGGCCAACTGATCTAAATTGAATCTTATTTTTATTGGAAGGAAATGTGCAGATTTCGTCAGTCGGTCAACGATAACCCATACTGCGTCATAGCCTTTCTGAGTCGTCGGAAGGCCAACCACGAAGTCCATTGTAATATGTTCCCATTTCCACTCTGGGATTTCTAACGGTTGTAGCAATCCACTCGGTCTCTGATGTTCCGCTTTCACTTTCTGACAGGTCAGACACTTGGCAACACATTCAGCAACATCACGCTTCAAATTCGGCCACCAGAAATGTTGTCGAAGATCTTGGTACATTTTGGTACTACCAGGATGAATCGATCACGTGACCAAGAAATTGTACTTGCTCGATCCAGAATTCGCATTTCAAAAATTTAGCGTACAACTTCTCCCTTCTCAATACTTCTAACGTTAACCTCAAATGTTCTTCGTGTTCTTCTTTGGTTTTTGAATATACCAGAATGTCGTCTATAAATACCACCACGAATTTGTCCAAAAATGGCTTGAACACACCATTCATTAGTCCCATAAATGTTGCAGGAGCATTCGTTAGACCAAACGACATTACTAAAAATTCATAGTGACCGTATCGCGTTCTGAACGCTATCTTCGGTACATCCTCTGGCCTCACCTTCAGTTGGTGATAACCACTCCTCAAGTCTATCTTGGAAAAGTATCTTGCTCCCTTTAATTGATCAAACAGATCGTCGATTCTTGGTAATGGATATCTATTCTTAATCGTGACCTTGTTCAGTTCTCTGTAGTCAATACAGAGCCGCATCGATCCGTCCTTCTTTTTCACAAACAACATCGGCGCTCCCCACGGCGATACGCTTGGTTGAATGTACTTTTTGTCCAGCAATTCTTGTAGTTGAACCATCAGTTCTTTCATCTCTACTGGTGCCATTCGGTATGGTGCTTTCGATATTGGAGCGGTTCCGGGCGCCAAATCGATCACGAAATCTACCTCTCTATCTGGTGGAAGTCCTGGCAAATCATCTGGAAATACATCGACGAAGTCCCTCACAATCGGTATTTCTTCTACCTTCGGATTCTCTTTTCGACTGTCGACTATGTAAGCTAGATATCCTACACAGCCTTGTCTTAACAACGTCCTGGCCTGCATCACCGACAAACAACTCGCTTGTCTAGGCGACTTGCTACCATAAAACACAACCTTTGACGGAGTCATAAGGTTAATACGCTTCTTCTGGCAGTCAATTACCGCCCCATAATTGGATAACCAATCCATACCCAAAATAACATCAAATTCCCCAAGTCGAATAGGGATAATATCTACGTTCATGATATTACCCTTAATATCCACCCTATAGTTCTTAAACACGTACTTAACAGGAATTATCTCTCTATTCGCAATTTCTATATTCATGGGATATTCCAACTCATCCATAAGCAAATCTAAACTATTAGCAAAGTCTTCGGATATAAAGGAACAAGTAGCACCCGAATCAAATAAAACATAAGCATTAATTTCATTGATCGGAATGATACCTGACACCACCTCACGAGACTGGATTGCGTCCTGCACTGTCATATTGAAAGTTCTGGCGGTTGGTCGGTTTGTTGCAGGTGGTCCGGTAATGGTTAAGGTATTTCCACTGCTATTTCCACGGTTATCTCCTTGCACTGCTCCTCCTGATCCCTTCTTGGGGCAGTCTTTTGCTAGATGTTCCTTAGAACCACAGCTAAAACAAGCACCTTTCTTTGGGTTCGGACAATTTGGTGCTATGTGGCCTTCCTGACCACAATTATAGCACACTCGCTTCCCTTTCATGCAAACTCCCAGATGAGCTTTTCCATAGTTTGAGCACGCTTCAATTTTCTTCTTCTGTCCTCCTTGTTGACTTCCAGCTGACGAGTTATCCGTCCACTTCCTCTTCTGATTATGACTACTCCCAATGTTACTTCCACCAGTCTTGTTATTTCCTTCACCTTCACTCTTCTTCTTCTTCTGCTCTTGATTGTACTTGGTCACCGCATCGCTCCCACTTTCAGCGAGGATGGCCTTTTCTAGTACTCCGGCAAATGTGTTTATCTGAAACATTGACACCTTACTGAAAACCCAAGGCTTTAGTCCTTGTTCAAATCTTCTGGCCTTTCTTTCGTCAGTGTGTACTTGGTACAGGGCAAACCTTGCCAACTCATCAAATTTAGCTGCGTAATCAGGTACGCTCATGTTTCCCTACTTCAGTTCCAGAAATTGAATCTCCATCTGATTCTGCGAACTAGTTGGGAAGTACATTTCGAAAAACATTTCTTTAAATCTCTCCCACGTAATTACACCTTCACCTCCTCGCACTTTGTTTGCTTGCCACCAGTAGCTAGCCTCAGACTTTAGCATAAACGTTACAAAAGCGGTCTTCTGGTCTTCTCTAATCCTAGCAACGTCGAATACTTTCTCCATTTCCATGACCCACGTTTGAGCCTCGATTGGGTTCCTGGAACCTTTGAACTCTGGCGGTCCCACCGCCTTGAAGTCTTTAAACGTTGTGTTTGGTGGAGCTTGAGGTTGATTGTTCATTGCTCCCGTCAGTAAGTTCACCAATTGCTGAACAGGATTAGCGTTGGCGTTATTGTTATTATTGGTTGACTCTTCCTGAGCCGGTTGACGTTGTTGTTTTCTCCTTGGCGGCATTTTCTGTTAAATACATGCTTATTAGAACTTTATTTATTTCTCTAAATAGTTATGGCATTACTCAATAATTTAACATACTCATCTCAAACAACTTAATATATTTAATTCAACTCAAAGTTTTAACATCAAACTATAGCATAACTGCTATTTACATCAACTATCCTGGAATAAAGAATCCACGGGATTTAAAATATTAACATATTCCTTCGTTCATAAACACATCAGAATTAACATATAAAAACTAATTAAGTCTTTCACATAATTGAACGGATTCTAATCCTGTCTATCAAGGTGCTGAATAGCCTTGCCACGTTCCTCATCTATGATACGAAACATCGTCCTGCGATCCAGCATATACGACGGAAGTCCTTCGAACTGAATGGGGTATCTCAAAACTCGTTCCTGAGCCTCATTCATTGCATGATTAAGTGTGGAGTATGTCTCTTCAAGCTTTGCCTTCTTTGCACGACTATCATCTTCTGCACGATCAGCTCGACGTGATTCTCTTACCCATCCTTCCTCTGCTATTTTCAGTTTTCCGGAGGTTTCTTTCAGTTCCTTTTTCAGCTTCTCTATCTCCTCGGTCTTATCTTCGGTTTGACCCTTCTCATGGACCAAATCCCATTCTATATTTCCCAATCGTGAGTGAAGAGTCGAAATCTCCCTCTCCTTCTCCTCTAAAGTAGACTGCTGAACAGTCGCTCGCTCAGTCAATTCCTGAACCTCGTCTTGTAATTCCACGTTACGGTCGTATAACGTGTCATACATCTCCGCATCAATGGTGTACCGTGGTAACTCCTCTTCTTCCTCTTCCTCATTAAACTCCTCCTCAGAATCAGTCTCAGGCTCATGCTCCTGACCAACAACGGTGATCAATGGAGGTGACTCCCTCTGAACTAACTGTTCCCTAACAACATGTATGTCTCGGGGCTCCTCCTCTGTAGATACTATAGGTAATCGGGGTTCTTCCTCCCCAGCTTGACTAGCTTCTCCAACATTCGTCATCCTGACAACAAAATTTTAAGTTTTAGTTACTAAGTCGTACTAACGAGCACATAAATTAACACATAAACACATAATGTATTTTATTATCTTCAATGAATTACCCAAAAATTCATTTCTTAAGACTCGATAAGAGTTTTCCTTTACTATCTTCTTTCTATAAGGTTACTATCTAAGGTTGATCCCCTACCTAAGGTTCATAACCTATAGCTCTGATACCTACCTGTGACACCCCCAAATCCGGTACTTCCATTTCCACAGGATTTGGTGTTCACGATACAAATATCATCTATCTACCCATAATAAATGCAACCATGCATTAAATAGAAATAAAATCTTTCCCTTAAGGGTTACAACATCTGAATAATAATACAATCCCAGGTTAAACTAACCTTAAACATCTGTGCGGAATTATAAATAAATAAGTCTTAAACAACATCTTTAACTTAAGTCTTAAACAAATACATCATATAAAATAACAAGTCATATCAAATAACAAGTCTCCATCATTTGCTAACTTTGCCCTTGCCCTTACTAGTGAAAGGTTCGTCAGCTCTTTCGTTCTTAACTGTAATGTTATTATTAAGCAAGAGTGAGCACAAATGCCCACAAGTATAATAATGAAATAACAGCATAATAATATGCGAATAAATCAAAGATATCTGAATAAAAGCTCAACTTTTGAAGCAAGAATGAATAACAAGAATTAAAAGAATTTTGAGGGTCATAAGACCTTGAACTATGTCCTAGGTTAACAAGGTTATACTTGAAACCTTTAACAGTCATAAGACTATGGACCTTCTTCTCGTACTTAGGGGGATCAGCCCTTAGTACCATACTGTGCACAATATCTTAACGCTAAAGCGTAAAAAATCCCTTTTACAGGGTTGTTCATCTCAATTTGACATTCGAGTCTGCACCAAAGGAAGTTTGGTTTGGATAATTCATCAAGGGTTCTGAAATTTAGAACACTCATCAACTATGGACTAATTGAATCATTAAGGGTTCACTAGTCTAATAAGGTTCAACAATAATGATATTCAATTTGAATAATAATAATCTCAAAACGTATACAATAGGACAAGTATTGTATAATTGAATCATGCTTTGAAAAGATAATCAATCTTTAATATAACATTTGAACTTGAATAATAGAATTGATAATTTACTCGAGGTAAATAATAAATTTGAACAATAATGACAAGTAGGGTTAGGAAACTTGCCTCGTGCGTATATTACACTTTAACTAAGCACGTTCTTTGATTTAAATCCTACATACCATTCACATTTTCAATACCAGTTAATTATAACTTAACTAATCAACATAAACTCATTCTCTTTGTCTACTTTGATTATCGACGATACTTAGTCAATTTATCTCATTATCACATAATTTGCACTTCATAAATAATAATCTAATTATGTATTTAATAATTTAAATCACATGTAATTATGTTATTTACATGTTTAAACAACTATTTTTATCATCACATTATACCTCTAACATGTTTACATGTTCATTACATTAATTCACTAACACATTGTTAGGCTTAAACATTTTTAATATCTCATTTCTGAATTTTCTGGGGAGTGGCGTTGCGGCGCCACGTTTGTACTGGCTCTTGGCGCTGCGGCGCCGAGGCGCTGCGGCGCCGTGGCGCTACGGCCTGACACCTGACGCTGTGGTGCGGTGGCGCTGCGACGCGGGACTTCAGTTCTGGAGTTGGCGCCGCGACGCGAGACCCCAGAATCTGTTTCCCAGTTCGCGAAGAACACAGAGTTCAGCGAAATCAACACATTTTTAACACTAATTTCACCAAATTACACATACCCACATGTTATAATTTATACATAAACATAACCCAACCTTTGTAAAGTGATTTTAACCATTTAAAACACCCAATAACAGAATTAAATCATGTAAAATTGGACTGTTCTTGATGTTCTTGAAGTTTTTAACATAAATTCCTAAAATTCAATGCCACGGATTCGTTATAAGGCCAAATCCATTCATTTAAAGCTTGGTCTCTTCGTATTAACATGCATAACAACATACAAGTGTAAAATTTAGGGATAATATATGATCTGTACCTAAAATATCACGTACAAGGCCATATGGCCAAAACCCAAACTCTGTAATTTTGTAAAACATAAATACTACGTACTTTCATGAAACTGCTAACATAATTTACATAATATATATAATTAAACATGATTTGATATAACATAACAAATATATAAACTTATAATCATATCATATCCCAATTACAAAGATTTACAGAAAACTGTGAAAGCCATTTTATGAAAACTAAAAGACGTAACTTTGAATTTGGGAAGAAGGAGATTACCCTTTTGAATAAAAAAAGCGTAGATTTAGATTTCCTCACTTCTCAATTCTCCTCCACAACTCACAATTTTAATTATCTCTGACAAACTTTCTCTGAACTCTCTCTGTTTTTAGTTTTTCTAGCCTTAGGAAAAATGAAGGAAAATAGAAGACGTCGTATTCCAAATAGGAAGAAACAGACGTGCGCTGGTGGTCAGTTACCCAATCATGGGTTAACTGACCCTAACCCCTCTTAGTGTCATGTTTGGCTAGCAACTAAGTTAAAAAACCCTTTATTTTAATAAAACATTTTATCATATAGTTTAATTCATGTCACACCCACTTGTACAATAATTCATATATCTTATTTAATTTAATATAAATAAAATATAATAACTTCTTATAAATTCACATAGTCATATAATTAATATCTCATTAATAAATAATGTCAATTTATTAAATCTCTAATTAATAATTAAATTAATTAAATAACATCATGCTTAATTAAATAATTCATTTAATTCAACAAGTTCACATAATTATATACTTGAATAATAATTATTCTCCACATTAATTTAATAAAGGCAACACATAAAATTAAATTAATCTATCACCATTGCATCAATTAATTATTTAATCCAATAATTAAATCATCGAAAAATATTTATTTAATTCAATAAATATTAAAATAAATTACAAAATTCTCGTTCGTCACATCATCGCAATTTACTTGATGGGAAGTTAATCCGATCTTTCAACTGGAGCGAATCTGGGTGGTGCCTTTCCTGAGCCTCGTGGAATTAGTCTCCCGACGAGTCTAGTAATCAAACGCCGACGGGATAGCCTTCTAATGGAGGGACAATACAACATACATTCATATACATCGCATCTCACCGTATGAAAATGATGATATGTGCGAAGCACTAATATCACAGGCAGATATGATGTGAAGCACTAAGTGCAGTAAATAAAGCATTAGTACACATTTATTCAAATATAAATGCAGCATCCACACATAAGCAGGTAAAAAGTTTTGAAAAGCTTTGATAGCGGCTTAAGCCCTCTTACTGGAGTCCTCAACAGAGTCGCCACCTGTCGACTTCGAGATTTTTATTTGTCCCTTTCTGTTCTAGTCTTTTGGTGTTCTCATGTTAGGTGAGATTTGTTTGAAAAAATAAGTTTGAAAAGGTCTGACATGTATATGTCAACAATTTGACTGTAAGAGTCGCCGGTTGGTATTTTTAAATGGTTGCACCAACTCAACCGAGAAAATATTTACACAAAGATCTAGTGATGTGAAACTATTTAAATGGTCTGCAAAACCGAAATTTGTTAGAGTCCAGGGGCTTGATTAAGCAAAGGGAAGGTGTTAGGCTCCCCCTGACTTCCGTGATAACACGATTACCGCCACTTTCCAATTTAAACTTTTATCTGGATGTGTGTGTGTAGGTCTATGTGCAGTTATCTGGAAGTAATGCTATGCCTCGTTTACACCTATATACAAAGGGTTTGAGTTTTGTATAAAAGTTCAATTTTAACAAGATATAGCAATGATTTTTGTAAAATAGGTTTTTCAAACCCTTGTGCTCAATAGTAATTGAGGCCTTTGATACCTCCATTTTATTATGTGTTCGACTTGATTGCTTTTATTTTCGAGATGCGAAACATCTTCGAGAAAATAAGATACATAGCAATTCTGAACTCCTTGTGGGCATGAGAGCCATCTAAGAAAATTCAGACACCGTGAATAATTTACAAGCTGGCTGCAGCCAAAAATGTTCATCACTGGAGCTGAATATAGATTCAGGAACTGAATATGTGATCACATGATTCTTAGGATAACATGACAAAGTAATATGTACAAAAAGCTAAAGCAAGAACTAGATTTGAATAAATCTGAACTATTTCAGCTTCATCAGTTCCAATTTAGTCACCATGAACCGATTAAAGAGAGAAATAGCTAGATTGAGACAAATGCAGCCCATACCCAAAGCTAGAAAATGGATTAGATTTCAGTAAATCTAAACTATTCCAGCTTCAACGGTTCCAGTTTAGTCACCATGAACCGGTCAAAGTGAGAAATAACCAGATTTAGGCAAATCTAACCCGTAGGCTAAATAGCATTTATATATATATAAGCTGTAAATATATATATAAACTATCAACTGCCACGAAGGAAACTCTAGGCAGGATGTGAAATGTATATATATATATATATATATATATATATATATATGAAAGCAGTAAATGCACTGGATATTATATCTAGGCTCAATCAAATAGAGTTTGATGAAAAGATATATATAAGTATTTATATATATACAAAAGCAGTAAACGCTCCGAATATGATATTTAGGCTCAATTGAAGCATAGTTCGATAATATATGGGTCCTGTTGCCCCGGGCCAGGTTCGTGGGTCTACCTGTGACTGTCCAGGTTGCCCCGGGCCATGTGGGTCCCGTTGTCTCGAAGAACGTGCACTTATGCAACGTGCTGTTCGTCGAACCTTCATAACTTTCAATACGGGCATTTGATGGAGGCGTGTTATACCTTTCTGAAATGTTGTTGTCGAGATTTACACAATGACATGGGATAAGAGGTTGTACGAAGCCGGGAAGATGGGTCTATGACCAGATCTTCAAGTCTTCAAATTCTATCCGGTGTGCTGTCTTGTGTAGTAGTCACTTGGGATTTTGAGCTATGGTTCTTGTGGAACATTTTTGTATGAAATATGGGTTGAAATGATGTTGAGACGGCGTGCATATAGTATTGAGGTGGCAAAATAATGATTTTGCCCCTCACCGGGGTTATCTTCGGCTTTGTGCAGATGTAACAGTCGTTGCTCAGGGTTATCTTTGAGATTAGGCTGCTGTGAGTACTGAATATCCTCAAGGTTATCTCTGAGGTGCCTTTGACCTCTCGGGGTTGGAACTAAGTGTCCCGGGGTTGTCTCCGAGGTTAAAACTGACTATTCTGGGGTTATCTTCAGAACTGGAACTGCTTTCCTCGGGGTTATCTTCGAGGTTTGGAACTGAGCATCCTAGGGTTATCTCCAGGATTAAAACTGAGTATCTCGGGGTTGTCTCCGAGATTGAAAACTGAGTATCCCGTGGTTATCTTCGGGATTGAGCTGATATGGATTTCGAAGGTTATCTCTGGAAGACGATTTTACCCTCCTGCAGGGTTAGTAACAGGAATGTAAAATTTTGAGTGTCTACAAGAGGGACCTTCATGTCGACACCAGAATTAAGGTGACCTAGGTCGAACGTCAGACTAACGAGCTCAAGAAACTACACTACCACCTTCAGCAAGAGTACGTTGGTCTTGACAATCGTGCTAAAGAAATCCTCAAGGAAAAGGAGCTTCTGTCAGAGGGGAACAAGGATCTGGAGAATGCCATTCACGCCCTCGAGGATAATATATCTGATATGCATAATCGGATGATATCATTGATTCGAGAGAACAATGCCTTGGGGAAAGAATGTGCCGAGGCCAAGCAACTAGCAATCAAGGAATATGCCCACCCTTACGGATAAGATCATGACCTAGTTTATCGAAAGTTATGAAGCTTATCGAGAGAAGGTTCGGGCGAAGATGTCTGCTGCTGGACTCGATATTGCTGTCCTCGAATCCTCTGACGAAGAGTCCGAAACCGAAGATGGGGTCCCCAATACTTAGTTGGTTTAGGATTTTTCACTTATAATTTTTTGTAATCATTTTTCTTTTTGTAACTTTCCCAATCAGTTACATTTGTAACTTTCCCGATCAGTTAAGTTGTTTGTAACTTTTCTGATCGGTTTTGTTCAAAGCTTATCTGATCGTTTTTGTAGAAACATATGAATATAAATGAAGTACAAAATTTTTCGAAGAGAAATTCTTATTTATTTTATTGAAAGTGATAATAATTTGCATAGTCAAATGAAAGAATAACATAACTTTTACTGATAATATTTTCTAAGTCTTCCAACATGCCATGTAGTCTTTACTTCCAAACCGTCCATTGCTCGAAGCTAGCCGGTAAGTACCTAGCTTCGGCACTTCTATCACTTCATATGGCCCCTCCCAATTCGGCATTAACTTCCCCGTGTTCTGGGGGGTAGATGCTTCTGATTCCCGAATCACCAAATCTCCGACCTCGAACCTTATTTGTTTCACCTTTTGGTTAAAGTGTAGTGCAGTTTGCTTCTGATAGATAGCTAACCTTACCAGAGAGGAATCCTGAACTTCGTCCAGAAGATCCAAGTTTAGTAGTAGGCCGTTATCATTATATAACTCCTTGTACTGGTTGACCCAAAGTGTAAGAGAGTCTATCTCCACAGGTATAAGTGCATCAGTTCTATAGGCTAATCTAAATGGTGAATCCCCAGTTGTCGTCCTCGGGGTAGTCCGATAGGCCCACAGAACACTGAGTAATTCTTCGGGCCACCGACCCTTCAATTCATCCAACCTCCTCTTAATACCATTAAGTAGAGTTCGAATGGTGACTTCTACTTGACCATTTGACTGAGGGTGGGCAACTGAAGTCTTTCTATGTTGAATACCCAACTCCTTCAGAAAAGCTTCAAATTTTGACCTCACAAACTGTCTGCCATTATTCGAAACTAGGACCCTCGGGATGCCGAACCAATATACGATACATTCTTTGAGAAACTTAAGACATTCTTGTTCGGTGATCTTCTGTAATGGTTTGACTTCTACCCATTTGGTCATGTAGTTAATGGCTACGATCACAAAATTGACTTGCCCCTTTGCTTTTGGTAGTGGTCCCAAGATATCAATTCCCCACATAGCGAACGGGATCGGGGATAAGACGGAATACAACTCCTCGGGAGGATGATGAGGGATAAAACTATTCAGCTGACACTTAGGATAATTTTTGACAAAATCTTTTGCCTCTTAAAAGATGGTCAGCCAATAATACCCCTGCCTTAGAATTTTGTATGCCAATAATTTAGCCCTCACGTGATCTCTACAAATTCCTTCATGCATTTCCCGAAGTATGTACTCAGCTTCCGAAGGTGTCAAACACTTGAGTAGTGGAGAACTGAATGCCCTTTGGTACAGATCTTCGTCAATAAGGATGAAGTTTGAACTCCTGTGTTTGATCTTCCTTGCGTATATGCGATCTGAAGGTAGAACCTCATCAGCCAAATAGGAGATATAAGGCATAAGCCAGCAATCCAGTCGATCCAAAGCTAATACGTCCACTTTTGAACACTTGGTCTGTCCAATACTTCCAAATATACCAAGCCGGTAAAAAAACTTACTTCAGTCGTTGCCAATCGGGCCAAAGCGTCTGCTACTGTGTTGTCCGACTGATCTATCCCTTGGCAACTTTGCGAATTAAAGTATGTGAGCTTGTCTTTTACCCTGGCCAGGTATTTTGCTATCCTTGCCCCTCGAGCCTCGTACTCCCCAGATATCTGCTTAATGACCAACTGGGAGTCACTGTAAATAACCAACCTCTGAACCTCCAAGCTTTGGGCCAACCGAAGTCCAGCCAAGATCGCTTCATACTCTGCTTCATTGTTTGTGGCCTTGAACTGAAATCGAATGGCTTGTTGGACCTTGAAACCTTCGGGACTTGTCAAAATAACCCCTGCTCCACTGATGTCCGAAGTTGATGACCCGTCTATATAGAGAGTCCATGAAGTTTGTACTAGTTGGGTTTCGATAACCGAACCCACATCCGGTTCTGAAAAAGAACATTCTACCGCGAAATCTGTTAAGGCTTGCCCTTTAATTATCGTCCAGGGGTGGTATTCAAAAACAAATTGAGTTAATTCTATTACCTATGCGGTGAGCCGACCCGAGACTTCTGGCTTGTGCAGGACCTTCTTCAATGGTTGATCAGTATACACCACCACCAATCGACCCTGAAAATAGTTCCGAAGCTTCCTGATTGCTATGATTGGAGCATAGGCAAACTTTTCCAGGTTTGGGTATCTAGTCTCTGCATCTCGAAGGACATGGCTGACGTAGTAAACCGGGAACTGTTTTCACCCTTTGTCCCGTACCAATGTTGCTCCTACTGCCATCGAGCTTGCAACCAGATACAAATAAAAAGGTTCCGAAGGGATCGACTTCATCAACAGGGGTGCTGAAGACAAGTATCTCTTGATCCCTTGGAACGCGTCTTCACACTCTAAGGTCCATTGGAAACTTTTCTCGTTTTTCGGTCCCTTCAGCGTATCAAAAAATGGCAAACACCTTTCGGCGGATCTTGACACAAACCTCTGAAGGGCGGCTATCTGACCTGTCAACCTCTATACATCCTTATAGGACTTCGGTGATTTCATATCTAAGATTGCCTGGATCTTCTTCGGGTTTGCCTCGATGCCCCTTTTGCTGATCAGATATCCCAGAAATTTTCCTGACCCCAATCCGAAGGTGCACTTGGTCGGGTTCAGACACAGCTTTCATTCTCTGATTGTTTCAAAGCGTCTTTCTAGGTCCCCCAGATGGTCTCGGACTGACATACTTTTTACAATCATATCGTCCACATAGACCTCAATGCTTTGGCCTAACTTCCTTGTAAACACATAGTTCATCATCCACTGGTATGTCGCTCCGGCATTGAGCAGTCTGAAGGTCATCTTCCTATATGCATAAATGGCCCAATGCATGATGAAACTGGTCTTCGGGATATCCTCTTTCCTCATCGAGATCTAATGGTATCCCAAAAAAGTGTCCATGAAACTCAGCATGCCATACTCCGAAGTGGCATCGATAAACTGGTCAATATTGGGTAAAGGATAGAAATCCTTTGGGCAGGCTTTATTCAGATCTGTATAGTCAATGTATATCCTCCATTTCCCGTTCTGTTTCTGAACCAATACCACATTCGCCAACCATTCGGGGTAGTCAATCTCGAAGATGAAATCTGCCTCCAGAAGTTTGGCAAAATCCTCATCAATAATCATTTGTCTCTCTGGAGCAAAAATTCTTCTTTTTTGCATGACCGACTTCTTTTGGGATTTACATGCAACCTATGTAATGCAACTGACTCATAGACCACTGGCATATCACTGGGTACCCAAGCAAAGATGTCGGCGTAGACCCGAAGTAGATCTATTAGCCCGGTCCAAAATGGTTCTGTTAATCCCAATCCAATTTTTATCAATTTCTCCTCATTCCCCGGGATCAACTCCACATCCTCTGTCTCTTCGGCAAGCAAGCGACTCTGTACTACCCTTAGTGAATGACTCTATCTCAATGGCCATTGTTTGCTTCTGCTTGTTTATCCCAACTCTCGAGGAGATCAACGTATTCCGATAACACCTTCGGGCGATATCGAGATCACCTTTTACCTCCCCAATCTTGTTCGGCATTGGAAACTTGATTTTGAAGTGAGGTATGGACGTAACTGCTTGCAAGGCTGCCAGGGTCGGCCTTCCCAAGATTGCATTGTATGCCGAATCTACCTGGACTACAAAAAATCTGACCATAACCTCGACTTATTGAGGTGCTGTGCCAAACCTAACAGGTAACTCAATCGTGCCCGACACTTGCACCGGATCTCCACTGAATCCGTACAATGGGCCTTCCCCTCAGCTCCATCTTCTTTCCATCTAGATCCATCCTCTGGTAGGCATGGGTACAATGGGCCTTCTCCTCATATCTACCGGTCCGACCTGGGTTATTATCACCAACACCCCATCATGTGATTCTATGGGATCTGTGGGATATATAGTCCTCGTTTGAAAAAGAAATAACTATCCCCGGGAAGGTTCTATCTTTTCTTGTCGAAGACCCTGCAACCGATAATACTGCATCGGGATGCTCACTTCTTTTCTTTTCGGTCACATGCCCTACAGAACCTCTAGAAATAACGTCGATTACGCCTCGAACAGGCTGGTTCTGTTTTGGTTGTGTATCCCGTGCCAACCCTCTGCTTTCTTCCCTCTGCCGTGTTTTGGCATTTTCCCGACTTGCTATATATTGAACTAACTGGTCATTCTGCACATTCTTCTCTATTAAATCATTCAAGTCAAAACACTTCTCTGTTGTATGCCCCAAGCTCTGATGATATTCATAAAATTTATCCCGATTCCTTTTCCTAGGCTTCGGGTTCGTCGAGCATGGCTCATAACATGACTTGTTTCAGATTTCCTCCAGTATCTTGGCCCGATCGGTATTGAGGGGAGGTTAGACCTTGTTGACGTTTCTATTCAGGAAAGGTGGTCGACCACTGCCTGATCCTGCCCCCCCCCCATTATTGTTCTTTTTCCCCTGGTTATCCGATCTCCCTTGATTATTGTCCGAACGCTGATAGTTCTGTTTGTATCTATCTTTAGACTTTTCATAGGACTAAGAGTGTGGCTTGAAGTTTCCCATAGCTTCCTCTATGGCAATGAACCCTTCGGCCCAATGGAAAGCTTCAATCAAATCAGTAGGAGGATTGATTACCAGATCTTTCATCAACTTTTTTGATTTCCCTATATTAAGACCTGTTGTGAAAAATCCCAAGGCCTAAGGGGAATTTAACTCAGCCACCGATCCTACTGCTTCCCAGAACCTCTTGACATACTGACCAAGGCTTTCATTCGAACGTTGCCTCACATGCATGAGGGAAGTAGTGATCTTCCCTTTTCTTTTATTGCTCCCAAATTGAGCATTGAATTTTTCCCAAAGGTCATTCCACGAACTGATTGATCCCGAGGCCAAGGTCCTCATCCATTCCCGGGCACTCTTCTTTAAAGTTGTGGCGAACATATGGCATTTAGCAGCATCCGAATGCCAATAGTAAGTCATCAGTTTGTCGTACCCGTCAGAATAGTCATAGGGATCTCCCAATCCATCATACGTCTCCAATGGGGGCATCTTCTTCTTCGGGTCGGCCGTGACCTGATTGATTTCGGGTGAGAATGGTGAACTGGGGCAGCTAGAGGGTGTTCCCATCTAATTTTTTGCTGCCAACAACTTTTCCAACTCTGGAACCCTTCTTGCGAGGGGATCGGACTCCTCTTTACGAGGGGACGACCTAGGCATGTCCCTCTCGTATTCAGGAGACGCGACCCTCCTCCTCTGTCCCGATCTACCCTGGTGCTCAAACTTTCGATCCAGGAAACGACTCCTTCTTCGACTTCTACATTCCCGAGAGCGACTCCTGAGTCCGCTCTTGTTCCTTCTAGCCTCATCCTGACAAGGCGTCCGCGATCGGCTCCGATGTCTGGACTTCTTGGACGAGGCCTCTTGTTCACCAACCATTCTGGCCATATGTTCTTCCAGTTCTTCCTACTGAAGGCGTAGGGCCATCATGGCGTCTTGGTTCTGCTGCATCTTTTTCTATAAAATGAACTCAGCCCGATCCTTCCCTCACATTTCATATGCTCAGGACTGGTTATCCTCGGCATGACTGAGGGGGATGGGAATGTGCTGACTGGCTAAAAACAGTTGCCGTGTTGACTGGGCATGCTCCGAATTACGTTCCTGGTTCTTTGGCCCCAGTCTGTCTTTCACTGACCCTCTCACTTGGGTCGTCTGGTGAGTTTTGGCTTTTCCCTGGTTTGAAGCACTACTATCCCTACTCGCCATGACTTTCAACCGAAAAATTTCAGAGTGATTGTAAAAGGACTAAAAGCCCTCCTTCTAGTGCCAATGTTAACGCCAAGTTCTGCCGGCGCGTCCAATCACCAAATCTATGCGCTTAAACCTGTACAGTAACAGATCACACGTGAAGCTTGACGACTTATACCGTCGGGTGATAGCTCTGGTGTGAGAATGAGTACAGGTTGGTACAAGGTTTAACAATGGAGGCTTTAGTATTTAGTGCTCGATCAAAAAAGTATTACCTGTTAATTGAAGTCAAACCTTGTATTTATAGTCATTCTCGTCACCTTAAAGTCCACTTTCGAATCGGACTAGGACTCCTAAGCATGGTAGCTACCATTGTTTGGGTCCCACACAACCTACTTAAAAGGTGCAAGTTAGATATGATCCAAACACTTATCTTTGGAGTTAATTATTCAAATATTGTTAGGACTAGAATCTTTAACCGTACAATCTTCTTAATACTCCAAACTACCTACGAGGGCCAACCCACTGTATGGGCCTAATCCAATTGAACTCCTGTAAACCGGTC
Source organism: Panax notoginseng (assembly GCA_016801055.1). Lineage (NCBI taxonomy): Eukaryota > Viridiplantae > Streptophyta > Magnoliopsida > Apiales > Araliaceae > Panax > Panax notoginseng. Next base: position 205,039,432 of record CM029016.1, read on the forward strand.
AAGGCTTCGGCCCAAAGAACTCGGACGTCCGACCCCGAACATCACCAAATCGAACCAGACTCGGACGCCCGAACCCGAACACCACCAATTCCCTTGTTAGCTTCGGCCCATTGGGCTCAACAACCCCTTCTCGACTCAGGCCTTCAGCCTACATAGAAGTCGGTAAATTACGCCCGAAAACTTATTAACTGATCTATACTTTTAAATTTATTTGATGAAAGATTTATGTGAAATATCTCAATACATGCATAGTTCCCCTCTTAATTTAGTATGTGGGGGAATGGGGATGGAACCCGAAGTATATATGTGGCAGGAAAAACACAATCAAAATAGACATAAAGATCATAATACGATAAAATGTGTCGAATTAATTATAAATGATTAACATGAAAAATGGCCCCATATGTTCTTGTCTGTACACTATTTTCATCCTTGATTTTAACTTATTAGCAAGTCCCTAGCTCCTTCAAAATATATGATCCTTTATCGTGTTACACAGAGGTTAGTTTTGTACTATTAATTATATCTTGTGAAAGAATTTTGAGTAATACCCAAATTTATGGACAAATTTGTGTCAAATGGATAAGCTAATTGGACAATTTTTCATTTTAGCCTCATTAATTGATCCAAATTCCATGTAATTGAAGAGTACTTGCACACTTGCACTAGTTGGTGCATTCCCTAATGGCTAGAAAGTTGCAAATCTCTTGCTATTACAAATGCAACAAGTTTCTATAGGCTTGCATATAGCTAGAAAGTTGAAAACAACTTTATGAAATCCAAATTCCAAATTAAGTGGAACAAATAATATATAAATTAATTAATAATCACTAAATCAAGTAAATAATGTAATAGTCACTGTGTTCTTAGTTTTTACATGGTTAATTAAAGAGCCACCATGCACATATAGCAACTCCAATCCATTAACTTAAAAGTGTTTACTTAATCAAATCCTTGAAACATAATTCCCCATTACTTTCCATAACCCCAGAAATCCATCTCTCCACGCAGTGACAACTGATTAATTTGACGCATAGATGAAGCATTAGGATCTTCATGAAGCCTATCTATCATCTCCCATTCATTCAAACCTTCTTCTCTTCCACCTGTAACCATATTCTGGGACGACGGCTCGCATGTCCTAATTTCTAGGCCCGTTTCACATGTTTGGTACCGAATATTCTCACTCCCACTGTCACATTGCTCTCTAGGGTTTGTCATTAGTTGCTTGACCATCAAGGGAGCTTCGGAATGGAGCGTTGGGAAGTCGTCGTAGCCTATTGGCTGCTTGTGCGTAGGAATGAAGGTTTGTGCTTGAATATTGTGGGGATAATGAGGCAGGGCTACTGGAATGTGGGAATAGTCGAGGCCAAGATCGAAGTTTTGCTGGTTGTTGTGTTGATTTAGGAGGTACTGATGATGATGATTTTCGCGGTGGGATGGTAAACGGGGTTGATTGTTATTAGTGGCTGAATTAATGTTGTTTAGTTGATCTATAAGTACTGATGAGCTACCTCCTCCTCCTTCATTTCCAATCTTGAACAAGTTCTTCTTCTTGAACACCCTGCAAATCACCCAACTATCTTCCTATACATGCATAAAGAACAAATTAAGCAGATGAAAATTATATGATTTATATATATGTTGACTAATTTGATGAATGTAAATTGCGCTTAACGTGAATCTTTTTGTTATTAACTCCTATGTTATGTACTCCTTCCGTCCTTTAATATAAATCATTTTAGAGAAGTGTTTTTGTCTCTTAATATAAATCGTTTGAGAATTTCAAGTACGCATTAATTGTTTAGTTTCCAATATTATCCCAAATGTTAAATATAATTTTGGTTCTCTTGTTATTTTTTACCCAATAAACAAAACTCTTTTTCCAATACAAGGACAAATATATAGACAATTGATATTGTATTTAATGTTATTCAATTATTTTCTTAATACTTGTGCACAATTCTAAAACGACTTATATTAAGGGACGGAGAGATTTGATATCTAATATCCACATAAATTTTTCATTATACGAAGGGAAAAAATAAATAAAGACTAATTTTCAAATATATAAAATCATGCATGTGGACGTTGTGTTCTTCCCCATATGTAATAAATATTTTAGCTATTAATGGTCAAAGATAATGCGTGAGATGAGATTAAAGCCCAACAATCTCTTTGGTAATGCATAGATGTTGTTAGCTAGCTGGGCTATTGAATTTAGTTGACTTTAAAAATAGGAAATCAACGTAGTGGCACATGCTTGTGTAAACTTTGGATATCAGTAGAGCAACATGAGTAAATATTCAATATAATTGGTGACTTCATTATCTGAAAGCTATTGCTCTCGTGATAAAAGAGATTGGACACATTATTGTTACTACTATCAACCTTATACTACTCTCCGTCTTTAAATTTAAAATTACATTAAGTAAAGTAGAAAAAATAAAATAGGACCAAGGGAGTAGTAATTACCATATTTGTTACTTTCAAAATTTTAACAAATTTATATCAAAATTTGAATTATAAATTTTAATTGTTTGAAATTAATTCAAAAGGTCTAAAATATATGCATCTCACTTTTTAACAAGGGGGGTGAGAGAGAAAGAAAACTCCTAATTAAGGTCAAACATACTGGGAAAGAAGGCCAAATAATCCATAAAAGTGCACCAGATTGACTCATGGCATTTCAGTATATGGATTAAACTGCAAAACTAATACTGCTACTACTTAGCAAAAAAAATTCACAATTAATTATACCTAAAATTTATTACTTTTGTGCATATATATGGTACCTGACTTTATTACATAGTAAATAGGTACCTTGTCATACAATTAATAGTTCAAAGTCGTATATGGTATAATTAACAATACAAAACTAACCCAAATGGTATAATTTTGTCGTTCTAATTGTACCATAAGATAGTGGTTTGGTATATTGTCAAAAAATAATAAACTCAGTATACAATTTTGCATTATAGTGATATATATGGCATGATATATATTGATTCCACGCAGTTCAAATATGGGCATTCTATTTGACCAATTTATAAAATAAGTTACATTTTAAATAGCAGAGAGTCACATTTTAATTGACTTTTATTATACAAGTTCTATACCATTAAAACTTATGTTATATAAATGTAACTTGTTTATATAAAGTACCGCTCATTTTGAACAGTCTAGACTCTAGAATCAGTATCCATGCGAGACACACAGATTAGTAGGTTTTTAGTAATCTTACACTGCTGGTGGTTGTGAGATTTCCTTGAGTGTCATGCTCACCATCTTCAAGCCTATACTCATGCATGATCCAGTCAGTCTTTTGGCCATGAGGAGCTCTCCCACGATAAAACACAAGGGTTTTCCTCATACCAATCTTCTTGAAGCTGTTTCTTATGCATTTATCCCTCCCTGTTGCCTTCCAAAACCCTGCATTTGTTGCCCTGTTTGTTCTTGATCCTGTTGGATACTTCCTGTCCTTGTGGCTGAAGAAGTACCACTCGTTCTGTGGCGTCGATCCGATCTTACATTTCTCTGTAATTATTATTCAATATATGTTATCATTCTTCTCAACAAAATGAGACTTTTTGGTTATTGAAATTTTAGATTCATAAAGTTATAGCAAAAACACATTAAAATAAGGTGGTTGATACGGTTAAAACAAAAATAATATTGTCAGGGAATAAGTATTGTTTCTTAAAGTGTTAAATGTCACTAAAATAATTACAAAAATATGTATACTTGCTATACTATCATAATTTTTTGTCTAACAATATCAACAACATAAAATAAAGTAAAATTATATTCTTTCAAGCACTGTAGTTTCATGTGCAACCCTAAAGTTCCTCTTTTTCTTAAGCAAATTCCCTTGCATGTCACTTATATATATGGTACTCCCTCCATCTAAACAAGAGTCTCATTTACAAAATTCATAAATTTTAAGTATATTTTATGTTTATACCATAATAAATTCAGTTAGTTATACTTTAGTATTGATCAATGACATAATATATAATATAATTTTTTTATGGTAAATTCAAGGTCATTGTATCATTTTATATTAAAATGAGACGCTTTGGGAACACTGGGTTAATTTACTAGTAACTAGCTCCACATGAACTCTAGGCAGCATAAACACACACTTGTAATTAAGGAGATTTATTATTTAGCGGCTAAGCCCATGAAATTATTTAAAAAACATTTTCATACTCAATAAAAAGGAAATATATTTCAGGACTTTACCTAGTTTCACAGTCCAAACAATTGTTCTGCTATTTTATTCATTATTGTCATTGAAAAGAAATAATAAAAATATTTGTCTATCAAGAAGAAGTGTCAGAGAAAAGTTGAATAAAATTTCAAGATACTATAAATATGATTGGGATATATATGGCTATCTGAAACTATTAAAAATTGAATGTTGGAATGTCAATTAAGAATCAAACACAGAGGGAATTTGGTAGTTATTGAAATGAATATATAAATTACATTTTTAAAGCTTTGATACTTTTCATATAAATTACTCCTCATTTTAAAATATAGGATGAATATGGATTTTTTGAAATCAAATTGAGATATTTGAGACGAGGAGTAATTTATATGAAAAGTATGAAAATGTAATTATGAAAATTATGAACTACATAAAAAGTACAAATAAATACAAAGTTTATTGTATTTAAAAATTAAATGAAACACATCAATTTTAAATCTGAAAAATATCTTATATTGATTTTGAAAAATAAAACTTGATGTCATATTTTGAAATGGAATGATTATCAATTATCAAACTTGACGAATTATCAGACATATGATCTCTTTGGCTGCCAAATACTCATAAATGAAATGAAATTTCGACTTAATTATTAATTGAAGGTCAGTTAACTTGTTTTATTTTTGGTACATCTAGAAAGTATTGTATGGAGATTGTATGATTTATAAATTAAATTTCAATCGTAGATCTCCAATGTAATTAATAATATGTTTTATTAAGATTTTACTAAAGATTGGCTAAGGCATACTTTGATTAATTATTTTTTCTTATTATATATATGTCCAAGAGGAAACCAAAAGAATTTCGGTTAGGTATCCATGAAAAAAGAAGATATTATAAACCATAAAAATATAAATAACAAAAGGGTTGGTTAATATATTATCCCAACGTCATTAAAACTAGGAAGAAAAGAAAAGAAAAGAAAAGAAAAACTTATACTAGCTAGCTAGTTACAAAATAGAATAGGGCATTTAAGTTAATTACTGACCTTGCAAGTCCCATGGCTCAATTTTATTCAAATCCACCTCTCTTAAGACCTCCATGTCAAATTTCTGAAATGAAATCTTCTTCTTCAAGTAGTAATGAAGAAGCTCTTCATCCGTCGGGTGGAACCGAAACCCCGGTGGAACCCCACCATTTGATGAACCCATTAACAACAATTCTCTCTCCTCTTTCTCTCTCTAAAACTCTCTCTATATACATATATGAAGGTATCAATAATTTCAAAGTGGGGAGCTGCCTGCCAAAAGCTTTTAAGTTAATTTATATATATATATATATATATATATATATATATATATATATATATCATTGGGCCCTTAATGTCAAATGTCAACTACGTGTGGCAAAGTTGACGGCCGGTGACTACGCCGGCGGGGAAGCTTAAAGCAAAAGCTATAACGTAAAAAGCAATTCAGTGGAACAAGTACTATATATATATATATATATATATATATATACACACACACACACACACACTGACACACATATACATACACGTATGATCAATAATTTGCACAATTAGTTCACCCTAGCTAGCTATTTGAAATGTCATTTCTACGCGCATCTATGGAGCGTGGACCCGCACTCAAACTGAATAACATGGCCTCTAGATAGATATGTACCCAAATCCAAGATTCTGTGGGGGGGGGGGGGGGGGTTTGGAGCTTGTTAGCATGAGAAGTAACAAGACCCAAAATTTTGTGAGGTGTTTTATATAATTGTTATCATGTGCAAAGTTCAAGTAACTAAGTAAACCATAGTTTGTTGTTAGTGTTGGTTACAACAACAGTGAAATCACATAAAATGCATAAAAAAACGTATGATTTTGTTTTTCCTTAATTACAAGAACAAGAAGGAAAATTGATGATCGGTAATACTTCTTTCTTGGGAGAAGTAGACTTTGTGTTCTTCTTCTTCTTCTGTTTTTGTTCCCTTTTCTTTTTTGAATATTGAACTAAATATGCATGCTACTATATATTTATTCAGAGGAGGGGAAAAGGTCATTGTATTTTGTAAAGACTCGAACCATGCTCAAGATTATAGTCATGAGCACGAGCGGCAACCAACTAGGCTACTCCTAATCTAACTTGAATTTTGATTTCAGACAATTTAAAATAGACAATCTTTTAAGACAGTCTATAGAAACCATTGCATTGTCATAAAAGAGAGAGTTGCATTTATGTCATTTGATATATAGATAATATACAAGTGTAACCCTCATTATACAAATGTAACTTGTTTTTATAGAACTGTTCTAATGTATTACCCAATTTTGACGGCCTCAAACCCAAATTCACACCCCACTTGTTTTTCAGATTATCATTTGCATGTTGTAATTATTTTGTCCCACGCAAAGCAACCTTTTATACTGTAGTACCTAACTGAAAATGTGGAGTACATGACAAGCTTATATTGATATATGGGATGTGGCTCACAAAGTTTCAAAAACCCCTTTTTGGTGTTTTAGTTAATCCTGATGGAAATATAGTTGAAGTGAAATTGTAAATGCATTGATGGGTTGGTTGAATGCACACTTAGGTTTGAGACGTAAGGAACACAAAGATCATAGTCACTTAACTTGGGACATTAGGGAATATATATTTTCATAATAATGTTTGATATTTTCACACATAAGACTCACTTTTTAATCAAACTATAGTTAAAAAAGTGAATTCTACGTGTGAAAATATCAAAAATATCAGTTTCCTATAATTATAATGGCTAAATAAAACAACTATTTTCATTTGCATGAAGATGTCAATATCACTATATAAAAGAAATTACTAACTTTCTTTTAAGTTCACATAGGTTATGCTTGTTTACGAGGATTATACTTGGGATATGACTATTAATCCTAATTGTTTTGTTGTTTTCAAATTTATACTTGAGGCTATTAATTAGTCTTGGGATTATAAAATAGTTTAATAGTCTTGACATTATACTTATAATTTGGAATAAGAATTATAATCTTATGATTAATAGTCTTGAGATTATAATTCCGAGATTATAATCCTTGCAAACAAAGATAGCCATAATGTTTAGATCAAAGGGCGTAAAAAGAAGCATATAGAATGGAAAGAATGAATTTCTAATTTTGTGGTCCTATCCAAAATTTTTAAATTTATATTTGGGTTCTAATAAAATTTTATTTTACCGAATGAAAAAAAGGACAAATAAAGATAACATATCTGTCAATTAAGGTATATATTTTTTGATAAAATTGAATGAAAAATGTTGAATGAGTAATTATATCTTGAATAAGCTGAATGAAATAGAAATTTTGTTTGAAATTACTAAACATGCACTAAATGAAAATAAATGTTTGATAATAGATCCGTCTAAAACATCTAGAAGAGTACTTTTTCTATTTTAACATTCTGAATTGTTTTAAACATGTATATTTGGAGATTCTAAGTTGAAATTTTATCCGGAGACTAAATAAAAACCCACTGTATGATAAAAATCCAACTGGCATAATAGTGAGATATCTTAAATTGTTTTAGTTTCTTACTTCATATGCCTATTTTAAATTTCCATTCTCTCTCAAGAACTTAACCCCCTTTTTTTAAAATAAATAATCATAAAATACTTGTACCAAAATATTTTTCACTTTTATTATGGTAAAAAGTAATAGGTAGAATTTTTAACCTCTATATATAGTAGTTTCACAACCAAAAAGATAAATATTTTTGGTGGGCGATTTTACTAGTTTGACTTTTTTAATTTTGGTAAATAGTTTGACTCACCTTTTCCATTGTGATATGTTGCTAAAACTTTAAAAATATTAGGAATATAATTCAATCGTTATTCATATCCCTCCCCCAATTCCAGCCCAGAGCCTCAGACTAGTAAGTACCCCTTTCTTTCAAATAGTCATCTGATCAAGGAGCCCCTAACCATAAATTGAAGAGAAAAAAGGAATTGCATGCTTAGTTTTCTAATGGTTGGCTTTGAATGTTCTGTAGCTTTCCGTTCTTACTGTGAAATTGAAGAGATTATTATTAGATGGAGTTACGGATCAAGATCATAACTTAGGCTATTCACATGGAAGATCATCGGAGAAGATGGGACGGTGAAGGAACACAAAGTATAAAGTATTTTTTTAATTTCTATGCTAGTAGTTGAGTAAATAAGTCATAAGCGTTTGCTATTAACGATTAAGTAGAAAAATCCAACTTATTCGCTCAGGCTTGTTAATAATTTTTTCAAGCCAAACAATTCAAATAACTTACCGATTCAGATTTTATGTCATTTTGCTCCATTAAGTGGTTATCAAACAACACTAAGTTGGGTAAAGAAGTTACGCTTAATCGTTATTTTATTACTGCATGTTGCATGGCCGCAAAAGAGAGGAGAAAAATATTAGTATCTCTGACTCTCGGGATCCGTCTCTCCCTAAATTTCTCTCATTTAATTTTTTTTTCTTTTTTCTTAAAAATTATTTAATTTCTACAAAAAAAAAATAATGTTACAAAATATTTTTCATATAATAATGGGTCATATTTATTATTTATGTGAAAATAATCCCACTTGTTTTATTTCATGCTTTAACTCGAAGTTCAAAAAGGGAAACTACAGAAGTTGTGGGGTGACTGCCAAAACGATATAAGGTGGCACCTCTTGGGTGATGCGATGATACTACACTAAACTCAAGCGAGAGCAGATTCTCTGTCCCTATTTTCTCTGTTTTCTTGTGTCTCCCTACTTAAATTTTGACATTTATTTTTTTATTTAACACCAATTAACTCTAAAATTAAATAAGAGACTATGTATCAAAATTTAAGTGGGAGACACAAGGGGATAGAGAAAATAGAGACAAAGTATCTGCTCTCGACTCAAGCTGCAGTTATTAATACTTTTTGTGATAATTTTTTTAAATAATTTAATAAGATATTATTAAAATAATATATTAAATTTTATTATACTACGGTTTGATTTAAATTTAAAATTTAAACCGGATAATTACATAATCAGCAAGATGTTAAAACTTGAAATTACCAACACCATTGTACAACTCACTTTTCTAACCCCACGCGTTCAACAACACTTCACACTACATGGTTTATGTGCACTAAAAAAGAAACAAACGATCCCGAGGAATTAACAAAGCTTATAATTATAGGGATATTTGATTGTAAGAGAAGCAAGTCTTTGGAAAAACAGCTACTAAACCTTCTTGGGATTCTCACTCTTTATTGGCCCTCCAATTTTTAAATATGCATTATTATTAACATAGATTTAAAATTGGAACTCTTTCCATGCATCAGGGAGTTAATTATATACTCCATCCTTTTTAAAATATGATACTATTATTATTGAAATTTTAAAGTTCATTTCACACATTTTTAATTAAACTCAAAATTAACATTAATTCTTTTAATTAATAAAATGATGAAATTTATAAACAATTTCAAAAGTATTATTTATTGTAATTTTTATTGTTTCATAATTTTTATTAAATTATCTAAATTTTAAATTTAAAAATAAATCAAATTAATTTTTAAAAGTCAATAATAATCATATAATTTAGAAACGTATGAAATATTATATATGTCTATCATTATAGATGCAGGTGAATATACATATATATATATATATATATATATATATATATATATATATAGGGTCCGGTTCCAGTCCGGACTCCCGGACTTTTTTAAAATACGGACCTTTTTTTTTAAAACAACTAAAAAAAAGTTAAATATTTTATGGAACTGAAATTTTTTCATAATACAGTATTTTGGGCGTGATTTGGATACATATAACAAAACAGACTATACAGACCTATTTTGTTATATGTGTCCAAATCACGCTCAAAACATTATATTATGAAAAAATTACAGTTCCATAAAATATTAAACTTTTTTTTTTAGTTGCAAAAAAAAAATCCGAATTTTAAGAAAGTCTGAGAGTCCGGACTTGATCCGTGGCGTGTATATATATATATATAATAGCCACATCTTATTGGGATATGCACATGTAGGGCACGACCTTAAGGGAAGTTTTAGCTCAAATTAATTGCTTGATTCATTTGCACTCTACCCTTCTGTGTATACAGTATTTACTTTTACTTTTCTTTTTCTTTTTCTTTTTCTTTTTCTTTTTCTTTTTACTTTCCCATGCGTTTAATTTGTTATAACAATAAGATGTTTAAAGCTTGGTGTAGGTGAGTGTAATTCTTGTGTTGAAACAATTAAAATATGATAAAGATAACTCGGGAACTACTAAGACGAGCTCCTATTTAAAATGTTAAAAAGACTGATTTTTACGGTATATTTTTTTTACGAGAACTTGTACCATGACAATTTATTTCTAGAGAAGTATTTTATCATAGAGACCTAAGGGAGACGGGGAAAGGAGAAGTTGAGAAATTAAGAGACATTTATGCTTCGTTTGGATTGAAAAAATAGAATAAAGAATGTAGAATGAAATGATCTATTGTATTTTAGTTGAAATTAGTTATTCTATACTCTTTCTCCCAAAAGAAAATAAAATAATCTATTTCATTACTCTAATCCAAACGTAACATTACATTTTCATATAAAGTGATTTATGATATTGGCAGTAGAGTGATTCTCTCTCTCTCTAGAATGTAATATGTAAATAATGAGATAATTTCTTTGACAATGGAGTATGTATTGATCGGAATTTCATGAGTTGTCACGCTCTTGACTAGGACTGTCAACGGGTCGGGTCCTGACCCGAACCCGAGCCATTTAGTCGAATCTGAATCTATTTTCAAAACCCGATTACTCGATAACCCGATAAGTAAATGGATCGGATTCAGATATATATCGATCCGACCCGATAATAACCCGATCCAATAAAAATATGATATGCCTTGAATGTTTTATTGGAGTTAGCAATCTGCAACTAATTTTCATGATGCCTTGAATGTTTTATTAAAGTTTTATTGCTTGAATGTGTGCATGTTACTTGGCTTAATCGAATCGGATTATCGGAGCATTATCGGATTCGGATCCGGTCCTTAATATATGAGATCCGTCGGATTATTGGATCCGATCCGAATCCGATAATTTCTTGGCGGTTCGGATTCGGATCACCCCCGATCCGATCCGATAAGGACCTGTTTACAACCCTACTCTTGACTATATAAATTCATAATTTTTTAAATTTTTTTATAGCAAATTTTGTGTGATAACTCGAACAAAAATAGTGTTAAATGATAAAAATAACGTATGCAACTATTGTTATAATAAATGCAACAAAAATTTATTAATTTGCATAAGGGTGTGATAATTTTAAGGAATCTAAATCTAGGTATGTACCTCTAATATTTTCAGAAATTACCTGATGGTCAAATGTCCAAAGTACCTTTTTGAAATGAATGTCTGAACTATTTTTTTAAAGAGTGATAAAAGGCAATATTTTGTTGGTCTCTTTTGAGTTGGAAAAAAAAATCAAGCTTTTTAAGAAAAGTTGTTAATTTTGACATAATCTAGTGACAAAATAATGTTATTGATATTAAATTGAAGTGATGAATTAGATTTTAATGAAACTTTTATAAAAAAAAAAAAAAAAAAATTTGTTTACTGTTACATATTAAAAGAAGATGACTCTCAAAGGCGTAGGGGAAAAAGTTGATATCCCTCATTTTTTTTTATCAAACAGTCTAATTATATTATCCACCGAAATATATTCAAATTATCTTTTACCAACAATTTCGCCCGCTACAAGAAAAAGGCTTAATTTTGACAAATTTATCTGTCGGAAATGAATCAATTCTGTCGAAATTAGTCTATTTTCGACGGCAAATTCCGTTGGATACATAGGCTTCGGGATTAATTCCGTCGACAATTCAATCGGAACTAAATAAAATCGACAAAATAATTTCGACTACTTTTCCGTCGGAAATAGTCTATGTTCGACGAACAATTTTCGTCAGCATTATCTATGTCGATGTTAAGCCAAGTTACGCTCGAAAATAATCATTTTTCGGTCGGAATTAGTATTTTTTTTTTAAATGGTAAAATATAAGATCGGCAGAATTTTCGTCTGGAATACCTTATTCCGTCGAGTTTAACAGGAATTTTTTTAATTAAATTTTTAAAAATTGCATTTTCAAAGTTTTTAAACCCTATTTTTGTACCTGTAACATGTTTATCCCAACAACACATACAGTAATATATTTCACATCCAACATAACTATAAAATCCTGTTTTATCTCATCATTTCAAACGTAAACTAAGTAATTAATGTTAATATGAAGTAACTGATTAACAATAACAAATATACATACATTAATGTTCCATAAATTATACAATATGATTTACAAAACTCATACCACTCAACTTAACTCAACTACAAATGATCTACACTATAATGAATAAATCCGTGTCTATAATTTAATGAATAAATTTATACAAATGAACTATAAACTACTCCTGTAGGAGGATCATCGGGACAACGATGCTACTGCGGTGTATGAAAATCAGCGTATGGAAAAAAGTTGATATCCCTCTTTTTTTTTTATCAAACACTCTAATTATATTATCCACCGAAATATATTCAAATTATCTTTTATAAAAAATTTCGCCCACTACAAGAAAAAGGCTTAATTTTAACGAACTTTTCTATTGAAAATGGATCTATTATGTCGAAATTAGTTTATTTTCGACGTAAAATTCCGTTGATAATTCCGTCGGATATAGGCATCGAGATTAATTCCGTCGACAATTCAGTTAGAAAAATCGACAGAATAATTTTGACTAGTACAAAATAGTAAATAGATAATATTTAAACCATAACGTTGTTATAAAAAATATTGTGGTATTTTTTTTCTTTTGTAATTAAATATGTAAAAACGTTGTGAATTTACAAGGGTAATTTTTAATTTTAAAGTTATAACGTTTTTTTTAAAGAAAACACGGAGTTTTTTAAAGAAAATACGGAGGTTTGATTTGTATACCTGCTTGAAAAACACTGAGGTTTCATCGTTCTTTTTTTTTCTCTCTGCTCTTGTTGTCTCCTCTGGAACTCCCGAAACGCCGCTCCTTCCCCGATTCCGACCTCCGCTTCGCTCGTGACGACGACATTGTCAAGATCATCGGGGTATATTTCTAGGGTTTCTTATTACTACTTATTTCCCCGTTTTTGTTTGTTTCTATATCATTGAAAATCCATTATAATGCTGAAAGGGCAAATATTTAACCCAAACCCCTTCTTTCATTTTCAAGTAATTTCGCTACATCCCGGTCGGTATTATCGATTTTGTTATCCGATTTGGGTATGTACTTATCGTTGAATTGGGGGTTGTGTGCTTATCTCCCTCTTCTTTTGGTGTTTCTCAAAAGCTTCAGTGCCTCTAGGTATTATCAATTTATTTTTCAATTTCTAACTTTGGGTGTGTTTATCGTTGAATTTGGGTATGTTGGTTGATGTATGTTTGACAGATAAGCATACAATACTACATGAAAGATGAGCAGAAGTTACAACCTTTTGAAGCTCAGGTTAATTTTGGTTTAATTCAACTTCCTTGGATTATCAAGCCTATTTGGGGTCTTCTCACTGATATCGTTCCCATCAATGGATATCGGAGGCGGCCTTATTTAATCTTTGCTGGTAAATTATGAATATCCACTTTAGTAATAATTATTTCATGTGTATTTTTTGTTGATTTATTGCCAAATTATGTACTACTATATATTCATTTTTCAAAATGTTTACATGTTAAATTGCTAGTGCAATTATGGTTTAATTTTCTAGGACTGTCCCTCAATCTTAGTTTTCTGTCAAAGATCAATCACCTAAAAAACTTTGTTGAGAACTTAAATTAATTGTTATGATTTCCTTAAAACATTTAGTTTATGGGCTATCGCCTACTTGTTAGGGCTTAAATAAATGTTTCTTATTATGTATCAGCCTCTGTTATTTCTTGACAGAATTCCACTTGTTCTTGTATTGGATAGAATACATAGTGTATGGAATAACAAATATTGCGAATGTTCTCAAAAAAAGAATACATTGTGTATTAAAAATAATTGTAAATAATTTGATACATTATATACTACAAGAAGTGTCCATTCATATCTATAGCTTGGTTGAAATTGTGTAACTAGATTTCATTTGTTACCAACTTTTCCAGTTACAGTAATTGTACAAGATCAATGGTTTATCAATTTGGCAGTGTAAGCCAAGTTCAATGCTGCGTGTACATTGAAATCTTACCCCTGCATCATGGCTAACTATTAAAGCTGGGTATAGTTGGTAATGTTCTCGACTTACTGCTATGCGTAATTTCAAGTTAAAGTATTCTATAATATATTTCACAAACTGCAACATAGAAGATTGGTGCATATGAATGGCCTAGCCCTCTGCCTGTAACAAATAGGAAGAATTGGACTTAGAATGGGACTGTAATGAGTATTTCTTTGACTGAATGTGGCTAATTGAGGGAAGTTGGGTTGATATAGAAGAGGAATAGACGTGTATGAGGAGTTATGGGTTAGTGGGATGAAGTCCAGGAGTTATAGTCCAGGTTTTATGAATGGAATGCAGGTATGGTGCAATTTTTGTAGTACACAATCTATGTTGTAAGCTTTTGTCAATTGCATGGAGCTCAATAAGTTCTAGTGTTTGCTCATATATACTCTTCTGTGAGTTTCATTGGTTAAAATTTATTGTTGGATTTGATTGTGATAGAATTACATCAGATTAGCATTTCAATCGTTGGTGGGGCTGATGGAACAAGTCCTTCCAAGATGAGAGCGTGAGTTCAACTTGGTTAATAAGTCTTCTTACATAGTACTGTTATTAGATGCAAGCTATGATGACTGGGCCAGTAGTTGTTTAATTCTAAAAGAGGATAACGTAATTCTAATTAAATAATCTCTTATGATCCTCTCTAATATGGTTTGACATTAGTCTCCTGCAACTCTAACCTCTGTATCACTTCATTTGGGAAGTATAGCTAATTTTTATTCTTTTTTGGGGTATATACTTTGTCAGGTTCATAAATCGAGAGGGTATCGACTTTTCAGATGCTCAAACAATGCAACCAATTCAGGTATTGCTGCATCTTCATTTGTCAGGGAATTTATGTTTCTGAAGCTATTAATTTACATATGTACATGTTCATTGTTTTAAGGAATGGGATTTCCCAGAAAATTTGCAAGGAGTTTTAGAGTTCCAGACAAGGTACATTGTATGGTCATTAATTACTCTCTCTCCTCGAGGAGCAGATCTTTGCTCCTGTAAAAAGGCTTTACAAGAAAACCAACCATTTCACTCAAAATTAAGCTCTTCTTTCTCTCTCATCACATTTCATGACCTTGATGGACTATATATGAATGAGTGAACTAGACAAAGATCTTTTTGATGCTTTTCTTTTCCCTTTGGGGCAAATTCCCATTTCTATTCTTGGTTCTACAGTGAACAAGTGATCCCATTTTCCCCTAAAAGTGAGGGAATTGAAAGAAAACAAATCAAATTAGGGAGAGAAGAAAGATAGTAGTAAGTAGTAACCCAAGTGATAATTTTTCTTTTCACCCAAGACATTTACTTTCCTATCATATTTTCTGTTACTGCAAGAACATACAATTAGCAAAATGAGGAAACATGGATGGCAGCTTCCCTATCATCCTCTCCAGGTCTCCATGTTATATTAATATGAGTCGTAGCTTATTGTTTTTAGGATATATTTTTTGGGGTTCCATATTCAATTGCTTGGTGTTCATATGTATTTGTGCAGGTAGTTGCTATTGCTGTATTCCTGGCGTTGGGATTTGCTTTCTATGTGTTCTTTGCTCCTTTTGTGGGGAAATAATTTTATCAGTATATTGTGATGAGGATCTACACTCCTTTAGTAAGCCATTTACAATCTTTTTATCCTTTTTCATGGTGTAGTATTTGTTCCTTTTTATCCCTAGGGATGAAGATCTGGATCCGTGTTCCTCTGTTTGTGCTTGCAAAAAGATTTTTTTGGCTCTACTCTTCTATGTTTCTGACCCCTTTCTCCAGAATGAAGAATGGGGTTTTCCTTAGTTATGTTTCTTATTTTATCCCTCTCATTGTTGAATACACTATGCATATCAACTATCAAGAACCTGTCAATGTAGTGGCTAATGGTAGTTTGTGGTTTAGCTTTTTGATGCGGATTAGCAGCCACTAATATTACACTTTGGAAAGACAAATTACACTAAAAAAAGAGTACAAACTAAACTTTCCTAAAGATTAAATTTTACCCCTGGTTGAAAAGCAATGTCCCACTAATGTACTGCCCCATTGTTACATTTTTCAGATTCAGAATACTCGTAAAATTACAACTCTTTGCTGAATTGTGATATAAGGTCCCAGCCACTTATATCGAGCTTTTTTCCTGCTTCATTCTCCTGGGTAAAGTCAATTAATTTTCTGTTTTCTATGGTAAGAAATTCCTTTCTGAGCTACCAATATTCTTCAGAAATGTTTTGGATAGTTGAGGAACAAGTTCATTTAAATAGTTAATTTTTATGCTTTGTTGACTTGCAGGTACCATAAAGCTGCCACTTTTTATTGTATGGATTACCATAAGGAATCTGACGCAGAAATCTTCAAATAGAGTTGCCTAAAAAGGTTGGGAAGTTACCATCTGTTATTAGTTCGAACTATCTTAACTTTTGTTAAGTACCAACTTCTTGTATTATATGTATATATTTCTTGCATCTGGAAGTCTCTCGTAGTAGTGAGATTTATAAATTTGCAGCAGGATGTTGACACACTAAAGGATTGCTTTTTTATGCTTTTGCTAATTACCTGAATTTTAGAAGTGTTCTTATTTTGATTCATTTATTGCAGGTTATCATAAAAGATTTTGTATCCAGAGCTGTTGCATCACAGTTTAGGGCGCATACCAGTCCCATATCTACCTTATGTATTGACCCAAGTGGGGCTCTTCTGGTTACTGCATCAATATATGGGAACAATATAGTAGTAATTATATTGAAAAGTGAATTTGAGATGTATGGATAGTTTGGTATTATTGGGATGTAAACGTATTGTATGGTATTAATATTCTTTGTAATTGGTATATATTTTGAATTTGAGATGTATAGATAGTAATATTATTTGTAATTGGTATATTTTGAATGTTTGATACATTTTGGGTTTAAATAGATGACACCTTCTAAACGTTGTATAAATGTGTCTAAACGTTGTCTGATGTATCAAATTACAACATTTAAAGCCAGAAAACGTTGTGGAATTATACCATCTACAACGTTTTCAAGCATCCAATGATTTCTGAAAAACAAATATACAACGTTTTTAAGAAAAAAACGTTGTGTAATGTGTCAAATCACAACGTTTTTAAAATGTTGTATAAAGGTGTCAAATAGATGAAACCCTTAACCACGATGTTTTTGTAAAACATTCTACAACGTTTTTTACGCGTTATCTATTTACTGTTTTGTAGTAGTGGTATTTTCCCATCAGAAATAGTATATGTTCGACGAACAATTTTCGTCAACATTATTTATGTCGATGTTAAGCCAAGTTAATTCCGACAGAATATCCCTCGAAAATAATCATTTTTCCATCGGAATTAGTAATTTTTTTAAAAAAGGGTAAAATATAAGATCGGCGGAATTTCCGTCTGGAATACCTTATTCCGTTGAGTTTAACATGAATTTTTTAATTAAATTTTTAAAAACTGCATTTTCAAAGTTTTTAAACCCTATTCTTGTACATGTAACATGCTTTATCCCAACAACACATACAATAATATATTTCACATCCAACATAACTATAAAAACTTGTTTTATCTCATCATTTCAAACGTAAACTAAGTAATTAATGTTAATATGAAGTAAATGATTAACAATAACAAATATACATACATCAATCTTCCATAAATTATACAATATGATTTACAAAACTCATTCAGACTCAACTAAACTAAACTACAAATGATCTACACTATAATGAATAAATTCGTACATATGATCTACAATTTAATGAATAATTCTATACAAATGAACTATAAACTAGTAGGAGGATCATCAGGCGAGGGTGGATAACAATGCTAAGATGGTGTATGAAAATCAACATCGTCGTCCCCCCGCTCTCCATCGCCATCTTCATCACCAGCTCGCTCGCCATCGCCACCCTGTTGATAGGATTAAAAATATAAATCATTAGTCCGATCCGTATATATGCGAGAATTAACGAGACTGCTAAATAAAAATAAAATAACATGCAAAATACTTGAGTAGGCTGCGAAGGCTAACCTAAAGCCTCCAATAGTAGGGTAACCACCATCCAGAGCAAGCACGGTTAGGCCACTGCTGACGACGAAAAATTGGATCCGTCTGAAACCTATCTGATACTGACACTATAACTCTCTAGAATAGCGCGTTGTCCAAGCCAACGCCTGTATGAGATGGTCCAACAGATGCTCTCAGACGACGGCGCTGGCTAGAGCCTGCGAAAGTAAATAGAACATTACGTAGTACATATTAATTTATATTATTGTTATAAATTAGGATACAATGAGAAATATATACTATTACCTCCAGATAGGGTATACGCAGGTATCCTTGGCAGGCCCAACACGTGATACCTGCCAGTACTGCTAGTAGGGGGATCCTGTGACACACCCCATAGTCTCAGATCCTCATCTCGAGATAATACAACCTCGGGTGGAGGGAGGGTGGAATCTAACGACCCATAACCACCCCTAACAGCCTCCAATTCAGCTATACGTTGGTCCCGAAGATTCTGAAATCGGTCCTGTAATTTATTTTGTATACATGAGTTAATTATATCATTTTATTAATGAGTGAATCTTAACAATTACCTTCCAGAACTCTACCATGGTCAGAGCTCAGCCCAAAGTCCTCTCCATGGCCTAATAAATACATTCATAAAACAGTTATTAAGTTTTCATGTCAAAATTTAGTAACTAAACAACTAAACACATGACACTTACCAACTTCACCTCTTCGAAAGATTGTGAGCCAGTAGTGTGTACGACTCTGAGCTGGCTACGGTTCTTCTTTGCCTGATCGGATTTCTTTTTAAACTCATCAGCAGCCCAGTGCGCATACATAGTCTCCCATGCTGAATCGGAGACTATACAGGGCTGATGATCTCTGATGGTGGTCCCAAACAGGAGCTCAACTGCCTGGGCTGCCCTCTGTCTTATCTCATACAACTAGCCGACGTAGTTCTTAGCGACATGTGAAATAATTACATCATCTTCGGCTGCCTCAGAGACACCATCCTTGTAATGATCGAGAATTTTAATATTTAATTTAAAATATTTATTGAGTTAAATAAATATTTTAGCTGATGTGTTGATTGATTATTTATTTATTGATTAAATAAATAATTGAAGAGTTGTGTTGGATTAGTTTAGTTAAGTGTGTATGTTCATTTATTGATGATTAAATAATTTTATAAGTTGTGCGTATTTGATTACGCTAATGTATTGTTTAAATTGTAATTTAATTGAATTAAAAGATAAATGAATTGTTAAATAATTATAATATTGTTCTAATTTAATTTAATAATTAAATTAGAGATTTACTAATGTGTTAAATAAAATTATTATTTATAGTGGAAAATATAATTATATGTCAAGGATTAATATAGTTAAGAATTTGATTAAATTAATTTGTTTAGAGTATGACAAGTGAACCATATTATAAAAAGGAATATTAAAATAAAGCAAAAGGGGTATTAATAGTGTTTGCCAAACATGGTTTTGGGGTTTGAATTTTGGTAACTGTTAAAACCTTTCTTCTTATAACTGATATGAGTTATTATATGCATTATAATATATATCAGTTTATTTTCTAAGTTACGTAACTATTATATATCAGTTTTCTTTCTACACTTATTTGCAAACACAAAGTTGTGAGAAAAAGTGAGAGCTATTGAGAGAATTTGTGTTGTTTGTGATTTGAGAAGGAAATAGAGAATTAACAAAGCTATTATAATCATCTTTGCTAAGGTTAAGAGGAATCAAAAGGTAATAATCTCGTTCTATATTTTTAGTTTTTGTTCTTGAAGTTTTCTTCACTATAAATGGTTTTGATGCATGATTTGTTGAGAGAATGGTTATATATGTGTTCCTGGTTGTAAGAAATATGTTACATATCATCTATAGATTAGTTTTCTGTAATTAAATTCATGAAACATGTTTTAAGTGAGGATTTGGATTGTTGTGGATGTATGTACAAAATGGCTTAGTTTGGAGTCTAAAATTGGTGGTCAAATCAAGCTAGAATTTGTAAATTGTTAGTGGTTTATGTTAGTATGTTAAGAAACGAAAAGAATTCAAGTGGAATGAACTAAATTGGTTGAGAAACAATGTCGTGGTGCTTGATTGCGCTAATGATATCAAAGTATTTGCAATAGCATGAACTTTGGTTTTAATCCCACTAAAATTGGTTGTTTAATGGTGTTTTGTTGTTATAATGGATGTATACATGTTGGGTCTTGATTATATAAAGCTTATAATTTCTGGGTATGATTAAATTGTTGTATGGACGAATAAATTGGAAGTTTATAGATTTTGATGTGTTCTTTGCGATTCAGCAATATCTGTTTCTGCAACGCAGCGCTGCAGTGCCTCTCAGAAGGCTTCTCGGCGCGCCGCAGTGCCCGATCCTTGTGTTTTGACCGCGCCGCAACGCCTCAGCGCCAGACTCTAAGTTTAATGGTTGCGCTACAGCGCCAGTTAGCAGATTTGCCCAGAAATGTGATTTTTATTATGCAGTCTATTAAACGCAATTGTAACTTGATTTACGAATATAAAGAGGTAATTAATCATGCTAAATGATGTTATAACATATGGTGGTTGTGTTGTATTATCAAACACGAAGAGTATACGTAAGACCCCAACTTTTTATAAATAAAATCGAATTTTCTCTATTTATTATTGTGAATAATAAGGTGTTAATTTGATATAATGCTTTGGTTATGGGTGAAATGTGCAAATTTTACAAAATAAACAAGTGGTTATAAAATATTCATTGTTGTCGGGGAATATTCGTTTGGTCGTAGAATATTCTTGCTGTCGGGGAATATTCGTACGACGACGCAGCCATTTGTGGACCCCATAATGGAAAGCGGTCGGATGAAGAAAACAACAAGTTGAGTTTTTATAAATAACGGCGTAGTTGTTACTGTTAACACTGTTGGAATACCCGGTGGTTAAAATACAGTAATACGCGTGGTTGCACAGTAGCACACGGTATTACACAGTATTTTTGAATTATTGATTCTTACGTAAGAAGGCACTACTCAATAATTGTTACAGTAATTACTGTTCAATATTTTATTTTATTGATTCAATAATTTCTATGTTGATATTTTATATTATTGTTGTTTCAATAATTGTCACTGCACAATATATATCTCTATTATCAGATCAATAATTCATATTATTTGAATATTGGCAATGTCTAAGGAAGTTCTATCTAGAAAAGGGGTTTGGTCACCTAATTGTGCGTCAACAAAGAGAAATCCTTATCGAAAAGCCCCCTCTTTCCTGGGAACGACCTGGTTGTCATAATTGTGATTCTGTAATATTATTTATGAATAATTAATTATTGATTTATATGAAGGATATATTTATTTTGTGGATATAAATGAAGGAATTAATGCTGAGGTGTTTTATCAGTATTTTGTCAAAGTGGACGTATTAAAAATCGTCCGTATGTGGATTTCGGACATTTTCTGTTTGGAATTTGAAAAACTTTCTTCTATAAAGTTGTAGAGAATTAAATTTTCTATGGAATAGACATGAGATTCATATTTTTCTGATAAAAAGTCTATTTATTATGAATTATTGAAGTTGCTGATTATTGTTTAAATTTTAAAATATTTTGGTGGAATTTTCTAGAATGGGTGGGCGCTATTTTTGGTTGGTGAAAATGTGCTAAAATTTTATTCAAAAGTGGTGGACGTGAATAGTAGCAGGTAAAGCCATCAAGTAGCAGGTTAGTCTGCTATGACGTTCTAAGCATTTTCCTATAAATAGGGTGCTTAGTTAGAATTAAAAATCACACACCAGAAACAAGTTTTTTTTCTCTCTCTATATTATCGAGCGTATTTTATGAGTATTTAGATACTTTGAGAATTGCTATACAGTGCAAGTTTCTTTCAGCATTATATCCGATATTCCAGTCAGAAGTACTGTTCTTTTGAGGTAAGGGATGTTATTTTTTTCGTAAATGATATTATTTTCTTCAATATCATTATGTCAAAATATTGATATGAATTTTGTTGTGGAAATTCTATATTTTTATGTCGGGGTTACTATTCACGTATACGACACTATTCAAGAATATGACACTATTCATAAATAAAATAAAAACTTCTCTTTTTTGTCCAAGATGTCTATTATGGTTACTATCTTTGATTGTATCCATGTTTTGATCTTCATTTTTGAATTTTACTCCACTATTGTTATTATGGAGCGTTTTTGAACTTGGATTATCTAAAGTACGAATCCCTAATATTTGTCCTTTTGTCTCACTGGATTCATTTTCTTTAAATTATTTTTCATCATCCTCAGTCCTAAATGATGATATTACTGAATATCTTTGGCCTATAGTGCAAAGATGAATGATTAACTGATGAATATCTTTGGCCCGTAGTGCAAAGATGAACATGTGTTGAGATGAACATGACCAATTGGTGATACAAATAAATATCTTTGGCCTATAGTGCAAAGATGAATATTTGATTCAAGATGTATATTGATTGATGTTACAGGGATAAAATATTAATGATGGACTTTTAAATCTTTGAGATAGTAGAATTCATTCTCTACTTGACTCTTCTAACAGATTGTTGTTTCCGCTGCAGTTGTTGATCTAAAACTTGTTGTCTATTATATTCTATCAGATTTTTTTCCTATTGAAGACTAATGATAATTTGTTGTATATTATCTTAGTCATAATATTTTTTACTGGGCTAGTTGAGCTCACCCTTATCCTTTTTGTTCCATTTTTCTTCTCAGGAAGTGAGAATATAGCAGGAACTAGCCGGGGTATGGAGTGATGGTTCTAGAAAGTTGTTTTAGCAGTCCTCACTATTTTTTTAAAATAGTGTATCAATAATTATAATGAGGACTCCTTTTGAGTTTGTATACTGTCTTTTAGGCAATATTTGTATTTAAACTCACAGTATATGTGTTGTCGTATTTTGCACGACAATTGTATTAATGAAGTTGTATTTGTTTCTGTACTATGTATTTGGCGACTCAGAATGGGTGATGTATACCTATTTTGGGGGCGTCACAGTTGGTATCAGAGCTTAGGGATATGGTCTCTGACGGAGATCGAGAAATGGAACTAGGAGAGGAGAGATGAGTAATCCTTCGCTAGTGTGTCCTACCTAAGTTTATTTGGTTGGTCAGTCGGAGCATAGGGTTAATATATGATATGTTAATTTGTTAATTAACCCTTGTTTTGTGGCAGTATTTGAGAATGGTAGCTGGAAATATTAACAATGGAGTGAATAAGACTGTGAAGATACCTTTAATCACCACCCAGGGGAACGTGCAACAGGAAGATAATATTTCTCCTGTAAACAACACTACCGAACAAATGATGAATGATGGGATGTTTAAAAGCTTTTTGCAGTTCATGCAAAATCAGACGAGGGAGAATCGTGTACAAAATACGGGTAGAAATGATAGCAATGCGCGGCTTGTCACACCCAAACAGTTCAAAGAGTTGGGACCACCAAAATTTATGGGAAAGCCGGATCCGATCAAGGCGAAAATGTGGGTTAACCAAATTACCAAGATATTTGATGTCTTGGGATGCATGGAGGAACAGAAGGTTCCATTCGCCACCTTTATGTTCCGTGGTGAGGCAGACTACTGGCAGGAGTCTATGAAGCGTACCCAGCCTGTCGCACTCAACATGTCTTGGGAAACGTTTCAGAAACTGTTTAACGACAAGTACTTTCCTGAAAGTATTCGTCATATGAAGGAGGTAGAGTTTATTAGACTGGAACAAAATAACATGGTTGTGTCCCAGTACGAGGCGAAGTTCGTAGAGTTATTCAGGTTTGCACCTTATTTGGTAGAGAATGAGGAACGAATGATGAGGATGTTTCTGAGAGGTCTAAAACCCGAGATTCGACAATATCTTATCTCTCATAAAATTTTTTTATATTCAGATGTTGTAAACAGGGCTCAATTATTAGAGCAAGATAATGAGTATGTTCAACCGAGGGAACACAACCAGGGTCATACCGGTGGCAGCAGTCATCGGAGCAATAACAACCAGCGGGGAGGAAAACATTCGGACAAAAGCGGTAACCACTCTGGTGGTAATCGTGGCCATGATAATAGAAGGAGCGAGTCAGGAAGAGATTTCAAAAGAAGAAGGTACAACAATGATAACGTGAAGACGTCAGCACAAACATCAGCTATTTTTAGGGGAGGAGAACGAGCACCGATCGTTTGTCATAAATGCGAGAAAGAGGGACACATCAGCCCAAACTGCCCACAACAATCCAAGGTGTGTTATAACCGTGAAAAGGAAGGTCATATAGCTAGAGATTGTCATGTTGCGAAACCAAGTTCAACGGGGATGGTGACTCCAAAGGCTGTCCCGGATAAGTCAAAGTCGGTGGTTCCTGGAAGGGCGTTTGTCGTGACTGTCCAAAGCGCGAGGGACCCAAACGAGGTGATCACGGGTAAGCTAATCATAAACTCTTGCGAAGTTTATACCTTATTAGATACCGGTTCTACCCATTCTTTTATCTCTCCTACTTGTGCTCAACGTTTTAACTTGACTCCAGAGAAATTAGAACTTGACTTATCTGTTGAGACTCCATTAGGAGAAACTTTTATTACATCTACAGTTTATAAATCTTTCTTGATTCAAGTTGGAACCATCACATTACCTGCCGATCTTATTTCGTTGAAAATACTTGCATTTTATGTGATTTTAGGGATTAATTGGTTAACCACTCATCATGCTAAAACTGATTGTTTTCGTAAGGTTGTTAGTTTTTATATTCCTAACCAACCTGTTATGCGAATTCAAGCAACTAAACCACTAAAGTCAATTACTGTCATATCAAGCCATAAAACTATTTGTTTATTGAAAAACGGATGTCAAGCTTTCTTAGCCAATGTCACGGACTTGAACAAAAATACGTCATATTTGAATAATATTTCTATTGTTAGTAAATTTTCTGACGTATTTCTCGAAGAACTTTTCGGTCTACCCCCAGAACGTGAAGTTAAATTCTTTATTGACTTTGAACTTGGTACAAAGTCCATTTCTAAAACCCCATATCGAATGACTCCTATTGAACTTCAGGAGTTAAAGGTCCAACTACAGGAGTTGTTAGACATCGATTTCATTCGTCCTAGTACATCTCCTTGGGGTGCTTCTGTTTTATTTGTAAAGAAGAAAGACGGGAGTATGCGACTTTGTATTGACTACCGAGAATTGAACCATGTCACCATCAAGAATAGGTATCCGTTACCTCGCATTGATGACCTATTTGACCAGTTGCAAGGCGTATGATTCTTTTCAAAGATCGATCTTCGTTCTGGATATCATCAGCTGAAGATTAAAATTGAGGATATTCCGAAGACTGCTTTCAGAACTCGGTACGGGCATTATGAATTCTTAGTCATGTCATTTGGATTGACTAATGCTCCTGCTGCTTTCATGGATATGATGAACCATGTGTTTAAGGAATATTTGGATCAGTTCGTTGTTGTCATTATTAAAGACATCCTCATCTATTCTAAAAGCCGTGAAGATCATGAGCGCCATTTGAAGCTGGTACTTCAAAGGCTTCGTGTAAGACCCCGAATTTTATGAAATAAAATTATTCAATTTTTCTATTTAGTAAATAATTAAATTGATAAAAGTTTAAAGTTACGGGTGAAATGTGGAAATTTTGTAAAATAAGCAAGTGGTTATAAAATATTCATTGTTGTTGGGGAATATTCGTTTGGTCGTGGAATATTCTTGTTGTTGGGGAATATTCGTACGACGGCGCAACCATTTGTGGGCCCTATAACAGAATAACTGTCAGATGAAGAAAACGATAAATTTGAGTTTTTACAAATAACGACGTAGTTGTTACCGCTAACACTGTTGAAATACCCGGTAGTTAAAATACAGTAATACGCGTGGTTGCACAGTAGCACACGGTATTGCACAGTATTTTTAAATTATTAATTCTTACGTAAAAATGCACTACTCAATAATTGTTACAGTAATTACTGTTCAATATTTTATTTTATTGATTCAATAATTGCTACGTTGATATTTTTATTATTGTTGTTTCAATAATTATCACTGCACAATATCTCTATTATCAGATCAATAATACATATTATTTGAATAATATTGTTAGATAGCATTATTGGCTATGTCTAAGAAAATTCTGTCTAGAAAAGGTGTTTGGTCACTTAATTGCGCGCCAATAAGAAGAAATCCTTATCGAAAAGCCCCCTCTTTCCTGAGAACGACCTGGTTGTCATAAGTGTGATTATGTAATATTATTTGTGAATAATTAATTATTAATTTATATGATAAGGAAATATTTATTTTATGTGGATATAAATGATGGATAGGAAAATATTTATTTTGTGTGGATATAAATGAAGGAATTAATGCTGAGGTGTTTTATCAGTATTTTGTCGGAATGGAGGAATTCTTAGAAAAATGTCAATTGTTAAAATTGATATTTTATCTTTTCAGATAAAATAATTCATTCAAATATATTATTATATTACATTATAAATGTATAGTGTGATAATATAATATTATAATAATGGTGATATTTTTTACACTAAATTCACGGTGCATGAATCAAATGAGAGAAATCTAGAAATCAAATGAAGAACAAATATGGAGATTTTCAAAAAAATTAGTTTATTACTTGATTTTATAAAATCCATAACTCTTTGTGTATAATGAGTTAGGAGATGAGCTATATATCAAAAGAAAACCCTGGAAGTAAGCTAATCGTAGAATTTTGAATCAATTAAATATTCTTTGTGAATTTTTCATGGTGACTGTTTGAGTGAAACTGGTACGAGAGACTTATAGTCCGAAAATCAAATCAGTGTTCTTAAAGCTCTATTACGCTAGTTATAATTTTAATCCGACTGTTGGATCATTGTGATTTTTGGATATGTTATACATATATAAGTTCAGTATATGTCCACAAATTTTGAACCGTTAAAAATTAACGTATGATTTGTTATGAATTTTAAGAGGTGTTGAAAATTGTCTGTATGTGGATTTCAGTCATTTTTCGTTTGAAATTTGAAAAAACTTAAACTTACAAAGTTGTAGAGAATTTAATTTCCTATGGAATGGACATAAAATTCGTATTTTTCTGATAAAAGAGCTATTTATTAGGAATTATTGAAGTTTCAGAAAATAAAATATTTTTATTAAAAATATGGGTGGGCCCCACTTTTGGTTGGTGTGGAAAATTGTTAAATTGGTGGGTCCCACTTGTGGTGGCTGAAGTTTGGGCAAATACGGTGGGCGTAGAATTTTTTTAATAAAATATTAATTTATTAAATTTTAGTCTACAATGACGTTCTAGCATTTTTCTATAAATAGGGTGCTTAGTTAGAATTAAAAATCACACCAGAAACAAGTTTTCTCTCTTTCTCTCTTTATATTATCGAGTGTATTTTGTGAGTATTTAGATACTTTGTGAGTTGCTATTCAGTGCAACCTTATACCCGATATTTTAGCCAGAATTATTTTTCTTTTGAGGTAAGGGATAGTAAGGGATGTTATTTTCTTCGTAAATAATATTATTTCTTTTGATATCATTATACCGAAAAATTGGTATGGATTTTATTGTGAAATTTTTACCTTTTTCATGTCGGGGTTACTATTCATGTATACGACACTATTCACGTATACGACACTATTCATGTATATAAAACTATTTACGTATATGATATTATTTACGTATACGGTACTATGTACGAATATGAATTACTATTCATGAGTTACTATTCACGAGTTATTATTCACGACAAAATTTGTTTCTTTTTCTGACAAAATTATCGTTGATTTATGAATCTTACTCTTAAAATTAAATACAGTTGTTGATCATATTATTTTTATTATCATATATAACATTTTTATAATCCTGGTGATGAAATTTCTCTTTGACTTGAGTGTAAAGATGGGTAGATAATTGGTATGATCGTGACTATGGGTTCCCTTTGGCCAGTAGTGTAAAGATGAATTGTTGACTGGT
The DNA here is from genome assembly GCA_016801055.1 of Panax notoginseng. Classification (NCBI taxonomy): domain Eukaryota; kingdom Viridiplantae; phylum Streptophyta; class Magnoliopsida; order Apiales; family Araliaceae; genus Panax; species Panax notoginseng. The sequence continues at coordinate 205,067,933 of CM029016.1, forward strand.
ATGATCATGACCATTGAATTTATAATTGAATATCTTTAGCTTAAGTGCAAAGGTGAATTGATCAACATGGTTATAATTGTTGTTTATATAAATTCTGAAATGATTATATATTTCTTTGAGATATTAATATCTTTGGCCTGTATAGTGCAAAGATGATCTGTGGTTGAATATCTTTGGCCTGTATAGTGCAAAGATGATATGTAGTTGAATATCTTTGCCAGTAGTGCAAAGATAATCTGTTGTTGAATATCTTTGGCCTGTAGTGCAAAGATGACTGTTGTTGAATATCTTTAGCCAGTAGTGCAAAGATGAATGGTTGACGAATATCTTTGGCCGTAGTGTAAAGATGAATTTATTAGTATGATTATGAACATGAATTGTGATTTGGTATAACTATGATCTTTGATGTTTCAGATAAAGACATGTGATGAAAATTATCTCCGTCCTGGATGAGAAGAGGAATTTAGAACTACAATTATGATTATGAGTTATTCATATGATTGTGGACCAGAACTGTTGATTAATGTTACAGTGATAAAATATTGTTGGTAGATTTTTAACATGGAGAAGATAATAGACTTTATGGTCTATTTGACTCTTCTAATGGATTGCTCGTTCCGCTGCAACTATGGTTGAAAAGTTTTATTATCTACTATATGTTCTAAATCTCTGATTCATTACTGATGAAGGCTATTGATAATTTAATTATCTTTAGTCATGATATTCTTTACTGGGCTAGTTGTGCTCACCCTTTTGCTTCACAATTCCTTTCAGGTAATAAGAGTGTAGCTGGGTCGAGCGGGGAGTAACAGGGGAATAGAACGGTGGTATCTAGCTGTGGAGGTTCTCCCTAAATAGTATAAAAATAATTTTATTGAGAACTTTGGAATAGTGTGTTGTATTTATACATCATTTAGTAGTTATATTTGGTGAACCAAATAGGGTGAGCCGAACCCAATGTTGGAAGGGTGTTTTGCTACTATCATACAAGATGTTTAATGACATGCGACTTCGTATTATCATAAGACAGGGTTGTGCACATCCACTTGCTGAGTATATTTACGAGCACTACCTATATAATCTTGGAGTTTGGTTGAAATATAATTCTCAATTGGAGACAATGGAGATAATTATATGTCAAGAAAAGACTCACCATTGGAAAGAACATGATAGCAATCTTCTCATTTTTCTTTGGAGTCTATTGGGTCAACCAAGGATAATTCTCTAGTTATATGATATTTATTATAACTTAGATGCATGGCCTCCCATGTACGAAGGTTTCCTTGAGTATTTTTCAAATATTTTAATTTCTAAAACAGTTATTGACTGTACCTTTATGTAAGATGCCATTGTGACGTGCTATCCAAGGTTGGGATGAGAGTCACAGTTGATATATAATTGTATCAAAACTCACAACATATGTGTTGTACTCACAACATATGTGTTATCGTATTTTTTGCACGATAATTATAATAATGAAGTTTGTATTTGGAAATTGCATTGAGTGTAGTTCGTGGCGACTCAGAATAGGTTGAGCAGATTGGACCTATTTTGGGGTCGTTACACTTCGTGATAACAAGCTATATTCCAAGCTGAAGAAATGCGAGTTCTGGCTTGAGAAAGTTGCATTCCTTGGGCACGTGGTGTCAAAACATGGAGTATCTGTCGACCCGGCAAAAATTGAAGCAATACAAAGTTGGGAACAATCGAAGTCGGTTACCGAAGTACGCAGCTTTCTGGGCTTAGTTGGTTATTATCGGAGATTCGTGGAAGGATTTTCTAAAATCGCTACTCTGTTAACTCAGCTGACTCAGAAAGATACAAAATTTGTATGGAGCGAGGAATGCGAGAAGAGTTTCCAAGGGCTCAAGAGGAAACTCATTTCGGAACTTGTTCTGACAATACCACCTGGTTCGGATGGATTTGTTATCTACAACGATGCTTCAGGCAAAAGGTTAGGATGTGTTCTCATGCAACATGGGAAAGTCATAGCCTATGCCTCGCGACAACTCAAAGAATATGAGAGGAATTATTCTACTCATGATTTGGAGTTGGCAGCAGTCGTTTTCGCTTTGAAGATCTGGAGACACTACCTGTATGGGGAGAAGTGGAGATCTATACAGATCATAAAAGCCTCAAATATTTCTTCACCCAAAAGTAACTCAACATGCGGCAACGACGTTGGCTCGAGCTGTTGAAAGATTACGATCATACCATCCAATATCATCCTAGAAAAGCAAAAGTTAACACACGTAAAAGTGCAATGATATCAAACATACGAGTAGAACTGACGCATTGAGTAGAAGATCATATACGGGTACGAGTGCAATGTTGTTAACACAAAGGCCCATTTTGTATGACTTGCAAATGATGAAGATAGAGGTAAAGACTCCAAGTACCCATGCAATGATATCAAACATACGAGTAGAACTGACTTTAATCAATAAAGTTAAAGCTGCTCAAGCAACGGACCTGGAGTTGATGCGTATGAAGAAGAAAGTGCAAGAAGGTGTTATTCTAGAAGCAAGAATCGATGAAGAAAGAATAATTCGAGTCAAATCTAGACTTTATGTTCCTAACGATTTTGACTTGAAACATAGAATCATGATGGAGGCACACAACACACCGTTTGCAATCCATCCTGGTAGTACCAAAATGTATCATGATCTTCGACATACATTTTGGTGGAGCAATATGAAGAGAGAGATCGCGGAGTTTATCTCGAGGTGTTTAACTTGTCAACGTGTAAAGGCGGAGCATCAAGTGCCAAAGGGTCCATTGTAATCACTTGAGATTTTGAAATGGAAGTGGGAACACATTACTATGGATTTCGTTACGGGTCTTCCCAAGGTTTCTCAAGGCATAAATGCGATTTGGGTTATTGTTGAAAGATTAACCAAGTCTGCTCATTTCTTGCCTATACAGGAGACTTATTCCCTTGAACGTCTTGCTAGTATATACGTAAATGAGATTGTGAGATTGAATGACATTCCAGTATCCATAGTTTCGGATCGTGACCCAAGGTTCACTTCACGATTTTGGGTTAGCTTGCAGAAAGCTATGGGCACGAATTTACGATTCAGTTCTACATATCATCCTCAAATGGACGGACAATCAGAAAGGACTATTCAAACTCTTGAAGATCTATTTAGACTTTGTGTCTTAGATTTCAAAGGGAGTTGGGATAAGTACCTACCATTGGTGGAATTCTCCTACAACAACAGTTATCAGGCAAGTATAGGTGTGGCTCCATTTGAAGCATTGTATGGACGAAACTGTCACTCTCCAGTATGTTGGGATGAGGAGGGAGAAGCAACGTTGTTGGGATCAGAGTTGGGACGAATGACTACAGAGAAGATCAAAATGATCCGACAACGTATACAAACGGCATAGGATCGACAAAAGAGTTATGCGGATCTTCATCGAAAGGACGTGAAATTTAATATTGGGGATCATGTATTGTTACGTATTGCTCCATGGAAGGGAGTTACAAGATTTGGGAAGAGAGGAAAGCTCAATCCACGATTTGTTGGTCTATTTGAGATTCTTGACCGAATAGAAAATGTGGCCTATAGACTCGCATTATCTCCAAGCATGTCTCGTGTTCATAATATTTTTCACATATCTGTGCTTCGTAAATATATGAAAGACCCGAACCACATTATTGAGTTAGAACCAGACGAGATAGCCGAAGATTTAACATACGAGGAGGTACCTATTAAGATCTTGGATAGAAAAGAGCATGTCCTACGCACCAAAGTTATACCACAAGTTAAGATTTTGTGGAGGAACCATGCTATTGAAGAAATGACCTGGGAGTTGGAATTAGAAATAAAAATGAGATATCCTCATCTTTTCGAAACACCAGGTACGTACGTCAATTTCGAGGACAAAATTTATAAGAAGGGAAGGTTGTAAGACCCCAACTTTTTATAAATAAAATTGAATTTTCTCTATTTATTATTGTGAATAATAAGGTATTAATTTGATATAATGCTTTGGTTATGGGTGAAATGTGCAAATTTTACAAAATAAGCAAGTGGTTATAAAATATTCATTGTTGTCGGGGAATATTCGTTTGGTCATGAAATATTCTTACTGTCGGGGAATATTCGTATGACGGCGCAACCATTTGTGGGCTCCATAACAGAAAACGGTCGGATGAAGAAAACGACAAGTTGAGTTTTTATAAATAACGGCGTAGTTGTTGCCGTTAACACTGTTAGAATACCCGGTGGTTAAAATACAGTAATACGCGTGGTTGCACAGTAGCACACGGTATTGCATAGTATTTTTGAATTATTGATTCTTACGTAAGAAGACACTACTCAATAATTATTACAGTAATTACCGTTCAATATTTTATTTTATTGATTCAATAATTGCTACGTTGATATTTTATATTATTGTTATTTCAATAATTGTCACTGCACAGTATCTCCATTATCAGATCAATAATTTATATTATTTGAATAATATTATTAGATAACATTATTGACAATGTCTAAGGAAGTTTTGTCCAGGAAAGGGTTTGGTCACCTAATTGCGTGCCAATAAGGAGAAATCCTTATCGGAAAGCCCCCTCTTTTCTGGAAACGACCTGGTTGTCATAAGTGTGATTCTGTAATATTATTTGTGAATAATTAATTATTGATTTATATGATAAAAAAATATTTATTTTAATAGGGATATAAATGGAGGAATTTTTAGAAAGTTGACAATTGTTAATTATTGATATTTTATCTTTTTTGATAAAATAATTCATTCAAATATATTATTATATTACATTATAAATGTATAATATGGTTATATAATAATATAATAATGGTGATATCTTTACACTAGATTCACGGTGCATGAATCAAATGAGAGAAATCAAGAAATCAAAAGAAGAACAAAATATTAGATTTTCAGAAAAATTAGTTTATTACTTGATTTTGTAAAATCCATAACTCTTTGTGTATAATGAGTTAGGAGATGAGCCATATATCAAAAGAAAGCCCCGCAAATAAGCTAACTGTAGAAATTTGAATCACCCAAATATTCTTTGTGAATTTTTCGTGGTGACTGTTTGAGTGAAACTGGTACGAGGGACTTATAGTCCGAAAACCAAATCAGTGTTCTTAAAGCTCTATTGCGTGAGTTATAATTTTAATCTGACAGTTAGATCGTTGTAATTTTTGGATATGTTATACATATATAAGTAGAGTTTATGTGCACAAATTTTGAACCGTTAAAAATTAACGTATGATTTGTTATGAATTTTAAGAGGTGTTGAAAATCGTCCGTATGTGAATTTCGGTCATTTTTCGTTTGGAATTTGAAAAAACTTAAACTTACACAGTTGCAGAGAATTTAATTTCTTATGGAATGGACATAAAATTCGTATTTTTTTGATAAAAGGGCTATTTATTAGGAATTATTGAAGTTTAGGAAAATAAAATATTTTTATTAAAAATATTGGTGGACCCCACTTTTAGTTGGGGTGGAAAATTGCTGAATTGGTGGGTCCCACTTGTAGTGGCTGAAGTTTGGGCAAAGATGGTGGGCGTAGAATTTTTTAATAAAATATTAATTTATTAAATTTTAGTCTACAATGGCGTTCTAGCATTTTCCTTTAAGTAGGGTGCTTAATTAGAATTGAAAATCACACCAGAAATAAGTTTTCTCTCTTTTTCTCTCTATATTATCGAGCGTATTTTGAGAGTATTTAGATACTTTGTGAGTTGCTATTCAGTGCAACCTTATACCCAATATTTCAGCCAGAAGTACTGTAAGACCCCAAATTTTATGAGATAAAAGTATTCAATTTTCTTAATTAGTAAATGGTTAAATTGATAAATGTTAAAGTTAAGGGTGATATATAAATTTTTTTTCAAAATACGCCAGTGGTTATAAAATATTCATTGTTGTCGGGAAATATTCGTTTGGTCGTGAAATATTCTTTCTGTCGGGGAATATTCGTACGACGGCGCAACCATTTGTGGGCCCCATAACGGAAAGCGATTGGATGAAGAAAACGACAAGAGTAAGTTGTTTATAAATAACGGCGTAGTTGTTACCGTTAACACTGTTGGAATACCCGGTGGTTAAAACACAGTAATACGCGTTGTTGCACAGTAGCATACGGTATTGCATCAATTATTGATTTTTATGTAAGAAGACATTACTCAATAATTGTTACAGTAATTACTGTTCAGTACTTTATTTTATTGATTCAATAATTGCTGCGTTGATATTTTATATTACTGTTGTTTTAATAATTGTCACAATACAGTATTTTCTATTATCGGAGCAATAATTCATATTATCTGAATAATATTATTAGATAATATTATTGATAATGTCTAGAAAGTTCTGTCTAAGGAGAGGTTTGGTCATCTAATTGCGCACCAGTAAGGAAGAGATCCTTATTGGAAAGCCCCCTCTTTCCTGGGAACGGCCTGGTTGCCAGTACTGTGATTCTGTAATATTATTTGTGAATAATTATTGATTTATATGATGAGAAAAATATTGATTTTATGTGGATATAGATGGAGAAAAATTTTAATGTGACAATTGTTGAAAATTAATATTTTATTTTTTCTGATAAAATAATTCATTTAAATATATTATTTTAATAATATATTAATGGTGATATTTTTACAATGAATGTGAGATATATAAATAAATGAGGATGAAGAGTATTTTTATTGGATTAAATGTTTAACACATGTTTTGTGTGTTGGTGGACACAATTTTTGACCGAAAATATATTATAGACTGTAAAATCGTCCGTTTGTGGATTTCGGTCAATTTTTGTTTGGAATTTGGAAAAACTTTCTTCTGTAAAGTTGTAGAGAATTAAATTTCCTATAAAAACACGCGGGATTCGAATTTTCTGATAAAGGGCTATTTATTATGGATTATTGAAGTTTCGAAGTTCCGAAATAATTGATTTTTGGAAGTTTTATTTATTTTTATTAACAAAAACATTTTTTACACTTTGGTGGGCCCCACTTGCACATGTTGATGGCTGAATCTAGATTTTCAAAGGTGAGCTAAGGAAAATTTATAATTATATTATTATTTTATTAAATTTTCTGCTTTGGTGTTCTAAGTAATTTCCTATAAATAGGGTGCTTAGGTTAGAATTGAAAATCACACCAGAAACTGAAGTTTTCTCTCTATTTCTCTCTCTATATTATCGAGTGTATTCTTGTGAGTATTTTGATATCTTGAGTGTTGCTATACGGTGCAAGTTCGTTCAGCGTTATTCCAGTCATGAGTACTGCTCTTTTGAGGTAAGGGATAGTAAGGGAAAGTACGGGATTGTAAGGGATAATAAGGGATGTTATTTTTAAAAAAATGATATTATTTCTTTCAATGTCATTATACCGGAATATTGGTAAGATTTTTCTTGTGAAATTCTTATCTTTTCATGTCGGAGTTACTATTCACGAGTTACTATTCACGAGTTACTATTCATGAGTTACTATTCATGAGTTACTATTCACGAGTTATTATTCATGAGTTAGTATTCACGAGTTATTATTCATGAGTTAGTATTCACGAGTTACTATTCATGAGTTACTATTCACGAGTTACTATTCATGAGTTACTATTCACGAGTTACTATTCAGGGGTTACTATTCATGAGTTACTATTCATGACAAAATTGGTTTCTTTTTCTAACCAAATTATAGTTGATTTATGAATATTACTCTTGAGATTAAAACTGCATGTTGATCATATTATTTTTTTTCATATATAACATTTTTATAACCCTAATGATGATATTTCTCTTTGACTTGAGTGTAAAGATGGGTAGATTTTTGGTACGATTATGACTATGGGTTCTCTTTGGCCAGTAGTGCAAAGTTGAATTGTTGACTGGTATGATCATGACCATTGAATTTATAATTGAATATCTTTAGCTTAAGTGCAAAGGTGAAATGATCAACATGGTTATAATTATTGGTTATATAAATTCTGAAATGATTATATATTTCTTTGAGATAATAATATATTTGGCTTGTAGTGCAAATATGAGCTGTTGAGGAATATCTTTGGCCTGTAGTGCAAAGATGAGTTGTTGATGAATATCTTTGGCCCATAGTGCAAAGATGACTTGATGTTGAATATCTTTGGCATGTAGTGTAAAGATGAACTATTGATGAATATCTTTGGCCCGGGGTGCAAAGATGAATTTATTAGTATGATTATGAACAGGAACTGTGATTTGGTATAACCATGATCTTTGATGTTTCAGGTAAAGACAGGTGATGAAAATTATCTTCGTCTTGGATGCGAAGAGGAATTTAGAATCACAATTATGATTATGAATTATTCATATGATTGTGAAAAGGAACTGTTGATTGATGTTACAGGGATAAAACATTGTTGGTGGACTTTTAACGTGGAGAAGATAATAGACTTTATAGTCTATTTGACTCTTCTAATGGATTGCTTGTTCCGCTGCAACTATGGTTGAAATTTTTATCATTTACCATATGTATTAAATCTCTGATTTAATTCTGTTGAAGGCTATTGATAATTTAATTATCTTTAGTCATGATATTCTTTACTGGGCTAGTTGTGCTCACCCTTTTGTTTCATAATTCTTTTTAGGTAATAAGAGTGTAGCTGGGTCGAGCGGGGGTAACAGGAGAATAGAACGGTGGTCATCATTTAGTAGTTATATTTGGTGACTCATCTAGGGTGAAGCGAACCCAACGTTAGAAGGGTGTTTTGCCACTATCATACAAGATGTCTAACGACACACAACCTCGTGTCATCATAAGACATGGTTGTGCACATCCACTTGTCGAGTATATCTACGAGCACTACCTATATAATCTTGGTGTTTGTTTGAAGTATAATTCTCAGTTAGAGACAGTGGAGATAATGATATGTCAAGAGAAGACTCACCATTGGGAAGAATATGATAGTAAACTTCTCATTTTTCTTTGGGGTCTATTGGGTCAACCAAGGATAATTCTGTGGCCATATGATATCTATCATAACCTAGAAGCATGGACTCCTATGTACGAGGGTTTCCTTGAGCACTTCCCAAAGATTCTGATTTCTAAAACAGTTTTTGACTATACCTTTATGTAAGGTGTCATGGTGACGTGCTATCCAAGGTTGGGACATGAGTCACAGTTGGTATATATTTGTACCCAAGCTCATAGCATATGTGTTGTTGTATTTTGCACGACAATTGTTGTAATAAAGTTGTAGTTGTTATCTGTACCACGTATTTGGCGACTCAAAATGGGTTGGATGGAATGGACCTATTTTGGGGGCGTCACAGTTGGTATCAGAGCTTAGGGATATGATCTCTGGCGGAGATCGGGGAATAGAACTAGGAGGGGAGAAATGAGTAAATCCTTCGCTAGTGTGTCCTACCTAAGCTTATTTGTTGGTCAGTCATAATATCGAGATATTATGTGATATGTTAATTTATTAAATTAACCTTAATTTTTGAAGCTGTATTCTAGAATGATATCTGAAATACAGGAGATAGGCAATGGAAAAATCATGATGACAGGAAAGATGGAATCTGAAATGAAAGCAAGGTATTCTCAACTCTTTGAAATACCAGGTACGTAAATTTCGAGGACGAAATTTCATAAGGAGGGGAGATTGTAAGACCCCGAATTTTATGAGATAAAAGTATTCAATTTTCTTAATTAGTAAATGGTTAAATTGATAAATGTTAAAGTTAAAGGTGATATATGAATTTTTTTTCAAAATATGCAAGTGGTTATAAAATATTCATTGTTGTCGGGAAATATTCATTTGGTCGTAAAATATTCTTTCTGTCGGGGAATATTCGTACGACGGCGTAGCCATTTGTGGGCCCCATAACGGAAAGCGATTGGATGAAGAAAACGACAAGAGTAAGTTGTTTATAAATAACGGCGTAGTTGTTACCGTTAACACTGTTGGAATACCCGGTGGTTAAAACACAGTAATACGCGTTGTTGCACAGTAGCATACAATATTGCATCAATTATTGATTTTTATGTAAGAAGACATTACTCAATAATTGTTACAGTAATTACTGTTCAGTATTTTATTTTATTGATTTAATAATTGCTGCGTTGATATTTTATATTACTGTTGTTTTAATAATTGTCACAATACAGTAGTTTCTATTATCGGAGTAATAATTCATATTATCTGAATAATATTATTAGATAATATTATTGACAATGTCTAGAAAGTTCTGTCTAAGGAGAGATTTGGTCATCTAATTGCGCGCCAGTAAGGAAGAGATCCTTATTGGAAAGCCCCCTCTTTCCTAGGAACGGCCTGGTTGCCAGTGCTGTGATTCTGTAATATTATTTGTGAATAATTATTGATTTATATGTTGAGAAAAATATTGATTTTATGTGGATATAGATGGAGAAAAATTTTAATGTGACAATTGTTGAAAATTAATATTTTATTTTTTTTGATAAAATAATTCATTTAAATATATTATTTTAATAATATATTAATGGTGATATTTTTACAATGAATGTGAGATATATAAATAAATGAGGATGAAGAGTATTTTTATTGGATTAAATGTTTAACACATGTTTTGTGTGTTGGTGGACACAATTTTTGACCGAAAATATATTATAGACTGTAAAATCGTCCGTTTGTGGATTTTGGTCAATTTCTGTTTGGAATTTGGAAAAACTTTCTTCTGCAAAGTTGTAGAGAATTAAATTTCCTATAAAAACTCGCGTGATTCGAATTTTCTGATAAAAGAGCTATTTATTATGAATTATTGAAGTTTCGAAGTTCCGAAATAATTGATTTTTGAAAGTTTTATTTATTTTTATTAACAAAAACGTTTTTTACACTTTGGTGGGCCCCACTTGCACATGTTGATGGCTGAATCCAGATTTTCAAAGGTGAGCTAAGGAAAATTTATAATTATATTATTATTTTATTAAATTTTCTGCTTTGGTGTTCTAAGTAATTTCCTATAAATAGGGTGCTTAGGTTAGAATTGAAAATCACACCAGAAACTGAAGTTTTCTCTCTATTTCTCTCTCTATATTATCGAGTGTATTGTTGTGAGTATTTTGATATCTTGAGTGTTGCTATACGGTGCAAGTTCGTTCAGCGTTATTCCAGTCATGAGTACTGCTCTTTTGAGGTAAGGGATAGTAAGGGAAAGTACGGGATTGTAAGGGATAATAAGAGATGTTATTTTTAAAAAAATGATATTATTTCTTTCAATGTCATTATACCGGAATATTGGTAAGATTTTTCTTGTGAAATTCTTATCTTTTCATGTCGGGGTTACTATTCACGAGTTACTATTCACGAGTTACTATTCATGAGTTACTATTCATGAGTTACTATTCACGAGTTATTATTCATGAGTTAGTATTCACGAGTTATTATTCATGAGTTAGTATTCACGAGTTACTATTCATGAGTTACTATTCACGAGTTACTATTCATGAGTTACTATTCACGAGTTACTATTCAGGGGTTACTATTCATGAGTTACTATTCATGACAAAATTGGTTTCTTTTTCTAACCAAATTATAGTTGATTTATGAATATTACTCTTGAGATTAAAACTGCATGTTGATCATATTATTTTTTTTCATATATAACATTTTTATAACCCTAATGATGATATTTCTCTTTGACTTGAGTGTAAAGATGGGTAGATTTTTGGTACGATCATGACTATGGGTTCTCTTTGGCCAGTAGTGCAAAGTTAAATTGTTGACTGGTATGATCATGACCATTGAATTTATAATTGAATATCTTTAGCTTAAGTGCAAAGGTGAAATGATCAACATGGTTATAATTATTGGTTATATAAATTCTGAAATGATTATATATTTCTTTGAGATAATAATATATTTGGCTTGTAGTGCAAATATGAGCTGTTGAGGAATATCTTTGGCCTGTAGTGCAAAGATGAGTTGTTGATGAATATCTTTGGCCCGTAGTGCAAAGATGACTTGATGTTGAATATCTTTGGCATGTAGTGTAAAGATAAACTATTGATGAATATCTTTGGCCCGTGGTGCAAAGATGAATTTATTAGTATGATTATGAACAGGAACTGTGATTTGGTATAACCATGATCTTTGATGTTTCAGGTAAAGACAGGTGATGAAAATTATCTTCGTCTTGGATGCGAAGAGGAATTTAGAATCACAATTATGATTATGAATTATTCATATGATTGTGAAAAGGAACTGTTGATTGATGTTACAGGGATAAAACATTGTTGGTGGACTTTTAACGTGGAGAAGATAATAGACTTTATAGTCTATTTGACTCTTCTAATGGATTGCTTGTTCTGCTGCAACTATGGTTGAAATTTTTATCATTTACCATATGTATTAAATCTCTGATTTAATTCTGTTGAAGGCTATTGATAATTTAATTATCTTTAGTCATGATATTCTTTACTGGGCTAGTTGTGCTCACCCTTTTGTTTCATAATTTCTTTTAGGTAATAAGAGTGTAGCTGGGTCGAGCGGGGGTAACAGGAGAATAGAACGGTGGTCATCATTTAGTAGTTATATTTGTTTTTTTTCTTACCAAATTATCGTTGATTTATGAATCTTACTCTTGAAATTAAATGCAGTTGTTGATCATATTATTTTTATTATCATATATAACATTTTTATAATCCTGGTGATGAAATTTTTCTTTGACTTGAGTGTAAAGATGGGTAGATTATTTGTATGATCGTGCCTATGAGTTCTTTTTGGCCAGTAGTGCAAAGTTGAATTGTCGACTGGTATGATCATGACCGTTGAATTTGTAATTGAATATCTTTATCTTAAGTGCAAAGGTGAATTGATTAACATGGTTATAATTATTGTTTATATAAATTCTGAAATGATTATATATTTCTTTGAGATATTAATATCTTTGGCTTGTAGTGCAAAGATGATCTGTTGTTGAATATCTTTGGTCTGTAGTGCAAAGATGATTTGTTGTTAAATATCTTTAGCCTGTAGTGCAAAGATGATCTGTGGTTGAATATCTTTGGCCAGTAGTGCAAAGATGAACTGTTGACAAATATCTTTGGCCCGTAGTGCAAAGATGAATTTATCAGTATGATTATGAATATGAACTATGACTTGGTATAACCATGATCTTTGATGTTTCAGGTAAAGACAGATGATGAAAATTATCTTCGTTCTGGGTGCGAAGAGGAATTTAGGACCACAATTGTGATTATGAGTTATTCATATGATGGTGGACAGGAACTTTTGATTGATGTTAGAGGAGTAAAACATTGTTGGTGGACTTTTAACATGGAGAAGATAATAGACTTTATGGTCTATTTGACTCTTATAATGGATTGCTCGTTCCGCTACAACTATGGTTGAAAAGTTTTATCATCTACCATATATTCTAAATCTCTGATTTATCACCGACGAAGGCTATTGATAATTTAATTATCTTTAGTCATGATATTCTTTAATGGGCTAGTTGTGCTTACCCTTCTGCTTCATAATTCCTTTCAGGTAATAAGAGTGTAGCTGGGTCGAGCGGGGGTAACAGGAGAATAGAACGGTGGTCTCTAGCTGTGGAGGTTGTTCCTAAACAGTATGGAGGTAATTTTATTGAGAACTTTAGAATAGTGTGGAGTATTTTATACATCATTTAGTAGTTATATTTGGTGAATCAAATAGGGTGAGGCGAACCCAACGTTGGAAGGGTGTTTTGCCACTATCATACAAGATGTATAATGACATGCAACTTCGTGTTATCATAAGACAGGGTTGTGCACATCCACTAGCTGAGTATATCTACGAGCACTATCTATATAATCTTGGAGTTTGGTTGAAATATAATTCTCAATTGGAGACAATGGAGATAATTATATGTCAAGAGAAGACTCACCATTGGAAAGAACATGATAGCAATCTTCTCGTTTTTCTGTGGGGTCTATTGGGTCGACCAAAGATAATTTTCTAGTCTTATGTTATCTATTATAACTTAGACGCATGGCCTCCTATGTACGAAGGTTTCCTTGAGTATTTTCCAAAGATTTTAATTTCTAAAACAGTTATTGACGGTACCTTTATGTAAGGTACCATTATAAGGTATCAATGTGATGTGCTATCCAGGTAAAGGGATGAGAGTCACAATTGGTATCCTATTTGTTTTAAAACTCACACATATGTGTTGTCGTATTTTGTACAATAATTGTAATAATGAAGTTTGTATTTGGAAATTATATTCAGTGTATTTCGTGGTGACTCAGAATAGGTTGTGTGGATTGAGCCTATTTTGGGGGTGTTACATTTGGTATCAGAGCTTAGGGATATGGTCGCTGCCGAAGATCTTAGTCTAGAACTGGGAGGGAAGAGACGAGTAACATTCTTCGCTAGTGTGGGACTTACCTAAGCTGAAATTTCTTACTTGATAAATTGATAAATTATGATATGTCAATTAACCTTTGTTTTGAAGCTGTATTCTAGAATAAGCAATGGAGAAATCATGATGACAAGGAAGATGGAATCTGAAAGCAAGGTATTCTTAACTCTTCGAAATATCAGGTACGTAAATTTCGAGGACGAAATTTCATAAGGAGGGGAGATTGTAAGACCTCGAATTTTATGAAATAAAATTATTCAATTTTTCTATTTAGTAAATAGTTAAATTGATAAAAATTTAAAGTTATGGGTGAAATGTGCAAATTTTGCAAAATAAGCAAGTGGTTATAAAATATTCATCGTTGTCGGGAAATATTAGTTTGGTCGTGGAATATTCTTGTTGTCGGGAAATATTCGTATAACGGCGCAACCATTTATAGGCCCCATAACAGAATAACTGTCGAATGAAGAAATTGACAAATTTGAGTTTTTACAAATAACGGCGTAGTTGTTACCGTTAGCACTGTTGGAATACCCGGTGGTTAAAATACAATAATACGCGTGGTTGTACAGTAACACACGGTATTGCATAGTATTTTTAAATTATTGATTCTTACGTAAGTTGGCACTACTCAATAATTGTTACCGTAATTACTGTTCAATATTTTATTTTATTGATTCAATAATTGCTACGTTGATATTTTATGTTATTGTTGTTTCAATAATTGTCACTGCACTATTTTTTATTATCAGATCAATAATTCATATTATTTGAATAATATTATTGGCTATGTCTAAGGAAGTTCTGTCTAGGAAAGGGGTTTGATCACCTAATTGCGAGCCAATAAGGAGAAATCCTTATCAGAAAGCTCCCTCTTTCTTGGGAATGACCTGGTTGTCATAAGTGTGCTTCTGTAATATTATTTGTGAATAATTATTTATTGATTTATATGATAAGAAAATATTTATTTTAATGGGGATATAAACGGAGGAATTTTTAGAAAGGTGACAATTGTTAATTATTGATATTTTATCTTTTTTGATAAAATAATTTATTCAAATATATTATTATATTACATTATAAATGTATAATGTGGTTATATAATAATATAATAATGGTGATATCTTTACACTAGATTCACGGTGCAAGAATCAAATGAGAGAAATCTGGAAATCAAAAGAAGAACAAAATATGAGATTTTCAGAAAAATTAGTTTATTACTTGATTTTGTAAAATTCATAACTCTTTGTGTATAATGAGTTAGGAGATGAGCCATATATCAAAAGAAAGCCTTGTAAATAAGCTAACTTTAGAAATTTGAATCACCCAAATATTCTTTGTGAATTTTTCATGGTGACTGTTTGAGTGAAACTGGTACGAGAGACTTATAGTCCGAAAACCAAATCAGTATTCTTAAAGCTCTATTGCGTGAGTTATAATTTTAATCTGACTGTTGGATCGTTGTGATTTTTGGATATATTATACATATATAAGTTGAGTTTATGTCCACAAATTTTTGAACCGTTAAAAATTAACGTATGATTTGTTATGAATTCTATGAGGTGTTGAAAATCATCCGTATGTGGATTTTAGTCATTTTTCGTTTGGAAAAACTTAAACTTACAAAGTTGTAGAGAATTTAATTTCCTATGGAATGGACATAAAATTCGTATTTTTCTAATAAAAGGGCTATTTATTATGCATTATTGAAGTTTCAAAAAAAAATATTTTTATTAAAAATATGGGTGGGCCCCACTTTTGGTTGTTGTGGAAAATTATTGAATTGGTGGGTCCCACTTGTGGTGGCTGAAGTTTGGGCAAAGATGGTGGGCGTAGAATTTTTTTAATAAAATATTAATTTATTAAATTTTAGTCTACAATGGCGTTCTAGCATTTTCCTTTAAATATGGTGCTTAGTTAGAATCGAAAATCACACCAAAAATACGTTTTCTCTCTTTCTCTCTCTATATTATCGAGTGTATTTTGTGAGTATTTAGATACTTTGTGAGTTGTTATTCAGTGCAACCTTATACCCGATATTTCAGCCGAAAGTACTGTTCTTTTGACGTAAGGGATATTAAGGGATGTTATTTTCTTTGTAAATGATATTGTTTTCTTCAATATCATTATGCCGAAATATTGATATGAATTTTATTATGGAATTTCTACTTTTTTATGTCGGGTTTACTATTCATGAGTTACTATTTACGAGTTACTATTCATGAGTTACTATTCACGGGATACTATTCACGACAAACTTGGTTTTTTTTTTCTGACCAAATTATCGTTGATTTATGAATCTTACTCTTGAAATTAAATGCAGTTGTTGATCATATTATTTTTATTATCATATATAACATTTTTATAATCCTGGTGATGAAATTTCTCTTTGACTTGAGTGTAAAGATAGGTAGATTATTTGTTTGATCGTGACTATGGGTTTTCTTTAGCCAGTAGTGCAAAGTTGAATTGTTGACTGGTATGATAATGACCATTGAATTTATAATTGAATATCTTTAGCTTAAGTTCAAAGGTGAATTGATCAACATGGTTATAATTATTGTTTATATAAATTCTGAAATGATTATGTATTTCTTTGAGATATTAATATCTTTGGCCTGTAGTGCAAAGATGATCTATTGTTGAATATCTTTGGCCTGTAGTGCAAAGATGATCTATTGTTGAATATCTTTGGCCATTAGTGCAAAGATGAACTGTTGACGAATATCTTTGGCCCGTAGTGCAAAGATGAATTTATCAGTATGATTATGAACATGAACTGTTATTTGGTATAACCATGATCTTTGATGTTTCAGGTAAAGACAAGTGATGAAAATTATCATCGTCCTGTGTGCGAAGAGGAATTTAGAACCACAATTGTGATTATGAGTTATTCACATAACGGTGAACAGGAACTGTTGATTGATGTTACAGGGATAAAATATTGTTGGTGGACTTTTAACATGAAGAAGATAATAGACTTTATGGTCTATTTGCCTCTTCTAATAGATTGCTCGTTCCGCTGCAACTATGGTTAAAAAGTTTTATCATCTACCATATGTTCTAAATCTCTGATTCATTACTGATGAAGGCTATTGATAATTTAATTATCTTTAGTCATGATATTTTTTTTTGGCTAGTTGTGCTCACACTTCTGTTTCACAATTTCTTTCAAGTAATAAGAGTGTAGCTGGGTCGAGCGGGGGTAACAGAAGAATAGAACGGTGGTCTCTAGCTGTGGAGGTTCTTCCTAAATAGTATGGAGATAATTTTATTGAGAACTTTAAAATAGTGTGTTGTATTTTATACATCATTTAGTAGTTATATTTGGTCATCAAATAGGGTGAGACAAACCCAATGTTGGAAGGGTGTTTTGCCACTATCATACAAGATGTTTAATGACATGTGACTTCGTGTTATCATAAGACAGGGTTGTGCTCATCCACTTGCTGAGTATATCTACGAGCACTACCTATATAATCTTGGTGTTTGGTTGAAATATAATTCTCAATTGGAGATAATAGAGATAATTATATGTCATGAGAAGACTCACCATTGGAAAGAACATGATAGCAATTTTCTCATTTTTCTTTGGGGTCTATTGGGTCAACCAAGGATAATTCTCCAGTCTTATGATATCTATTATAACTTAGACGCATGGCCTCCCATGTACAAAGGTTTCCTTGAGTATTTTCCAAAGATTTTAATTTCTAAAATAGTTATTGACTGTACCTTTATGTAAGGTGCCATTGTAAGGTATCAATGTGATGTGCTATCCAGGTAAAGGGATGAGAGTCACAGGGGGTATCCTATTTGTATTAAAACTCACACATATGTGTTGTCGTATTTTGTACGAAAATTGTAATAATGAAGTTTGTATTTGGAAATTGCATTGAGTGTATTTCGTGGCGACTTAGAATAGGTTGTGTGGATTGAGCCTATTTTGGGGGCATTACAGTTCTGTCTAGGAAAGGGGTTTGGTCACCTAATTGCGCGCTAATACGGAGAAATCCTTATCGGAAAGCCTCCCTCTTTTCTGGGAACGACCTGGTTGTCATAATTGTGATTCTGTAATATTATTTATGAATAATTAATTATTGATTTATATGAAGGATATATTTATTTTATGTGGCTATAAATGAAGAAATTAATGCTGAGGTGTTTTATCAGTATTTTGTCGGAATGGAGGTATTAAAAATCGTCCGTATGTAGATTTCGGACATTTTCTGTTTGGAATTTGGAAAAACTTTCTTCTACAAAGTTGTAGAGAATTAAATTTCCTATGGAATAAATATGAGATTTCTTATCTTTCTGATAAAAGGGCTATTTATTATGAATTATTGAAGTTGCTGATTATTGTTTAAATTTTAAAATATTTTGGTGGAATTTTCTAGAATGGGTGGGCCCCACTTTTGGTTGGTGAAAATGTGATAAAATTTTATTCAAAAGTGGTGGGCATGAATAGTAGCAGGTAAAGCCATCAGGTAGCAGGTTAGTCTGCTATGACGTTCTAAGCATTTTCCTATAAATACGGTGCTTAGTTATAATTGAAAATTATACAAGAAACAAGTTTTTTTTTTCTCTCTCTATATTATCGAGCGTATTTTGATACTTTGAGAGTTGCTATACATCGCAAGTTTCCTTCAGCACTATATTCGATATTCGAGTCAGAAGTACTGTTCTTTTGAGGTAAGGGATGTTATTTTCTTCGTAAATGATATTATTTTCTTCAATATCATTATGCCAAAATATTGATATGAATTTTATTGTGGAAATTCTACTTTTTTGTGTCAGGGTTATTGTTCACGTATACGACACTATTCACGAATACGACACTATTCACAAACAAATGAAAATTTCTCTTCTTTGTCCAAGATGTCTATTGTGGTTACTATCTTTGATTGTATCCATGTTTTGATCTTCATTTTTAAATTTTACTCCACTATTGTTATTATGGAGCGTTTTTGAACTTGAATTATCTAAAGTACGAATCCTTAATATTTGTCCTTTTGTCTCACTAGATTCGTTTTTTTAAATTATTTTTCATCATCCTCAGTCCTAAATGATGATATTACTTCTTTGGCCTATAGTGCAAAGATGAATGATTAACTGATGAATATCTTTGGCCCGTACTGCAAAGATGAACAGGTGTTGAGATGAACATGACCAACTGGTGATACAAATGAATATCTTTGGTCTGTAATGTAAAGATGAATATATGATTCAAGATGTATATTGATTGATGTTATAGGGATAAAATATTGATGATGGACTTTTAAATCTTAGAAGATAGTAGAATTCATTCTCTACTTGACTTTTCTAATGGATTGTTGTTTCCGTTGCAGTTATTGATCTAAAACTTATTGTCTATTATATTCTATCAGATTTTTTCCTGTTGAAGACTAATGATAATTTGTTGTATATTATCTTAGGCATAATATTTTTTACTGGGCTAGTTGAGCTCACCCTGTTTCTTTTTGTTCTATTTTTCTTCTCAGGAGGTGAGAATATAGCAGGAACTAGTCAGGGTATGGAGTGATTGTTCTTGAAAGTTATTTTAGCAGTCCTCACTATTTTTTAAAAATAGTGTATCAATAATTGTAATGAGGACTCCATTTGAGTTTGTATACTGTCTTTTAGGCAATATTTATATTTAAACTCACAGTATATGTGTTGTCGTATTTTGCACGACAATTGTATTAATGAAGTTGTATTTGTTTCTGTATCATGTATTTGGCGACTCAGAATGGGTGATGTATACCTATTTTGGGGGCGTCATAGTATAAGTTAATAATTAACAAGATATGTGACAATTAGATTTTAATATTGACAATAATTGAAAGTAAGGTTTGAATGTTACAATCTCATGTTATATGATTTCAATTTGACCTATATGAAAAATGTGATTAAACCTAAGGCTAAAGGTTGTAAGTCAAAATGGAATGGATATTTAATTAAGTAACTTGGTTATACTGTAACTAATTTGTATTGCGATTTTGAATAACATGTGCGTAGGATATTTGGGAATCAAGTTAGAAATTGTATAGTTTACGCACGAGGCAAGTTCCCTAACTATTGCTACTTTATTATTCAGCAAGGTTTACTTTTCGCTGTCTAGTTATACTTATGCAAGTTCTCTATCTTTAATCTCTTATTAAGTAACTAATTTGTTATTGTTACACAAGTTACTTACCCTATCTTGATTACAATTTCGCAAGTCTCCTAACCCTACTTTTACGATTATGCAAGTTTCTTGAAGTTATTATTCAATTGAACAAGTTCTCTAACTTTAATCTTTTACTACGCAAGTTCCTATTCCTACCTTGTTATCATTATACATTCCTTAACCTAAATCTCTTATTGAGCATCCTTAACTCTACTTATCATTGAGCTAGTTGCCTATCTCTATCTTGCTTATGTTTATACAAGTTTCTAAAACTCACTTTTCGTTAAGCAAATTACCTAATCCTTGTTTCTTATACTCTAAGCGAGATTTCTTGACTTAACTCAGAGCTTATGTTCTTGAATACACTTTCTAATTCTTTCTGAAAGCACTGCTTTAATAAATGATATTTATTTAGTTGTGAATTCTTGAAACTTTATTAGCTGTTGAGACATGAATTGTCTAAGTACCTTTATAACCTTGAAGCATGAATTCGATGAGTACCACTTGTTCATTTATAACCCAATGAGACTCTATCTCTTAGTAATTCGTTGACATACTTTGTTCATGATGATATTGTAATCAAACTCTTGAATAGCTATTGATCCCTATTTGATTCAACCACTTGGTTAATGAGCGTTCTAAAGATCTAGAATTCCTTTGAAGTTAATTTCAAACCAAACTTCCTTCGGTACAGAACCTGATGATTAAAGTTGAGATGAACAACCCCATATCAGGGGATTATTTTAGAGTTACGCATTAACGTTAAAATATTTGCGCAATACATAATACAAAGGGTTGATCACCTGGAGTACGAGATGATGGTCCATATAATCGTTTAGACTATTAAAGGTTACAGTAGAAACACCTGTTAACCTATGACATAGAAGATGATTATGGTCTTTTACTCTGTTAAAGTAGAAATACTTGAAAACAGTTCGTGGTCTTATAACCCTCCGTGTATTCCTTTGATATTGATATCTATTATTTGATTTTAAAGTTCATTATTCCTTTGAACTCACAGTATTCGAATGAGAACTTATTATTTCCGATAAAAATACTTTACCATTGAAAGCTCAGTCAAATGTCATTCATAGAGTGTTATTGTATACTATTCTTCTTGTGGGCGATTGTTTGCTCACTCTTGCACAAACAATACAGATGAAGTTAAGAAGTCTGAAGAGCTTTCTATAAGCAAGGGCAAAGGCAAAATTCTCGATTAGCTTTTATTTATAAAGCTTGTGTAATAGACTTGATTAGGATTATATTTTAGTTTTCTGCTGATGATGTAATAATAAAGGTTAGATGACCTGAGATTTATTTTAAGATTATGTAACCCTTTAATGGGAAAATTATTGTTTAAGCTTGTGAGTTTAAATATATCCTTTGATTATGAGTAGTTAGTTATGATTTAAATGGACAGTGAACACCAAATCTGTGGGATTGAAGTACCCAAATTTGGGGGTGTCACAAGTTGGTATGAAAGCCTTAGGTTATGAACCTTAGGTGGGGAAACCTTAGGCTATAACCTTATAAGAGATCGAAAATATAGTGGTGGCAAATTCTCATCGAGTTCTAAGGAATGAATTACGAAAATTCATTGAAGATAAAATGATAAAAGACTTTATGTGCTTATGTGTTAATAACCTATGTGTTCGTGAGTATTATGTGTAGCGAGTAGTGGGAGTTGTTATTAAAACTTTATTGTCAGAATGACTGATGAAGAAGGATAGGGAGTAGGAGCCCTGAGATGTTCGTACAGTCTGAGTATGATTGGTATTGGGAAAGCCATACATATTTTTTTATGTTGTAGAACTTGGGTATGAGCTTGAGTTTGATCATGAGGATGAAGTGTATGATCCTAACATTGAGTTACGAGAGAAGATCGAGGAGTTAGAAGGACAAGCTGTAGAGCACCAAGCTAACCTATCGCAAAAAGATGTCGTGACTCAAGACTTTACCGCACGACTTACAGATGTCCAGTAGAGATTATCTGTGACGCCCCCAAAATAGGTATACAACACTCATTCTGAGTCGCCAAATACATGGTACAGAAAACAAATTACAACTTCAATAATACAATTGTCGTGCAAAATACGACAACACATACTGTGAGTTTAAATACAAATATTGTCTTCTGGACAATATCCACACTCAAATAAATCCTCATTACAATTATTCAAATACTATTTTACAGAAATAGTGAGGACTGCTAAAACATCTTTCTAGAACCATCACTCCATACCCCGACTAGATCCTGCTATGTTCTCACCTCCTGAGAAGAAAAAATGGAACAAAAAGGAAAAGGGTGAGCTCAACTAGCCCAGTAAAGAATATTATGACTAAGATAATATACAACAAATTATCGTTAGTCTTCAACAGGGAAAAATCTGATAGAATATAATCGACAACAAGTTTTAGATCAACAACTGCAGCGGAAATAGCAAACCATTAGAAGAGTCAAGTAGAGAAAGAATTCTACTATCTTCTAAGATTTAAAAGTCCATCATCAATATTTTATCCCTGTAACATCAATTAATAATCATCTTTATCCAAATATTTATCTTTGCACTACAGGCCAAAGATATTCATTTGTATCACCTGTCAGTCATGTTCATCTCAACACCTGTTCATCTTTGCACTAAAGGCCAAAGATATTCGTCAAGTAATCATACATCTTTGCACTACAGGCCAAAGATATTCAGTAATATCATCATTTAGGACTGAGGATGATGAAAAATATCTTAAAGAGAACGAATCCAGTGAGACATAAGGACAAATATTAGGGATTCGTATAACAGTTTATCCAAGATCAATAATACTTCATAATAATCAATTGTGAAGCAGAATTCAAAAATAAAGATCAAAACATGAATACAATCAAAGATAGTAACCATAATAGACATCTTGGACAAAATGAGAAAATTTTATTTTTCAGTGAATAGTGCCGTATTCGTGAATAGTACCGTATACGTGAATAGTGTCGTATACGTGAATAGTAACCCCGACACAAAAAGTTCCAAATTTGATAAAAACTCATATCAATATTTCA
Organism: Panax notoginseng; assembly: GCA_016801055.1. Lineage (NCBI taxonomy): Eukaryota > Viridiplantae > Streptophyta > Magnoliopsida > Apiales > Araliaceae > Panax > Panax notoginseng. Next base: position 205,091,498 of record CM029016.1, read on the forward strand.
GCATAATGATATTGAAGAAAATACTATCATTAAGAAGAAAATAATATCCCTTACCTCAAAATATCAGTACTTCTGGTCAGAATACCGGTATAAGGCTGAAAGAAACTTGCTCTGATGAATAGAAACTCTCAAAGTATCTAAATACTCACAAAATACACTCAATAATCTAGAGAGAGAAAGAGAGAAAACTTGTTTCTGGTGTGATTTTCAATTCTAACTTAGCCCTCTATTTATAGGAAAATGTTAGCACGCCGAAGCAGACTTAACCTGCAACCTGATGGCTTTACCTGCTACTATTCCTACCCACCACATTTGAATAAAAATCTCAGCACATTTTTTCACCAACCAAGAGTGGGGTCCACCAATTCTAGAATTTTCTATCAAAATGATAAACTCCGAAAATTTAACAATTTCTGAACCAGTCATCTCGTAAAATTCATAATAAATCATACGTTTATTTTTAACGGTTCAAAATTTGTGGACATATACTCAACTTATATATGTATAACATATCCAAATATTACCACGATCCAACGGTCGGATTAAAAATTATAACCCCCGCAAAATATCTCAAAAACCCTGATTTTAATACCTCCATTCCGACAAAAATACTGATAAAAACCTCAACATTCCTTCATTTTTAACCACAAAAATATATCCCTCATTTATATCCACATAAAATAAATATTTCCTTATCATATGAATCAATAATTAATTATTCACAAATAATATTACAGAATCACATTTATGACAACCAGGCCGTTCCCAGGAAAGAGGGAGCTTTTCAATAAGGATTTCTCCTTACTGGCGCGCAATTAGATGACCAAACCTCTCCTTAGACAGAACTTTCTAGACATTGTCAATAATGTTATCTAATAATATTATTCAAATAATATGAATTATTGATCTGATAATGAAAAATACTGTGCAGCAACAATTATTGAAACAACAATAATATAAAATATCAACGCAGCAATTATTGAATCAATCAAATAAAATATTGAACAATAACTACTATAACAATTATTGAGTAGTGCCTTCTTACGTAAGAATCAATAATTGGTGCAATACCGTGTGCTACTGTATTTTAACCACCGGGTATTCCAACAGTATTAACGGTAACAACTACGCCGTTATTTATAAATAACTTATACTTGTCGTTTTCTTCATCCAATCGCTTTTCGTTATGGGGCCCACACAAGGCTGCGCCGTCGTACGAATATTCCCTGACAACAAGAATATTCCACGACCAAACGAATATTCCCCGACAAAATAAATATTTTATAACCACTTGCTTATTTTATAAAATTTGCACATTTCACCCATAACCAAAGTATTATATCAAATTAACCCCTTATTATTCATAATAATATTTAGAGAAAATTTAATTTTAATTATTAATAAGTTGGGGTCTTACAACCTCCCCTCCTTATGAAATTTCGTCCTCGAAATTGACGTACGTACCTGATGTTTCAAAAAGGTGAGGATACCTCGCTTTCATTTCTGATTCTAACTCCCAGGTCATTTCTTCAATTGCATGGTTTCTCCACAAAACCTTAACTTGTGGTATAACCTTCGTGCGTAGGACATGCTCTTTCCTATCCAAGATCTTAACAGGTACCTCCTCGTACGTTAAATCTTTAGCTATCTCGTCTGGTTCTAACTCAATAATGTGGTTCGGGTCTTTAACATATTTACGAAGCATAGATATGTGAAAAACATTATGAACACGAGACATGCTTGGAGGTAATGCGAGTCTATATGCCACATTTTCTATTCGCTCAAGAATCTCAAATGGACCAACAAATCTTGGATTGAGCTTTCCTCTCTTCCCAAATCTTGTAACTCCCTTCCATGGTGCAACACGTAATAATACATGATCCCCAATATTAAATTCCACGTTCTTCCGATGAAGATCCGCATAACTCTTTTGTCGATCCTGTGCCGTTTGTATACGTTGTCGAATCGTTTGGATCTTCTCTGTAGTAATGCGTACCAACTCTGGTCCCAACAATGTTGCTTCACCCACCTCGTCCCAGCATACTGGAGAACGACATTTTCTTCCATACAATGCCTCGAATGGAGCCACACCTATGCTCGCCTGATAACTATTATTGTAGGAGAATTCCACCAATGGTAGGTACTTATCCCAACTCCCTTTGAGATCTAGGACACAAAGTCTTAATAGATCTTCAAGAGTTTAAATAGTCCTCTCTGATTGTCCGTCCGTTTGAGGATGGTATGCCGAACTGAATCGTAAATCCATGCCCATAGCTTTCTGCAAGCTAACCCAAAATCGTGAAGTGAATCTTGGGTCACGATCCGAAACTATTGATACTGGCATGCCATGCAATCTCACAATCTCGTTCACGTACATACTAGCAAGACGTTCAAGGGAATAAGTCTCACGTATCGGCAAGAAATGAGCGAACTTGGTTAATCTATCAACAATAACCCAAATAGCATCTATGCCTTGAGAAACCTTAGAAAGACCCATAACAAAATCTATAGTAATGCGTTCCCACTTCCATTTCGGATTCTTAAGTGATTGTAATGGACCCTTTGGTACTTGATGCTCCGCCTTTACACGTTGACAAGTTAAACATCTCGAGATAAACTCTGCGATCTCTCTTTTCATATTGCTCCACCAAAATGTATGTCGAAGATCGTGATACATTTTGGTACTCCCAGGATGGATTGCAAACGGTGTGTTGTGTGCCTCCATCATTATTCTATGCTTCAAGTCAAAATCGTTAGGAACACAAAGTCTGGAGTTGACTCGAAGTATTCCTTCTTCATCGATTCTTGCTTCTGGAATAGCACCTTCTTGCACTTTCTTCTTCATACGTATCAGCTCCATGTCCGTAGCTTGAGCAGCTTTAACTTTATCGATTAAAGTCGGTTCTACTCGTATATTTGATATCATCATGTGGGTACTTGGAGCTTTCATCTCTATCTCCATCCTTTACAAGTCATACAAAATGGGCCTTTGTGTTAACAACATTGCACTCGTACCCGCATATGATCTTCTACTCAATGCGTCAGCTACTACGTTTGCTTTTCCAGGATGATATTGGATGGTATGATCGTAATCTTTCAACAGCTCGAGCCAACGTCGCTGCCGCATGTTGAGTTCCTTTTGGGTGAAGAAATATTTGAGGTTTTTATGATCTGTATAGATCTCCACTTTCTCCCCATACAGGTAGTGTCTCCAGATCTTCAACGCGAAAACGACTGCTGCCAACTCCAAATCATGAGTAAGATAATTCCTCTCATATTCTTTTAGTTGTCGCGAGGCATAGGCTATGACTTTCCCATGTTGCATGAGAACACATCCTAACCCTTTGCCTGAAGCATCGCTGTAGATAACAAATCCATCCGAACCAGATGGTATTGTTAGAACAGGTGCCGAAATAAGTCTCCTCTTGAGTTCTTGAAAACTCTTCTCGCATTCCTCACTCCATACGAATTTTGTATCTTTCTGAGTCAGCTGAGTTAATGGAGTAGCGATTCGAGAAAATCCTTCCACAAATCTCCGATAATAACCAGCTAAGCCCAGAAAGCTACGTACTTCGGTCACCGACTTTGGTTGCTCTCAATTATGATTCATATCCCAATCTTGGATAACACGTCACAATGGCACCTATTGTTTTACCACCACACAGATATAGAGTCCCTTACGGAGAGTCTGACTTTGGTGCATTCCACAAAGGAAGTCACCAGATAGAGGCTCGGGTACCAACTTCTATAGTTGAGTTTTTAACTCCTGAAGTTTAATAGGAGCTATTCAATATGAGATTTTAGAAATGGATTTTGTATCAGGTTGAAGATCAATACAAAAATTCAATATCACGCTCTGGGTTAGGCCAAGAAATTCTTTAGGAAATACGTCAGGAAATTCATTAACAACAGAAATATCATTCAAATCTGACGCATTTTTGTTCAAGTCCATGACATGGGCTAAGAAAGCTTGACATCCGTTTTTCAATAAACGAATGGCTTTATGGCTTGGTATGACAGTGATTGATTTTAGTGGTTTGGTTGCTTGAATTCGCATAACAGGTTGGTTAGGAATATGAAAACTAATAACCTTACGAAAACAATCAATTTTGGCATGATGAGTAGTTAACCAATCAATTCCTAAAATCACATCAAAAGCAAGTATCTTTAAAGAGATAAGGTCAACAGGTAATGTGATTGTGCCAACTTGGATTAAGCAAGATTTATAAACTGTAGATGTAATGAAAGTTTCTCCTAACGGAGTCTCCACAGATAGGTCAAAGTCTAATTTCTCCGGAGTCAAGTTTAAACGTTGAGCACAAGCAGGAGAGATAAAAGAATGGGTAGAACCAGTATCTAGTAAGGTATAAACTTCGCAAGAATTTATAATTAACTAACTCGTTATACCTTCGTTCAGGTTCCTCGCGTTTTGGGCAGTCACGACAAACGCTCTTCCAGAAATCGCCGACTTTATTTTGTCCGTATCCGCCTTTGGTGTCACCGTCCCAGCTGGACTTGGTTTTGCTATAGTACAATCTCGAGCGATATGTCCTTCCTTTCCACAGTTATAACATACCTTGGATTGTTGTGGGCAGTTTGGGCTGATATGTCCCTCTTTCCCACATTTATAACATACGACCGGTGGTCGTTCTCCTCCCCTAGAAACAATTGATGTTTGTGCTGATGTCTTCACGTTATCATTGTTGTACCTTCTCTTCTTGAAATCTCCTCCCGACTCGCTTCTTCTATTATCACGACCACGATTACCACCAGAGTGGTTACCGCTTTTGTCCGAATGTTTTCCTCCCTGCTGATTTTCATTGCTTCGATGACTGCCGCCACCGGTATGACCCTGGTTGTGGTCCCTCGGTTGCACATACTCATTATCTCGCTCTAATAATTGAGCCCTGTTTACAACATCTGAATATAAAGAAAATTTATGAGAGATAAGATATTGCAGAATCTCGGGTTTTAGACCTCTCAGAAACATCCTTGTCATTCGTTCCTCATTTTCGACCAAATGAGGTGCAAACCTGGATAACTCTGCAAACTTCGCCTCGTACTGGGACACCGTCATGTTGTTTTGTTCCAGTCTGATAAACTCCACCTCCTTCATATGACGAATACTTTTAGGAAAGTACTTGTCATTGAACAGTTTTTGAAATGTTTCCCAGGACATGTTGAGTGCGTCAGGCTAGGTACGCTTCACAGACTCCCACCAGTAGTCTGCCTCACCGCGGAACATAAAGGTGGCGAATGGAACCTTCTGTTCCTCCGTGCATCCCAAGACATCGAATATCTTGGTAATTTGCTTGACCCACGTTTCTGCCATGATCGGATCCGATTTTTCCTTAAATTCTGGTGGTCCCAATTCTTTGAACTGCTTAGCTGTGACAAACCGCGCGTTGTTATCATTTCCACCCGTATTCTGCACACGAGTCTCCCTCGTCTGATTTTGCATGAACTGAAAAAAGCTCCTAAACATTCCATCATTCATCGTTTGCTCGGTAACGTTGTTTACAGGAGGAATATTGTCTTCCTGTTGCACGTTCCCCTGGGTGGTGATCAAAGGTGTCTCCACGGTCTGATTTTCTCCATTAATAACGTTCTCAGCTGCCATTCTTAAATACTGCCATAAAACAAGGGTTAATAGTCATGTCATATATTATCCCTATACTCTGACCGACCAAATAAACACCAAATAAACTTAGTCAGGTCATACTAGCGAAGGAATTCCCCGTCTCTCCCCTCCTAGTTCTTGTCTCACATCTCAGCCAGGGATCATATCCCTAAGCTCTGATACCAACTGTGACGCCCCCAAAATAGGTATACAACACCCATTCTGAGTCGCCAAATACATAGTACAGAAAGCAAATTACAACTTCAGTAATACAATTGTCGTGCAAAATACGACAACACATATACTACGAGTTTAAATACAAATATTGTCTTCTGGACAATATCCACACTCAAATAAATCCTCATTACAATTATTCAAACATTATTTTACAGAAATAGTGAGGACTGCTAAAACATCTTTCTAGAACCATCACTCCATACCCCGACTAGATCCTGCTATGTTCTCACCTCCTGAGAAGAAAAAATGGAACAAAAAGGAAAAGGGTGAGCTCAACTAGTCCAGTAAAGAATATTATGACTAAGATAATATACAATAAATTATCGTTAGTCTTCAACAGGAAAAAATCTGATAGAATATAATCGACAACAAGTTTTAGATCAACAACTGCAGCGAAAATAGCAAACCATTAGAAGAGTCAAGTAAAGAAAGAATTCTAATATCTTCTAAGATTTAAAAGTCCATCATCAATATTTTATCCCTGTAACATCAATTAATAATCATCTTTATCCAAATATTCATCTTTGCACTACAGGCCAAAGATATTCATTTGTATCACCTGTCAGTCATGTTCATCTCAACACCTGTTCATCTTTGCACTAAATGCCAAAGATATTCATCAAGTAATCATACATCTTTGCACTACAGGCCAAAGATATTCAGTAATATCATCATTTAGGACTGAGGATGACGAAAAATATCTTAAAGAGAACGAATCCAGTGAGACATAATGACAAATATTAGGGATTCGTATAACAGTTTATCCAAGATCAATAATACTTCATAATAATCAATTGTGAAGCAGAATTCAAAAATAAAGATCAAAACATGAATACAATCAAAGATAGTAACCATAATAGACATCTTGGACAAAATGGGAAAATTTTATTTTTCAGTGAATAGTGCCGTATTCGTGAATAGTACCGTATACGTGAATAGTGTCGTATACGTGAATAGTAACCCCGACACAAAAAGCTCCAAATTTGATAAAAACTCATATCAATATTTCAGCATAATGATATTGAAGAAAATACTATCATTAAGAAGAAAATAATATCCCTTACCTCAAAATATCAGTACTTCTGGTCAGAATACCGGTATAAGGCTGAAAGAAACTTGCTCTGATGAATAGAAACTCTCAAAGTATCTAAATACTCACAAAATACACTCAATAATCTAGAGAGAGAAAGAGAGAAAACTTGTTTCTGGTGTGATTTTCAATTCTAACTTAGCCCTCTATTTATAAAAAAATGTTAGCACGCCGAAGCAGACTTAACCTGCAACCTGATGGCTTTACCTGCTACTATTCCCACCCACCACATTTGAATAAAAATCTCAGCACATTTCTTCACCAACCAAGAGTGAGGTCCACCAATTCCAGAATTTTCCATCAAAATGATAAACTCCGAAAATTTAACAATTTTTGAACCAGTCATCTCGTAAAATTCATAATAAATCATACGTTCATTTTTAACGGTTCAAAATTTGTGGACATATACTCAACTTATATATGTATAACATATCCAAAAATTACCGCGATCCAACGGTCGGATTAAAAATTATAACCCCCGTAAAATATCTCAAAAACCTTGATTTTAATACCTCCATTCTGACAAAAATACTGATAAAAACCTCAACATTAACTCCTTCATTTTTAACCACAAAAATATATCCCTCATTTATATCCACATAAAATAAATATTTCCTTATCATATGAATCAATAATTAATTATTCACAAATAATATTCCAGAATCACATTTATGACAACCAGACCGTTCCCAGAAAAGAGGGGGCTTTCCAATAAGGATTTCTCCTTACTGGCGTGCAATTAGATGACCAAACCTCTCCTTAGACAGAACTTTCTAGACATTGTCAATAATGTTATCTAATAATATTATTCAAATAATATGAATTATTGATCTGATAATGAAAAATACTGTGCAGCAACTATTATTGAAACAACAATAATATAAAATATCAACGCAGCAATTATTGAATCAATCAAATAAAATATTGAACAATAACTACTATAACAATTATTGAGTAGTGCCTTCTTACGTAAGAATCAATAATTGGTGCAATACCGTGTGCTACTGTATTTTAACCACCGGGTATTCCAACAGTATTAACGGTAACAACTACACCGTTATTTATAAATAAGTTATACTTGTCGTTTTCTTCATCCAATCGCTTTTCGTTATGGGGCCCACACAAGGCTGCGCCGTCGTATAGATATTCCCCGACAGTAAGAATATTCCACGACCAAACGAATATTCCCCGATAAAATGAATATTTTATAACCACTTGCTTATTTTGCAAAATTTGCATATTTCACCCATAACCAAAGTATTATATCAAATTAACCCCTTATTATTCACAATAATATTTAGAGAAAATTTGATTTTATTCATTAATAAGTTGGGGTCTTACATTATCTCAGTTAGAGTATTAAAGAGGATAATTATTAGCTAGGAACGAGATTACGTAGGAATGACTTGGGAAAGGAGTCAGTAGAGTGGGCAAGAGCTGAACATGCGTGGGTGAAGGCTTCTAAACGTTTAGATCATATTTGAGGTTTGATAGAGTTTGAGGTTTAGTCTTCCACTGTCTTGTGCAGGCTGAGGTTTATCTTTCGTATGCAATGGATCGCAAGACGATGATTCGTATCATGGAGCAAGAGCGCAATGAAGCTGTACAATGTGGAATATTCTTGTAGATTGTGAGAAAAAAATTAAAATGATATATAAATCATGATGAAAATTAATAAGATGTAAGTCCTAATTTTTGAAATAAATAATGGGAATATGATGAGATAATCCTGGAATTTTACAAGATAAATGATGTAAATAGCAGTGAGGCTATCTTTGTGATGTTTTAAAGCAATAAATGAATACAATATTATTGTTTATTAAGATATATTATGTGTTGTTTAAAAGTGGTTGAGACAATCTTGAATGTTTTAATATGTAATATGAATGATGATCTAATAGTGCAAGTGTAAAACAGTAGGATGCCGCCTAGGAAGAGACAACAGCGTCATCAGACCCCCGAGGAATATGCATATAATAATGAAGTTGATGCCAACCTAGTGCCGTAGTTAGTGAATTTGTTGGTGGGAGCACTTGCAAACCAACTGAATTCTTGGTTTTATAGTCAAATCTCGATGTTTCAACCTAATTCGTTCACAACAGGGCTAGAGAGGACGATTAAGGGGAAGGAAATGCGCTGACATACAATCAAGAGTAGAGGGAAAAGAGAGGTGAAAATGGAAACAAGGCGGGAGGTATCCGTAGTGGTAATGTTCAAAAAAGGAAGTGGAACAATAGTATTACCGCTGCAAATCAACAAGGGAATAAGAAGAAGAAAGTGGTGGCGTGTAGCAACTGCGGAAAGAGACACGTGGGTGTTTGTTTGAAGGGAAAGAGGGTATGCTTTAATTGTGGCTTGAAGGACCATATTGCACCAAATTGTTCAAGCCCGAGGAAGGGAGTCTGCTTAACGTGTGGATCGAAAGAGCACTTGGCTCGAGGTTGCCCAAAGAAAGCGGCAGGAGAAGCAAGCGGAAGCAGCAGCAGTGGCAAGCTGACTATTATAGAGGCGGAGCCGTCGAATCGACCAACCGAACATACATTCGACATGATGGTGCATGACACAATGCAAGGTATTATCTCGATTAGTGATCTAAACGTTTGCGTGTTATTTAATTCAAGCGCCACTTGTTAATTTATGTCTGACGAATTTGCTAGGAAATTAGATTTGCTTCAGGAGGAGTTAGACTACTCCCTAAATATAGAAATCGCGAATACTAATTTCTGTTAGGTTATGCATAGAATTTGTTGTGTAAATTTATGTTATGTCAGTGGATTTAATTCCAAACCAACTTGGGAATTTCAGGTTCTCCTAAAATTAGATTGGTTGTTGAACCATGAGGCGATAAGTGATTGCCAAAGAAAGTGCGTAAACCTTATGACTCCGAGGAAGTCCAAGGTAGTATTTTATTTTTTTTCTAGTTGCAGATCGCCTATACGGTAGAGTTATCTATCGATGTGGTAAGTCAAGAAGTTGTTAAGAAAATAGTGTGTGGGATAAGCGAAGTTCAAGATAGCCATTTCGTTAGCTAACTTGACGAGGAAATAGGTGGAATTTCTATGGACAGGAAATTATGAAGCGAATTGTCAAGAATTGAAGAAGAAGTTAAGTATGACACCTTTGTTGTCTTTACCAGATAATATAGGAAATTTTGTGATGTATAGAGATGAATCGTACAATGGACTAGGCTGTGTGTTTAGGCAGAACGACATGGTTATTGTATATGCATCGCGTCAGTTAAAATTTTTTTATGTGAAAGGGTAACTGACTCACGATCCAGAGTTAGCGGTAGTAGTGGTTGCCCTGAGGATTTGGAGGTATTATTTTTTGGAAGTAATGTGAGATATAAACGGACCATAAGTGTCTAAAGTATATCCTCACACAGAGATATTTAAACATGCGTCTAAAGTGATAGTTGAAGTTGATAAAGGATTGCGACTGCAAAATCCTAAACGAATGTGGTTGCTGGCGTCTTAAGCAGAAAGCTAGGAGTTATTTTAGTTAACTGCGCAAGATGAGTACATAATAGAAATGGTTAAGTTGGGGTAGAAGGTAAGATGTCCGAAGAAGTCGGAGGGGAAGTTGTTCAGATGAAAAACCGTACAACTTTGTTGGATAAAGTAAAGGAAGAGCAACTCCAGGATGAATGTGTCAAGTTTAAGATCGATACTGAAGGGTGGTTTAAAGTTGAAAGAAGAAACTAGGTTTTGTCAGTATCAGATATTGAAGATGAAGTTTTCCATAAATTCATATGTGGGAATATTCGATTCAACTAAGGAGCACGAAAATATATTACGCCTTCGACAATACTTTTAGTGGCAGGATATAGCGATAGATTTCATGGTATGTCAAAGTTAGCGTATTTCCTATCGATCAGTGAACGAAGTTATATATTAAAGAAATTATTTCAAGGCACGGTGTTCCGGTATCAATTGTGTCTGATAGAGATCCACGATTAAAATTGAATTTTCAGAAAAGTTGTAAGAATACATGGGGATGCAGTTGATAATGAGTAAATTATATCATTTACAAACCGATGAGCAGGATGAAAGGACACCAGACATTGGAAGACATTTACCAGACATTTACCTGTGGTTGAGTTTGCCTACAACAACAGCTATCACGTAAAGCGTTGGTGAATTGCCTTATGAAATGTTATATGGATGGAGGAGCGAAACTCCACTATGTTGGGATGACGATGAAGAACGTCGACTGCTATGGTTTAAGGTGGTACAACAAATTGCTCAGATTGTCAAGTCATAAGAACAAGATCGCTTTAGCTGCTCAAATCAGACAAAAATAAACATGTGTTTAAAGTATGTAGTTTCGTTTTCTTGAAAATGTCCTAGTGAAAGGGAAATATAAAATTTAATAAAAAGGGAAAGTTGAATCTGAGGTTCTTAGTTTTTATGTACTGCGAAGAATGGGAAAAGATGGCTTACGAGGTAGCCTTACCTCTAAAGTTAGAGCGATTGCAATGTTTTTAATGTTTTAGTGCTACGGCCGTACAAATCTGATTATAAGCATGTCATAGAGTGTGAACCGCTGCAATTTGAAAAGATTTAATTTACGAAGAAGTCCCTGTTCAGGTATTTAACAGGAATAAAGCACGTTCTCAGAAATAAATTAGTAATTACCTTCTGTTAGGGTAATTTGGAGGAACCACAACGCTGAATAAACTATGTGAGACCTCGAAGACAAAATGCTAGAAAATTATTCTTATTTATTTGCTTAATTTTTGTATAGAGATTCTGGGGACAAAATCTTTTTAAGGGGGGAAAAATATAACGGGATGAATTAATTGAGTTGTGATTCTGGGGACAGAATCCTTGTAAGGAGGGAATGATATAACGATCGAGAATTTTAATATTTAATTTAAAATATTTATTGAGTTAAATAAATATTTTAGTTGATGTGTTGATTGATTATTTATTTATTGATTAAATAAATAATTGAAGAGTTATGTTGGATTGCTAATTTATTGTTTAAATTGTAATTTAATTGAATTAAAAGATAAATGAATTGTTAAATAATTATAATGTTGTTCTAATTTAATTTAATAATTAAATTAAAGATTTACTAATGTGTTAAATAAAATTATTATTTATAGTGAAAAATATAATCATATGTCAAGGATTAATGGAGTTAAGAATTTGATTAAATTAATTTGCTAAGAGTGTGACAAGTGAACCATATTATAAAAAAGAATATTAAAATAAATCAAAAGGGGTATTAATAGTGTTTGCAAAATATGGCCTTGGGGTTTGAATTTTTGTAACTGTTAAAACCTTTATTCTTATACCTGATATGGGTTATTATACGTATTATAATATATATCAGTTTATTTTCTAAGTTACGTAAATATCATGTTAGTTTTCTTCCTACACTTATTTGCAAACACAGAGTTATGAGAAAGAGTGAGAGCTATTGAGAGAATTTGTGTTCTTTGTGATTTGAGAAGGAAATAGAAAATTAACAAAGCTATTATAATCATCTTTGCTAAGGTTAAGAGGAATCAAAAGGTAATAAACTCGTTCTATATTTTTAGTTTTTGTTCTTGAAGTTTTCTTCACTATAAATGGTTTTGATGCATGATTTGTTGAGAGAATGGTATATATGTGTTCCTGGTTGTAAGTAATATGTTATATATCATCTGTAGATGAGTTTTCGGTAATTAAATCCATGAAATATGTTTTAAGTGAGGATTTGGATTGTTGTGGATGTATGTACAAAATGACTTATTTTGGAGTCTAAAATTGGTGGTCAAATCAAGCTAGAATCTGTAAATTATTAGTGGTTTATGTTAGTATGTTAAAAAATGAAAAGAATGTAAATGGAATGGACTAAATTGGTTGAGAAACAAAGTCACGGTGCTTGATTGCCCTAAGGATATCAAAGTATGTGAAATATCATGAATTTTGGTTTTAATCCCTCTAAAATTGGTTGTTTAGTGGTGTTTTGTTGTTATAATGGATGTATACATGTTGAGTCTTGATTATATGAAGCTTATAACTTCTGGGTATGATTAAATTGTTGTATGGACGAAGAAATTAGAAGTTTATGGATTTGATGTGTTCTTCGCGATTCAGCAATATCTGTTTCTGCATCGCAGCGCTGCAGCGCCTCTTAGAAGGCTTCTCTGCGCGCCGCAGCCCTAGACTCTAAACTTAATGGATGCGCTGCAGCGCCAGTTAGCAGATTCACCCAAAAAAATGTGATTTTTATTATGTAGTCCATTAAACGACGTATTGTAACTTGATTTATGAATATAAAGAGGTAATTAATCATGCTAAATGATGTTATAACATATGGTGGTTGTGTTGTATTATCAAACACGAAGAGTATAAGATAATAATTAACAAGATATGTGACAATTAGATTTTAATATTGACAATAATTGAAAGTAGGGTTTGAATGTTGCAATTTCATGTTATATGATTTCAATTTGAGCTATATGAACAATGTAATTAAACCTAAGGCTAAAGGTTGTAAGTCAAAATGGAATGGATATTTAATTAAGTAACTTGGTTACATTGTAACTAATTTGTGTTGCGATTTTGAATAACATGTGCGTAGGATATTTGGGAGTTAAGTTATAAATTGTATAACTTACGCACAAGGCAAGTTTTCAAACCTTTGCTCCTTTATTATTCAACAAGGTTTACTTTTCGATGTATAATTATACTTATACAAGTTTTCTATCTCTAGTCTCTTATTAAGCAACTAATTTGTAATTGTTACGCAGTTCCTTACAATATCTTGATTACGATTACACAAGTATCCCAACCCTACTTTTACGATTATGCAAGTTTCTTAAAGTTATTATTCAATTGAGCAAGTTCTCTAACTTTAATCTTTTACTTTGCAAGTTCTTATTCCTACCTTGTTATCATTATACATTCCTTAACCTTAATCTCTTATTGAGCATCCTTAACTCTACTTATCATTGAGCCAGTTGCCTATCTCTATCTTGGTTATGTTTATACAAGTTTCCAAAACTCACTTTTCGTTAAGCAAATTACCTAATCCTTGTTTATTATACTCTAAGCGAGATTTCTTGACTTAACTCAGAGCTTATGTTCTTGAATACGCTTTCTAATTTTTTCTAAAAGCATTAATTTAATAAATGATATTTATTTAGTTGTGAATTATTGAAACTTTTTCAGTTGTTGAGACATGAATTTTCTAAGTACCTTTATAACCTTGAAGCATGAATTAGATGAGTACCACTTGTTCATTTATAATCCAATGAGACTCTATCTCTTAGTAATCTGTTGACATACTTTGTTCATGATGATATTGTAATCAAACTCTTGAATAGCCATTGATCCCTATTTGATTCAACCACTTGGTTAATGAGCGTTCTAAAGATCTAGAATTCCTTTGAAGTTAATTCCAAACCAAACTTCCTTTGGTACGGAACCTGATGATTAAAGCTTAGATGAACAACCCCATATCAGGGGGATTATTTTAGAGCTACACATTAGCGTTAAAATGTTTGCGCAATACATAGTACAAAGGGCTGATCACCTGGAGCACGAGGCGATGGTCCATATAGTCGTTTAGACTGTTAAAGGTTACAGTAGAAACACCTATTAACCTAGGAAATAGAAGATGATTATGGTCTTTTAGACTGTTAAAGGTTAAAGTAGAAATACTTGAAAACCTAGAAAATAGTTCGTGGTCTTATGACCCTCAGTGTATTCCTTTGATATTGATATCAATTATTTGATTTTAAAGTTCATTATTCCTTTGAACTCATAGTATTCGAATTAGAACTTATTGTTTTCGGTCAAAATACTTTACCATTGAAAGCTCAGTCAATTGTCATTCATAGAATGTTATTGTATACTATCCTTCCTGTAGGCAACTCACTCTTGCACAAAATAATGCAGAAGAAGTTAAGAAGCCTGAAGAACTTTCTACAAGCAAGGGAAAATTGCAGATACGCTCAACACGCAAGTGTACGTGGTCAACAAGTAATATAATGATGAATAGAGTATCGTTCCCACATAGACAAGTATGAAATTTAATCTAACAATTACCAGTTTTATATTATTTCAATTTTATTAAACTATTCGAATTAATTATGGCAAATAATGAAAAAATAATACTAAAAATCAAAACAAGTCAACACAACTAATAACCGTAATTTCAAACAGATAATGGAGAATTAAGCCTACAATTTCACTTTAAGTTTCACTCTGATTATCACACCTTTTTCCAGTTTAATTTACTATCTCATTTCATTAATCAAGAACACTCAAGTAAAATTAGCCATCTCTCGATGCACTAACACCGTATTAACTTAAATCCACAAATTGATAGAATTAAGCCAAACACCCTAATTAACTAATTCACTATATCTCAATGTGAATTAAAATCAAATAAGGTTTAAAGTCCAAGTTCTTTATTGATCACATGCGATGTTAGGTATATCCCTATCATAAACATTCATCAAGAGTTCCATCAAAACGCAGAATGCAAGAACACATGCTATTGTGATTAGGTCTAGATTCATACATCATCTCTCGAGTCCATACAAATTCACATAAAATTGGTGATCAAGCAATTCATAAATTAAGTATAAATTACAATAGATGAACTAAATAGATAGAATTATTAAACTGAAATTAAAGCATGACAATCATCGTTCAACATTAAAGATCCATTGTAAGCCTAATTAAGAATTTAGTTCATCATAGATAAATTAAAAACTAAAAAGATAAAGAAATTCATCATGCCAATTACAGAAATTGAATTGAAAGACTAAGAACAGTAATACACCACCCTTAACCTCACTCAAATCTGTAATTTTTGTGATCTTGACCTTTTACTCTGCTCTTCCAATGTCTTCTTTGAAAATTAGGGCTCCAATTTGCTAATTGATTGATGTCTGATTCAAGTTTGTGTTATTTTTACTTAAGTCACGTAATAGCTGATAAAAGACGCCCAAACACACAGTCCCAATCCATGCCAAAGTTGCCTTGTTCAAGCATTTGCAGTATTAGAATCGTATTAGAAGTCTCTCTTTGTCCCCGTGGCCCTGCCCTGGCGGTGGTTTTGTTCTTGCTGATGGCCACCCCGGCAGGGGGTCTTAACTCTTTTGTACACGTACACCCTTGCCCCGGCGGGGGGTTAAAACTTCTACAGTTGCTGATTTTTTCCTTTTCATGCTGCTTTCTCGCCACAATGCCACCAATGACACGTAATGCAACCTAAACATAAAACAAACACAAAACACATCAAACTATATAAAAATAGATAGAACAAACACCGTTTAAGTCCAAATAGGAACCCGATTCGTAGGTATAAAATCCACTCATCAAACTCCCCCAAACTTAAACCGTGCTAGTCCTCGAGCACAACATAATACGTAATGCAATGAAATGCAGCTAACTATATGCCTACCAATCCAGCAGTAAGACAGAACACAGTCTAATTACACGACCTCAGAGAAATCAAGTAAACACGATAGTATATCATACCAAGGCAAATCAATAACTTCCCAGTCAATCATCAAATCTTAAATTGTTCTAACTGATATAGTGCGTGTGTGCTCAACAACCATGCTAACTGATATAAAGTCAAATATAACACATAATAGGCTTCTTTAAAGGACTCAAACAGTGTAAACGCAAGAAATTCAAAGACAAGCAAGATCTGACCAAAATCAAATAGTTACCAAATCTAAAGGTCAAAATAGGATACTTATGCTTTATTATTCACATACGGGGGACTTTTCGCTCTTCCTTCCCGTTTTTCACTTTTTATTTTCCTCATGGCTGTGCAATGTCTAGTCCTCTTAGGCTTTTCAATGCTACCCCTTAGCGAGCTTTCAACCAACGACTCCCAAACCGTAAGGCTTTAGGGCACTAGCTGTAGAGACATCCCTTCAGACGTACTTACTCAAGTAACAAAGGCCATAGAACTAGACTAACCACGATGTTTATTCATATATATATATATATATATATATATATATATATATATTTCTTTTTTTACTTTTCTTTTCTTATTCTTATTCTTTTTTAATAGCTTATATATCCCAAATTTTCTCCCAAACTTAGGTCCTTGTCTAATTTCAGCCATCACTGCCTATTCATGTCTTTCTTTCATTCAAACTAGTATCATCCTTAAGAATTCCATTATGTGTCCATTTAAACTAAATCAGTCAATATAGCTACTTCTAAGGTACAGACCTGATTATATCAGTTTCAAACAGATAAAGATTCAATTCATGGCAAGAAATCACATCACAGTCTTAATAGTCAATACTATACGCAATTCCAATCTCATCATTGGCCAAAATAGACTTAAACTATCTAACAGCTGGAATCATGCAATGTATGAACTAAATGCAATATAAACACATTTAAACTAACTAATATTTTTGAAAAATTTTAATTTTTCATTTTTTAAGAACATAACAGTAAACTAATTACATTAAACTAATTCCTAAATTAAACTACTATGCAACTACATCTACATGAATGCAAACATAACTAACATAAACTAAACATGAAAACAAACTAAACTAACATATGCAAACTAAACATACTGACATAAAAACAAAACTAAAACTGAAACATAAAATTAAAACTAACTCCCCCAAACTTAGCAGTTATAATGTCCTCATTGTAAAAATATTGCAATAAAAGAATAGAGGACTTCCCTATATCTTGCTAAGCATGAGGCGATGGTGGTGGTGGTGGTCGTGGAACATAAACTCTGCGCTCCTCCACATCTGAATCTGATGGAGGGTATTGTGGCATAGGCTCAGGCGTCTGTAACTGGAACTGATCGGCAGTAGCATGATTGAAGCTTTGTAATGCCGCATTCAATGAGGCAAAAGAACTATTCATTGCATTGAATATGTGGTCTTGCCTGGCCGCCAGTCGCTCAATTTTTCTATTAGATGCTTTATCTATATCATCTATATGTCTCTGAAGACTGCAAAACTGGGAACTAAACATATACTTTGCATATCGATTGCTCCCCGCAGCTTCCTCTTCCCCCGTCACCTCATCAGCCCGGAACTCCTCATCCTCTGAAGTGTCCTCAGCCTCCTCCTCCTCAGGATCGTCTGGAAATACAAACCCGACACCTCGTGGATACGAATCCCCTCCAGCCCAGACAGAATATCTAACAATCATCCTGGGGTCTAGTAGCTGAAGTTGCTATTGCACAGGCTCATCACTTGACCATCGAACACTATACTGCCTGCACAACCCACATATAAGAGATGGGTGTGGCAGTCCTCCTGAGAATGGCCCGCGCAGACATCGTCGGATGGAGAAACTAATGATTGAGCCAATGTTAGTGTCGAAGTCCTTCACGATCGCATATAGTAGTAGCACCTTTTCCATTGTCACCTCACTGGTATGCGTCGAAGGAAACAATTTTGCGCACAAAAATGCATACCAGATTTTGCCATAAAGGCTCTAGTCCTTGCTCATAAAAAGCGTGCCACCCTTTTGCCCAAACTATGCCTGGTTTAGATATTTCTATCAAGATCTGGTTATAGTTAGGATTGCTATCTCTGAGCTGAACCTACTGGCATACTACATGGGCTCGCAGACTGTAGCACTCATTGATTGCCTCTGCACTGAAGGGAACCTGCTTACCCCTCACAAATGCCATATATGGCGCCTTGTCCTCAGCATTTGCGTAGAATTCTTTCACCACTTTTACTATAGTCGGGTCTGGATCATCTGTGAGCATCTCCCAGCCCTTTTCATATATCTATCTACTCATCTGCCCATCGAATGAATCCCCCGCTCAGGTGTTAGTGCTTTGGGCACTAAGTAGTCATACTTATCTACCGTGTTTGCACTAACAAACTTCCTCTTGTTAAAGGCTCGGACCGGTGGTGAAGAACCAAAACCCTCGCCCCTTTGGCGTTTCGATATAGTTTTAGGTGCCATTGGTATCAATTTCAGTAAACTAAGCCCTCAAACTATTATCTTGAGCAATACTTCAAACATTTGGTGTGCAACACCACCACAAAACCCAAATTCGATGACTAAAATTCTAACTTTGTGAAAAGATATATAACAATGGCTTACTTGCAATGAATCACCCCAATTGAATGATAATAATGCAGAATTGATGCTCAATTTGTGTAGTTTCCCCTTCTTCTCTTACTGAAAATCCGAAATTGGGTGAAACCCTAAGTATGGTGGCTGAAATTGAGAGGATTAGATGGAGAATGGTGTGGAATTAGGGAAATTAGGGTTTGTGTATATATAGAGTGGTAGTGGTGTGTGAAATTGATGGTTAGTAGATGAGATTGATGGAGTTCGTGGGTAATTTTGTGGGGCAAGAGGTGCTTGAGTTTCGATTTTTGTATAGGAGAAGTGGGTAGGAACATGTTCTGCAGCATTTAAAATTCTTCAAATTTCCCGTACCCCCGCCGGGGTGGGGGGTAATGTACTATAAAGGCCCGCCGGGGCGGGCTATTCCTGTGACACCCCCAAATACGGGTACTTCAATTCCCATGAAATTTGGTGTTTACTGTCCAAACATCATGTATCTATCTACCCATAATAAATGAAAAACCATAAATAGATTGAAAAAAATCCTCTCCTTATGGAGTTACAACATCTGAATATAAATACATCAATCCCAGGTCATACTAACCTTAAATCTCAAATGCGAAAACATAAACAAATAATAAGTCTTACACAACTTTAACATAAGTCTGAAACATAAATACATCAAATAAACAACAAGTCTTCATCACTTGTTAACCTTGCCCTTTCCTTTGCTAGTAGAAGGCTCGTCGGACCTTTCGTTCTTAACTGTAATGTTATTATTACGCAAGAATGAGCATGATTGCCCATAAGTATAATAATATAACAATAAAATAACAACATGCGAATGAATCAAAGACTTCTGAAATAAAAAAAATACTCAGCTTTTGAATCAAGAATGAATAACAAGAATCAAAAGAACTTCTGAGGGTCATAAGACATTGAACTACGTTCTAGGTTGCCAAGTGTTTATACTTGAAACCTTTAACAGTCATAAGACCATGGACTCTTCTTCTCGCACTTAGGGGAATCAACCCTTAGTACCATACTGTGCACAATATCTTAACGTTAAAGCATAAGTAATCTCATATAACAGGGTTGTTCATCTCAATTTGACATTAGAGTTCGCACCAAAGGAAGTTTGGTTTGGATAAGCTTAACAATGGTTCTGAAATTTAGAACGTTCATCAACTATGGACTAGTCAAATCAATAAGGGTTCGCTAGTCTTACAAGGTTCAACAATAATTGATATTCAATTTGAACAACAAAATTCAAGATGTTTACAATCGAATAAGTATTGTATAACAGGAATCATCCTTTTAAAGAATGATAACATTTAATATGAAATCTTGACTTGAACAATTATAAACAAGATAGAATAAGGAACTTGCTTTATGTAAAGAAACAAGGTTTAGGAACTTACCTCGTGTGTAGACTAAACGATTACTACTCCCGTTCACCACAAGTCTTACACACATACTATATGTATTCACGACATTTATTAGTTACATTAATACTAACCTTATATGTTTAGTTCCCTCTTTTAATACAACTTGTTAACTTGATTTAAATTCTGCTCATTACCATCATTCACATATACAGGAATGAAATCTCAAATCTTAAGTTTAAACAACATCATATCATCTCATGAACATCATTTTTTTTAACATGGTTTAACTAGTTACAAAACATAGCAGTTATAAAGTCATAAGACATTTTCTAATTTATTTTTATAATTCTCTTATTATATTGTCCATTAGTCATATTTTCACTTAATTATTTAATATAAACTCCACTTTATTTAACAAATCATTACCCTTCTAATTTAATTACTTAATTAAATTAGAATATTTTTATTCCCTTACTATCATTACACTCGAATAAATTATTTCATAATAATTTCCATCGAATATTTATTTTATTCCATAAATATCTCAATTAAAATATTCATATTATTTTATAAATATTTTAATAATAATTTTCATCGAATATTTATTTTATTCCATAAATATTTCAACTAAAACATTTATTTTATTTGATAAATATTTTATTTAATTAATTTATTTAATTATTATTTTTTCCCGCTGGGGCGGGGTAATTTAGCTTTGTAACGCTCGCCGGGGCGGGGTTACCCAGACTCAGTTTCTGCAGTTCGCGAAGAACACATAACAAGGCCAATTTAGGCCAAAAATCTCACATAAGTTCAACTTTATGTTCTCGTGAAGAACACAGAACATGGCCAAAAACTTTCAATTTCTTTGTTCATACATTAATTTAAGCATACCTAGATACTATAATTCATATATGATCATTACCCAACCTTTCTAGCATGATTTTAATAACTTAATTCATATATTTACTTGAATAAAAACACATAATTTCCCAGTTCTTATGAAAAACTCCCGTTTTAACATTATTAATGAAATCAACTACTGTGAACTTGTTTTTCGACCAAATCAGTCCGTTTAAGTTTCGTTCTTTTCATTTTTACATGTATAAACAAAATCATTCATCAATTTACCGATTAATATGCAATTTAAACATAAATTTTTGTACTTATAAGCCATATTCATATATTTTTCTCTTTAAAACTATAAAACTCCAATTACGACATATTATATGAAATTGATGGTTTGAAAACATACATAGATGGTAGAAAATATGTTATCATTATATATTATCATGTATATACACATAAATCATTAATTCATGCATTGATCATACAATAGTTGTTTTACAGAGAGCTCAAAACACCCGTTAATGGAAAAACTCTGATTCTAGCATGTTTACATGAAATTAATTACTCTAATCACATTAATATATGATATAAACATATTGTAAACATATACTAACATATATATCACATCATATACTCATCAATTATAAATCTCTTCAATCACAAATGACTTAGAATTAGTTTTTCACAAAATATAAGAACGTAATTTAAGGTTTGGGTTGAAGAGATTACCCTGCTAGTGTATATGATTCAAAGATGATAATTTCTTCTCTATTTCTCCTTCAATTCACACTTTCTCTCAAATTCTCTCTAAACTCTCTCTGAAATTCTCTAAGTTTAAGTCTCATAAAATGAAATACGTAAGTTTTTTAAAAAATAAGACTGATGTTTACACACTAATAACTGGCATAGTCATGGTCAGTTAATCCCTTAGTGGGTTAACTGACTAACTCCTCTTAGGGCCATGTTTGGCTTGTTTTAAAAAGGCTCTTTTTCAACTTATTTTAATAAAACTCGTATTATATAGTTTAATAATGTCACACCCATTTAAGCAATTAATCAAATATCTTATTTAATTCAATTAAATATAATAATTCCACATTAAATCTCATAGTCACATAATTAAATTCTCATTTATTAATTATGTCAAATCATTAAATCTCTAATTAATTATTAAATTAATTAGAATAACATTATGCTTATTAAATAATTCATTTAATCAAATAAGCTCAATTAAATACATACTTTGAATAATAAAATTCTCCACATTAATTTAATCAATGTAACACATATAATTAAATTAATCTTCCATAACTTCATCAATTAATTATTTAACCCAATAATTAAATCATCGAAAAATATTTATTTAATTCAATAAATATTTAAATTAAATTACAAAAATCTTGTTTGTCATAATTCCATAGGACCCCCCCCCCCCGCTGGGGCGGGCATGTCAGGCTGGGAAAGGGCCCGCCGGGGCGGGGGTTGAACTTCTGTAAAACTTCAATTTTTGAGCTCCTTTGCCCTGTACGCATGTCCAACTCCATCCTAAATACCTAAAATGCATTAGAATCAACAATATAAGATAAGATCATGGAATTTGAGCAAGCATCATGAAAATTATTGAAAATGACTAACTAACTAACTACAATTTGTACCGAACTGAACTAATTAGTACTAATTTATCAACTAAGCTACGAATTGAATAGCAATAAACAAAAATATTATAAATGACACAGGAATTGGGTTGCCTCCAAATTAACACTTGTTTTTGAGTCTTTCAGCCTGACTACTCCCTGTGTTAGCCCGGATCAGTTGGAATATCTTCGACATGCTATTTTTTTATCTCGCAACACCAATAATGCTTTATGGCATGCCCATTCAACTGAGTTTTTGAGATTGAAGTTGCCTTCATATCGTTAATCAGCACTTTTAGACCTCCGACCTCTCTACAATCCTTGTGCTTGATATATGTAGATGCCTCGATTGAATCACCCTCTTCCTCCTTATTAGCAGGAATTGGAATTTCGTTGAACACTTTCATTGTAACTACCTGATCGAAACTTTCATAATCAGTTCTCCATTAGGCACGTCAATTAGTGTTCGTCCAGTCGCAAGGAATGGTTGTCCTAAGATGATAGGGATATTCTTATCTTCTTCAAATTCTAGCACCATGAAATCAGCTGGAAAGATCAATGAGTCAACCTTCACCAACACATCTTGTACTATCCCCAGTAGATATGTTATCAATCTATCTACGAGCTGTAGACTAATGTTTGTTGGCTTTGCTTCCTTTAAACCCAGCTTTCGATAAATGGATAGTGGCATAAGATTTATACTTGCCCCTAAATCACATAAAGCTCTCCCTACATCTTGATTGTCAATCGCACAAGGAATTGTAAAGCTCCCCGGATCTTTCAATTTAGGGGGAAGCTTTTTCTGCAGAATTTCACTGTATTCCTCTGTCAAAGCCACTGTTTCGAATTCCTTGAGCCTGCATTTCTTTGAAAGTATCTCTTTCATGAACTTTACATAACGTGGCATTTGCTCAAGTGCTTCGGCGAACGGAATGTTGATGTGAAACTGCTTGAATATGTCTATAAACCGTGAAAGCTGATCCTTTAGCTTTTGACTTTCTAATCGTGGGGGGGGGGGGGAGGGGGAAGGCACAGGTGATGTGATTCCATTATGTTTGTCTTCCTTCGGCTTTTCTATAACTTTTTCCTTATTTATCCTAATCGAATCATTCTCGTCAATTTCAACCTCTTTATCCTTACCTGCTTTCCCATCAAAGTCAGCAACCAAGGTTTTACCACTCCTCAGTGTGATAGCATTACATTGCTCGTGATTTCCCCTTGGATTCTTTTCCGTATCACTAAGTAATGTCCCTTGAGGCTTGTTATTCAAAGCCAATGCAAGTTGTCCCATCTGATTATCTAAATTCTTGATCGTTGCCGCTTGCATTTTCATGGCTGCCTCGTTACCCGATATGTACTTCAACAGCAACTCTTCCAAATATGACTTTTTCTCATTTTACGGAGCTGGCTGTAGATGCTAATTTTGAAACCCAGGGGGATAAGATGGTTGTGGAGTTTGCTGATTTTGATTATTACTCTATGAAATATTTTGATGATTCCTTTTCCCTGGATTGTAGGCATTCTGATACGGATTTTGAAAAAATCTATTATTGCTGCCCACAAACTGTACCGATGCGGGGTTAATGGCACACTGTTCTGTAGGATGTTCCCCCTGCACACAACTCACAAACATGAGAAACCTGTTGAATCTGTGAACCTATAAGAGCATCCATCTTCTTCGACAATGCTGAAATATGTGCCGTTAACGCTGTTACCCCATCTACGTACTTCTAACACCCCAGCTATCTTAGGCTGTGTCGTTCTCAATGTGGGCCCCTAGTAGTTATTAGCTGTCATCGTCTCTATCATATCATACGCGTCCTCATAACTCTTAGCCATGAAAGCTCTCCTAGAAGCTGTATCAATACTAGTTCGTAGATTTCCATTCAACCCATTGTAAAAAGTGTTCATCTGCAGCCATTTGGGTATTCTGTGATGTGGGCACTTCCTAAGTAGTTCCTTGTACCTTTCCCAAGCTTCGTACAAAGACTCCCCATGTTGCTGCTCAAACATAGTAATCTCATTCCTCATCTTCGTAGTCTTTGCCGGTGGGAAAAACTTCGCCAAAAATTTCTGAGCAAGGTCATCCCATGTAGTAACTGACCCTGGCGGTAGTGAGTGTAACCAACTTTTTTCCTTATCCCCAAATGTGAACGGAAATAAGTGAAGTCTGACTGCATCATCTGACACCTCGTTATATCTAAAGGTGTCGTAAATTTTCAAAAAACTAACTAAGTGCTCATTCAGATCGTCGTTGGCTAATCCCCCAAACTGCACTGAGTTCTGTATCATTTGTATGGTCCCAGGCTTGATCTCAAAGTTATTTGCAGCTATCGCAGGCCTGGTAATGCTCGACTGAATCTCAATCACCCTGGGAGTAGCATAATCCCTCAGTGCTTTTTGATCCTCTGCAGCCATTGTTTCTTCATGTTTATCAAAGTTCTCCCTAGTCTTCTTAATCCACTTACTGATCCTCTGAAACCTTTTCTGGATGTCGTCCTCCAAAGGAAGCAAGTCTGGCTTCTTAGACAACATTTGCATACACTAAGTCAGAGAACCTGAAACAAGAAAGAACAAAACAAAAAGAAAATTTGTTTAACTAAAACTGAACTAATTAAACTGATATTAAAAAATACTAAAATCAAAACTAGTTCCCCGGCAACGGCGCCAAAAACTTATTGGGTAAATTCTAGATACGCTCAACATGCAAGTGTACGTGGTCAACAAGTAATATAATGATGAATAGAGTATCGTTCCCACAGAGACAAGTTTGAAATTTAATCTAACAATTATCAGTTTTATATTATTTCAATTTTATCAAACTATTCGAATTAATTATGGTAAATAATGAAAAAACTAATACTAAAAATCAAAACAAGTCAACACAACTAATAACCGCAATTTCAAACACATAATGGAGAATTAAGCCTACAATTTCACTTTAAGTTTCACTCTGATTATCACATCTTTTTCCAGTTTAATTTACTATCTTAGTTCATTAATCAAGAACACTCAAGTAGAATTAGCCATCTCTCGATGCACTAATAACATATTAACTTAAATCCACAAATTGATAGAATTAAGCCAAACACCCTAATTAACTAATTCACTATACCTCTATGTGAATTAAATCAAATAAGGTTTAAAGTCCAAGTTCTTTATTGATTACATGCGATGTTAGGTATATCCCAATCCTAAACATTCATTAAGAGTTTCATCACAATGCAGAATTCAAGAACACATGCTATTGTGATTAGGTCTAGATTCATACATCATCTCTCGAGTCCATACAATTCCACATAAAATTGGTGATCAAGCAATTCATAAATTAAGTATAAATCGCAATAGATGAACTGAATAGATAGAATTATTAAACTGAAATTAAAGCATGACAATCATCGTTCAACATTAAAGATCCATTGTAAGCCTAATTAAGAATTTAGTTCATCATAGATAAATTAAAAACTGAAAAGATAAAGAAATTCATCTTCCCAATTATAGAAATTGAATTGAAAGACTAAGAACAGTAATGCACCACCCTTATCCTCACTTAAATATGTAATTTTCATGATCTTGACCTTCTACTCTGCTCCTCCAATGACTTCTCTAAAAATTAGGGCTCCAAGTTGCTAATTGATTGATGTCTAATTCAAGTCTGTGTTAATTTTACTTAAGTCACGTAATAACTGATAAAAGACGCCCAAACACACAGTCCCAACCCAAGCCAAAGTTTCCTTATTCAAGCATCTGCAGTATTATAATCGTATCAGAAGTCTCTCTCTGTCCCCGTACCCCCGCCCCGGCGGGGGGTTAACACTTCTGCAGTTGCTAATTTTTTCCTTTTCATGCTTCTTTCTCGCCACAATGCCACCAATGACACGTAATGCAACCTAAACATAAAACAAACACAAAACACATCAAACTATACAAAAATAGATAGAACAAACACCGTTTAAGTCCAAATAGGAACCCGATTCGTAGGTATAAAATTCACTCATCAAACTCCCCCAAACTAAAACCGTGCTAGTCCTCGAGCACAACATAATAAGCAATGCAACGAAATGCAGCTAACTATATGCCTACGAATCCAATAGTAATACATAACACAGTCTAATCACACGACCTCAGAGAAATCAAGTAAACACGATAGTATATCATACCAAGGCAAATCAATAACTTCCCAGTCAATCATCAAATCCTAAATTGTTCTAACTGATATAATGCGTGTGTGCTTAACAACCATGCTAACTTACATAAAGTCAAATATAACACATAATAGGTTTCTTTCAAGGACTCAAACAGTGTAAACACAAGAAATCCAAAGACAAGCAAGATCCGACTAAAATTAAATAGTTACCAAATCTAAAGGTTAAAATAGGATACTTATGCTTTATTATTCATATACGGGGTCTTTTTGCTCTTTCTTCCCATTTTCACTTTTTATTTTCCTCATGGCTGTGCAATGTCTAGTCCTCTTAGGATTTTCAATACTACCCCTTAGCGAGCTTTCAACCAACGACTCCCAAACCGTAAGGCTTTAGGGCACTAGCTGTAGAGACATCCCCTCGGGCGTACTTACTCAAGTAACAAAGGCCACAGAACTAGACTAACCACGATGTTTATTCACACACACACACACACACACACACACACACACACACACACACACACACACACACACATATATATATATATATATATATATATATATATATATTTCTTTCTCGCCACAATGCTACCATTATGCCACTAATGACACGTAATGCAACCTAAACATAAAACAAACACAAAACACATCAAACTGTACAAAAATAGACAGAACAAGCACTGTTTAAGTCCAAATAGGAACCCGATTCGTAGGTATAAAACTCACTCATCAGGGATTGAAGTACCCAGATTTGGGGGTGTCACAATCCTTATATCTAAAGTAAAGCTATAACAAAAGTTTAAAAGTAAGGAACATTACTGTATTAGGAAACGACTATATACGTATAATTGTTATGATTTAAGGAAATTAACTTAGGTGAAACTCCCGCAAGACATTATCTATAAACGAGACATCGTACTGGCTAAAGCACATCCACCCATTCGGGAGGTACGTCAGATAGATAGCGTGTAAGGTCACCTTAACGACCGAGTCTAGTATACTACAGTAAAAAAATAAAACATTGGATCATATATTAATTGTGTTATTAAATAAATTATATAAAGTTAACTATTTATTGTTTATGGTTTAACACTTACTGGGCAGACTCGACATCCAGTAGGACTGTAATTGGAGCTGTCGATCGACGACCGAAGATACTAAGGTTAATTGTGTCGTCGCCGAACACTATCTGTAATTATAAAAAAATAAGTCAAATATAGCTAATGCAAATTAAGATATATTGAAAGTGTATGTTCAAATTACATACTAGCTCTTGAAGACGAGCCTCCAGCTGAGGTACCCTCTCTCGGATCGACCACCACCGCGGTGACCTCCATCGCTATGTCTAGCCATAAATATACTATTGAAATAACAAAAAGAACGCATATGAATTTAAAGTTAAATTAATTAAATATAATGTATTAACATTGCATTTTTTTCTACGTTGAAATAAGTTTAGAGTGTGTATGTCTTCAACCCTGTCAGATTCAACATCAATATCATTCTCGGATTTCGTCTTTTCCTCATCATCATCATCATTGTCGATATCAGTTTCATCGTCGTTATCATCTTCAATGACTACATACTCATTGACGACCACGTCATCCTCAACTTCCTCATCGTTGGGTACGTCAACCACATCATTTGTCATCACATCTTCATCACTTAGCACTACCTACCTAGGATTGTTAACATCGTCTTGCAACACCTTATCATTGCCAAACATATTAGCATCATCAAATGCACATATTTTTGTAGTGACAACTATATACCAGGGACTTCTATAATTTACGACATTAGGAGCATAGTACACTTGAGTCGCTTGACTGCTAACACGAATACGTCATCAGATCTTAACTTTGACTTGATATCTAATGTGAAAATTCTATTATGATCAACTTTAACACCCTTTTCAATATCAAACCAGCGAAAATTTAATGTAACTACCTTTTTACCCTCAGGATAATTGAGCACAACCATCTCCTGAATACGCCCATAATAATTGGACTCGAAATCATGGTAACAACTTCCCAACACCAAATCCCAGAAATGATTGATGTGAGTTCATTCAAGTCATCAACCTTAAATTTGTAACCATTCATGATGCAGCCGGGAAAAGAATTAACAACTTTGTATGAACCTCGGATAACATCTTTAATACGCTTAGAAATTTTCTCTTCCATAACCCTTCTCTTAAACCACTATTGGAAATTAACATTAGTGAACATTTCCAACTGTGATGTAGTTAAAGCCTCTTGGAATGAACTGGAATTATAATAAAATGGATTAATATATAGTTGATTACGCGTTTAAATTATATTAGATGTGACAAATAATAATCCTTACTGGATGTATGACGATACTTCAAGCATATTTAGAAACACGTATGTGACGCCCCTAAAATAGGTCCACACAACCCATTCTGTGTCGCCAAATATATGGTACAGAATCTAAATACAAACTTTATTTATACAACTGTCGTGCAAAATACGATAACACATAAGCTGAGAGTTTCAATACAAATATTGTCTTGTAGATAATATCCAAAATCAAATAAAATCCTCGTTACAATTATTGTCACGCTATTTTACAAAATAGTGAGGACTACTATAATAACCCTCTTGGACCATTACTCTACTTCCCGACTAGTCCCATCTACATTCTTGCCTTCTGAGAAGAACGATGGAACTAAAAGGACAAAAGGTGAGCTCAACCAGTCCAGAAAAGAATATTATGACTAAGATAATGTAGAACAAATTATCCTTAGTCCTCAACAGAGAAAAATCTGATAAAATACAATAGACAACAAATTTTAGATCAACAACTGCAGTGAAAATAGCAATCCATTAGAAGAGTCAAGTAGAGCATGATGTCTACTATCTTCTGTGATTTAAAAGTTCATCATCAATATTTTATCCATGTAACACCAATCAATAAATTATCCATGCATTATGGGCTAAGGATATTCATTTGTATTACCAATGGTCATGATCATGTCAAACACCTGTCTATCTATGCACTAAGGGCCAAAGAGGACTTTCACCACAACTTTTGTCTGTAACATTACAGGTCATGATTATACCAATACACAATTCCTAGTCATAATCATACCAATCGGCAAAAAGCACTTTTTCACCACTGTGGTTGTAGTGTTTTAAGCAATTAGCCACTGTACTTTTAAAATATTCAATTATCCCACTGTACTTTTTAAAAATATTCAATCAGCCCATTCTATCCAATTTCTTGGACGGACGTTAAAAAATTGCACACGTGGCATTGAAAAAAAAAATTAAAAAATCATTATTTCCTACGTGGCATCCTAGTCAGACAAATTAATGATAATTTTAGAAATAATTAAGGCGGTCATGTTTTTTTTAACCGGCCATGATTAATGATAATTTTAAAAATAAAAATAAAAATAAAATATTAATTTTAAAAATAAAAATAAAATATTAATTTTAAAAATAATTAATTTTAAAAATAAAAATAAAATATTAATTTTAAAAATAAAAATAAAACATTAATTTTCGAAGGCGGTCATGTTTTTTTAACCGGCCATGATTAATGATAATTTTAAAAATAAAAATAAAATATTAATTTTAAAAATAATAAATTTTAAAAATAAAAATAAAATATTAATTTTAAAAATAAAATGATTGTCGGTTCTTATCGTCAACCCCATCGCCTGACTTTGATCGGATCTGCTTGACATAAAGGCTTCCTTTGGCAGCATCAAATGTTGCTCTGCTGTCTAGTGAGAGCCACAGAGTCTCTTTGCAGTACTTCCATGAATATCTTGTCCCTTGTTTTAATTCAAATAGCGGAAGAGGGATTGGAGATTTCGACGGCATTTCACTCGACGATGCATAAACCGACGTCGGTGAACGGAACTCAGTTGATTGGGGTGGTTTATAGCGGTCTGGACTTGGTGTCGTCACTGATCTCGTTGGTTGTTGCTTTTCCTATTCCTCTGAAATCTCCGGCGATCCAACTGACTTCTTCGTCTCCGGCGGAACATCAACACCTGGCTCAAAGAATCTAGTCAGATGTGTTACCCGAAAGATGTGTTACACGTAATATTTAGTTTTTAAAAAAAGCCACGTAGGATATTTTTTGAAGTCCGTTAGTCAAATTAGACAGAATGACTTGATTGCACATTTTTAAAAACCACAATGGGTCAATTGAATATTTTTAAAGCACAGTGGCTAATTGCTTAAAACACGATAACCACAATGAGGAAAAAGTGCTTTTTGCCCATACCAATCAATAGTCCATCTATTCACTACGAGCCAAAAATGACTTTCACCACAATATTAGCATGAGGATGATGACAATGATATAAAGAATCAATCAAGTGAGATCAAGGATAACTATTAGAGATTTATAATTCAATTTATCCAGAGTTCAAGAATGTCTAAATTGTCAACATGATAACTAATTGTGGAGTAAAATTCAAGAATAATATTCATGTATTAAAAATAATTTGGACAGAAAAGAAATCAATTTTGTCGTGAATAGTACCCCATGAATAGTACTCGAATAAAAAGTACTCCAAATGAATAGTACCCGAATGAATAGTACCTTGACATGAATAGTATCCCGCCATGAAAAGATTAAAATTTCAACAAGAAAGTTCAGACCAATAGTGAAATGATACTAGATAAAGCACAAACTATTAAGAATATTCCACGAATTTCAAGGGTTTGCACCATTTAATAATAAGGTTATGGAAACAAACAATAAATTTGTACCATAAATGGAGAAATATGAAAGAAGATGATATCCCTTAATGAGTACAAAAGAAATGATATCTCATACGAGTATGAAAGAATATACGAAACTGCAAATGGATTTTCACCCGTCATGCGGTAATCCACGTAGACAGATCATTTCCACAATTTAATAAAGAATGAATACGAAGGATTATTCACCAAGCATGCGGTAATCCGTGTAGACAGGTTATGCCAACAAATTAATAAAGGATGAATACGAAGGGTTATTCACCATGCATGCGGTAATCCGCATAGACAGGTTATACCCATAAATTAATAAAGGATGAATATGAAGGGTTATTTACCATGCATGCGGTAATCCGCATAGATAGGCTATACCCACAGATTAATAAAGGATGAATACGAAGGGTTATTCACCAGGCATGCAGTAATCGGCGTAGACATGTTATTCCCACAGATTAATAAGGAATAGAATGACAACCCTTATGAGTATGAAGAAAATAACATCCTTTACGAATAAGAAAGAAATAATACCCCCTACCTTAGTAGGAGATTGGATACTGCAATAGTGTAGTAGCAAAATACTCTTCTTTTTTCTCTCTTATTCTCTCTATAGTTTCTCTCTCTAGAGTTTTAGTGAATTGGTGAGAAAGAAGGAAGAAATGTGCTTCTATTTATAAGAGAATGGACTAAATAGTAACTGATTCACGGACATTCCAGATTGATTTACTATTAAAACGTACGGTCCATATTGATTTACTATTAAAACTTCAACTGACGGTCCATATTGATTTACTATTAAAATTTCAACCGACGGCCTATATTGATTTACTATTAAAATTTCAACCGACGGTCTAAAAAATTAGCACATCTCCCCATGGAATAATAAGCCAAACTTATAACAAACGCCTCATGACAACCCCTCTATTTATATCAAAAATTGAATAAATATTTATCACAAATCACTTATCTTCAATCAACACATTTTTAATCTTTCAACAATTATTCATCGTTTAATTTTATAACTCACAATATTGACAACCATATCGTTCCCAGGAAAAAGGGGGCTTTCCGATAAGAATTTCTTCTTATTGGCGCTCAATTAAATAACTAAACCCCTTTTCTCGACAAAACTTTTTAGACATTGTCAATAATGCAAATAATAATATGAATAATTGTATCGTCTTAATTAATGATTTAATAATATAAAATATTGTGCAGATGATACTGTGACAATAATTGAATCAATAATATGAGATACTATGCAGCAACTACTGTGGCAATTATTGAATAAATTGAGTTACTTCTTACATAATCATCAATAATCAGAGATACTTTACAATACCGTGTGCTACTGTGCAACAACGGGTATTACTGTACTTTTATCACCAGGTATTTTAATAGTTTAACGGTAAAAGTCTTGCCGTTATTTTTATAAAAAGGTTATTTTTGTCACTTTCTATAACCCACAATTATTCCGTGCTAGGTTTCACCAATGATTGCGTCGTCGTACGAATATTCTCCGACCAAACAAATATTTTATGACAACATGCTTACTTTGCAAATTTTGCACATATCACCCATAACTATAGCATTATATCAAATCAACACCTTACTATTCAAAATAATATTTAAAGAAAATTACATCTTTATTCATAAAAGTTGGGGTCTTACAACATATGTCGATACAATATTCAAATCTTTGTCGCTTAAGTAATTCATCGTCTCATGATCAAATGGTTTAGCTAGATATATGAATACAACTAACTCATCATCAACATAAGATTGAGGACCGACGACCTCATTCCTACTTAAACGATTGTACTTCGTTGGGACAACATCGTCAAAATATAATGAACAGAAGCTGACAAGCTCTTCCTCCGTATAGCGTTCAATAATTGAACCCTCTACATGAGCTTTATTTTTTACTTTCTGCTTTAATCGACGCATATACCTACAATACGTTGAAAATATATAGACTAGTATTATTAATATGAGTATTTAATCTGCTCAACATAATGCAATTTGAAAATTATATTGCCTCTCAAAAGGATACATCCACCGATATTACACCGGCCCTCCAAGTTTAAGTTCATACAGTAGATGAATAGGTAGGTGTTCCATCGAGTTAAAGAACTTTGAAGGGAATACCATTTTCGAGCTTGTAAATGGTAAGAAAAATATTGTTCTCCATCTATTCCACATCACTATACCATATTATAGTTAAGCATAGATCCCCCAAAAAATTGAAAGTTCGGTCAATACATCTACAACTCTTTTGGGTAACATCTCACGAACTGCAATTGACATCAAATTTTGCATAAATACATGACTAATCGTGACTCTTGAACCCATTAATCCTCAAATACTCAACCTTACTGCATCGAGATATGTTAGAAGCATATCCATTTGGGAGCTTCAACCTACTAACCCACTTGCACATGTCTTCAACTTGTTGCTTGATAAGACAAAATGGAGCTTTAGGTTTTGAATTGTTAGGGTGAAGCCACAATTCCGGCCTGCTCTTTCGTGCCTCCAAATCTTTTCGTGCATTGTCATTGTCTTTTATTTTACCACTTGCATCTAACACAGTGTAAAACAAGTTCTCGAAAACATTCTTTTCTGTATGCATGACATCTATACAACGACAGACTAAAAGTGTGACCCAGTACGACAACTTAAATTATATGGACGAGTATGTCTAATTATGAGTCTTCGCGTACCCGAATGCTCTCATTTTACTGTGCTCCTTCCCTAGCGGTATGGAAATGTTAAATCGTTCAGCCACCCCAAGACCTTGTTGCCCAAAAGTCGACCAACAACACCTTTTTTCTCTGTCTCTCTGTTGAACTGTGCAGATATCTTTGTCTAACTGTGATTAACATACAAAAATCTACAAGTTATTCCAAAGAAACTACATTTCCGCCCATGTTGCAACTGAGTGCCTTCCACATCCCCCATACACACTGGACATGACAGTTTCCCATGAGTCGACCAACCACTAATCATCCTAAAATCCAAAAAGTTAGTGATAGTCCACAACAAGGTTATCTTCATGAAAAAATTCTCATCGATCGATTTGTCATATGACTGGACCCCCGTCTCCAACAACATCTTTAGTACATTGGCTAACGGCCTGAGGTACACGTTTATATCTTTTGTAGAACTCTTATCCCCTGGTAAGGCTGGCTAAAATTATTAAATGGAGAAAAGCCATCTGTAGCCATGCCGAGCCTCATGTTCCTAACTTCTTCTGAAAACTGTGGAAAATTTTCATCAAACATCTTCTATTCATCTCCATCGGCAGGGTGAGTCAGCTGACTAGGCATGACGTCCCTTTTTTTATACCAAGTCATATGTTGAGCCATGTGGGATGACTTGTATGTGGTCCATTCATGAATTATATTTTCCTAGTATCTCCATTCTACAGGGGTAAGGCTTCTATCTCGTTCCTAGATGCGTCTCCTCACTAGTGCCAAGACATTGAGCACATTTCTTCTGTTTCAAGAAAATTTTGGTAGCACCTTCATATGGTCTCCAAGTACACAAAATAGACTAAGATAACTTAATTTAAGTATGCACTCGAAGAACATGTAAAGATAATAGTCGAAAAATCTTCAAAACAAAAAAACGTACCCTGTGAATAAGCTCCTGCCTAAGTGAGAGACATAACATCCAGTAGCAGTGCCAAACTGGGGAATATTCAACATTCACTCCTAATGAATGAATGTCAAACGAGTTTCTAAGTTCCAAAGTATAGTACATATATCCTTCTATTAACCTGCAAATATGTTGATTGCCTTACAAGTATTATAGCTTTTATCATGTAAAAACATAAAGCTCATAAACTATAGTACTAAATTATATACGAATGAGCACATTTGAACAACTAATTAATCTGTTAATTCTAGAGCTTGTGATTAGGATTCTTGGATGTTCCAGAGGTCTTGAGTGGGCAATAAATACCATAATGAGGGCAAAGAATGGAAGGCGAAGAATACTCTAAGTCGTCATGTTGCATAAATAGTTGACCTGAACCCATAAAGTGTGGCGACGGGTTAGAGTATTTTTCACCTTACTTTCTTTGCACTCGTTGCCCGTTCAAGACCTTTGGAACTTGCAAAAATTCTAATTGCAAGTTCTGCAATTGACCAGTTAAGTAGTTGCTCTTCTTTGCTCATTCATATATAGTTCATTGAAATGTATGAGTTTTCTATTTTAAAAGGATAAAAGTTGTAATACTTTTAAGTAAGAAGATTAAGCGAAGAAGGAGAACTTATAAATGACCCAAAATGAGGTTGCGGGGATAAAATGCGAAGAAAGCCAATGCAGTGAATGATTTCTTCACAATGAGTTGAGTGATAAGTTACCTAATACCATGCTGATAGGGGTGTTCATCGGTAATTTACCGTACCGAACCGGTTACCGCTTTTATTAAAAAACGAGTACTGATATTAGTACCAAATTACCGGTATACTTGACTATTTAGGACCGGTTAGGTATCGGTAAAAATCGGTTTTGTACAAAAATTTCATAATTCAACTATATTCTTGGCAAAATCAACCATATTCTTAGCAAAAATTCACTTAAGCCTTTTTTTACCTCATTTTCTTGTATGTTCTTTTTTTCTTTTCTTTTTTTAGTAGAAAAGCATGAATTAATAAGTATTACATCTATATAGAGTTCACGAATTATGAACAACCCAGATCAGTGCATGGGGTAAACTATAAAGCCAAAGCTTCCACATAAAGAGTCACTTAAACAAGTACGTACTTTGATAACTCATTATAAAACTACCATTTACTGCTAGTGTTCGAACTTGAACATTAAAAATGAAACCAAAATGTTTCTTCCTAATTAGCAAGAACTTCCCAGATCAACTCTGTATCAAACGATGTATACGTGTAAGGGAATCAAATTCAAATTCTTTTGGCACTGCAGCACACATCACTGAAACAATTCTTGCAATAATAATTCTTGCTGGCACTGCCAGCCTTCATGAACATATTTGCCAAACTTATTTCATAACTCAACCGGTATACCGGTTCGATACGGTACATACTGAACCTCCAAAATACTTTATCGAACTCGGTACTGAATAATCGGTTACTTTTACCGATACCAAACCGGTCTCGTTTTGTCCCCAACCGGTCAGTTTGAACCTGTTCAATTAACCCAAAAACCAAAATAATCGAAAAAAATGAACATCCCTACATGTTGATGCCAACTTATATTGTTCCTGCACCTTGCAACTGCTGTCCAACAACCCCTTACTAGCTCAACTAATGCGGTCAACATATTTGCAGGTTATTGGAAGAATATACGCTTATAAAATGTATAGTCGTAATTAATTATAACTATTGAGTTTATTGAGGATAATTTCAAACTAAGCAGTCTATTGAGTGTATTGAAGATTGAAGAGAGAGTATTATTGAGTTTATTAAAGATTGTGGTAAACTAAGCAAATGCTAAGTATATGCTACTTAGTTTATGAGAACTGTTATTTGAATATGGGGATTACTATTCAACATTCACTCCTACTTGTCAAAAGGGTTTCCAAGTTCCAAAGTATAATACACACACACGCACACACAGATATATATATATATATATATATATATATATATATATATATATATATATATATATATGCACACACACATATAGTACTTATTCAGTTTATTATAATTGTGGCAAACTAAGCAAATACTACTTAGTTTATTTTACCAATAGGTAACTAAGTAAATATTACTCAGTTTAGTAAATGCTACTAAGTAAACTAAGTTTATTTTAAAATTTATTTTTACTTTATTTTATGCAGAACTGGAACTAAGTAAATGCTACTTAGTTTATTATATTATATTATTTCTAATTATTTGAATTAATTTAATATATTGTAATTTAATTTAATTTCTCTAATTACTTTAATTTATTTTATTTCAATTTTTTATTTATATTATATTATAATAGAATATTTAATTTAATTGATTTATGTTAATTAATTAATTTCATTTCATTTTTTTTATTTTTATTTTCTCTTATATTATATTATATTATACTATATCATATTAATTACTTAATTTTTTTAAATAAATTTATTTTATTTATATGCTATTATATTTAATTTATTTTTAATTATTTTATATTATATTATATTATTTTATTTACTTTAATTTAATTTAATTTAGTTAAATTAAATTAAATTATATTAATTATTTTAATTTATTTTATTTTCTCTTATATTATATTATATTAAATAATTAAGTTTTTTAAATAAATTTATTTTCTTATATGCTATTATATTTAATTTAATTTATTTAAGTTTAATTTATTTTTTATTACATTATTTTATTTTATTAACTTTAATTCAATTTAGTTAAATTAAATTATTTTATTTTTTTATATTATATTATTTAAATTAATTAAATTCAAATAAGATAAATTTAATTATATTAAACTAAACTAATTTATTTTATTTATTAAATTTATTTTATTAAATTAAAATAAATGTCTTTAATTTATTCTAAATTATTATTAATTTAATTTTATTTATTTATTATGTATGATTTAAGTTATTTCATGTAGTTTTATTTTCTTTATTTTATTTTATTTTGTGTTACACTATAATATATAATTTATTTTAATTAAATTATTTTATATCAATTAATTTATTTTAGTACTAAGAAACTAAATAAATAGTGCTTAGTTTATTTTAATATTGAGAAACATAAGAAGTATATAAACATGTAGGGCCTCCAAATTTTAGAATTGAATAATTCTGACAGAAATTCTATCGAGAATTTCGTCAGAAGTAGCAAATATACTTACATCAATCATCATCATCAAAACTGAACATACTTAGCTATACTTAAACATAATCCAAATTTTATCAAACCCAAATTGCAGTAAATATCAAACCTAAATTGTAGTATAAATATCAAACCCAAATTGTAGCAAATCAAACCCAAATCGTAGTAAACCAAATTGCAACATATCAAACCTAAATTGCAGCATATCAAACCTAATTTGAACAATATTAATCAGCCTCAATATCTCAACAATTAATAACAAATTAAACCTTAAATTATATATCAAACCCAAATTAAACTGCATTCAGCCAAGTTCATTAGTTTCATATATAAAAAAAATAAATTAAACACTAAATTAAGCCTAAAATCAGTTTCTTAATATAATTAGATATAAACCCTAACCCTATTCCCTCAAGAGTATGAGTTCCTTGCTGAAAATGTGGGCAAATATATTATATACAAAGACATTGCTCATGACTCAGTGAGTGAACTACAATTAAAGTTCATGACGGTAATTTTTCAGTCAAAGAAAATCAATTTTGGTGCTATATTCGTAACTTAGTTGGGCAAATGGGTTAAAGATTTTTAAAAATTAATAGAGTCGAGAAAGTCTGGTTCCAAAATGTTTCTGGGAGATTATTGAGCATTATTTTGAAGAAAAGTTTGCAAAACAGAATTGCAGATAATGAATGAGTCCCTCTTAATGCCAATAAAAAGATCACCCCCAAGCTGTTTAAACATTGGAAAAGAAATCCTATGGAAAATTTGAAGTTCAAACAGTCTGAAGGTGGAAGTGAAAGAACTATTAGTGAAGTGCAGAAGCCAGCAAAAGCAAAGGGAAAGAGAAAGGTAGATGTCATTGAGGAAGAGGAAGAATCTTCTCAAGGATCAGTTGCTCCTCAAGTTTGTAAAACTCCTGATCAACTAAAGAATAGAATGAATATGTCAAAAACGGTAATTCAAGAACGTCAAAAGGATGCTCAGAAAGAAGTGCAAACCTCTGAGTAAATGAAAGATGCAAAGGATGTAAATTATCTTTTATTGATAAGTGAATTTTATACCTACGAATTGGACACCGTTGAGGTTTAATTATTTGTTAACTTTAAGTATTTTTAGTGTTTTGTTACTTATTTTTGTGTTTGTGTTGTAGAAAACGGCTTCGGAAGGTCAAAACATGAAAAATGGAGCTTAGTCGCATTTCTGTAATTTCGGGAGCGGAAAGCCCGCCGGGACAACAATTCTTAGTGTAAAAAGCCTGCCGGGGCGGCACCTTCCTAGTACAAAAACCCCGCCGGGGCGGGCTTGTCGGGAAGAAAAAGCGTTTTCAAAAGTTGAGTTCAAGGAGGATTAGTTTGAGCTATTTGTTTCAAGGACCCTAAAAGACACATTAAGAGGCATATAAAAGAAGGAGAATCACAAGGATTAAGGGGGATGATTCCATTGGATTAGATTTTCATTAGATTAGGATAAAACCTTAGTTTTTATTAGACTTGGAGATTAAAGCAACTTGGAGACCATTAAAGATCAAGCGCAGGAGCAAGAGGGAGCATGAGATTTGTTGACAACAAATTTTATTCTTTTCTCTACTCTTATTTTTGTCTTTTAATGTTTATTCAATTGTAGATTTTTTGTTTTAATTCAATAATCATGAACTAAATTCTTGTTTAAGATTACAATGGAGCTTGTTGTGTAGTTTATTTTAATATGCTTCTCTATTAATTATTGTGATTATTTTTGGATTATCTATTATAGTTTGTGCTTATTGCTTAATTGCCTAGCTAACAGTTACCATGATAATCTATATGAACTCGAGAGATGGATTATAGATTTAGATCTGATCATAATAGCATGTGATTGTGTTTTTTGCATGGCGTTGGAATTCATAATTTATATCTAGGATAGAGATATACATATACATCACATGTAATCTAATAGAGAACGTGTGCTTAAAATCCTATTTAATTGTAATTCACATAGAGATATAATGAATTAGTTAATTAGGGTGTTCTTCTTAGTTCTATCATTTGTGGATTTAAGTTGATTTCAGTATGATGCATTGAGAGATGGTCATATTTATTTATGTGTTCTTGATTAACAATTCAGAATAGTGAGCATAATTGATAAGAAGTGTATTAATTTAAGTGAAGTTGTGATATTAAATCTCCATAATCTGATTTTTAACTAGTGATAATTAGAATTAGTTTAATTAAATAATTTAATTCATAACCTTAAATTGATTATTTAAATAAAATTAGTTTAGTTAAGAGTTAGTATTTGATAATTTGTATTAATAATTCCTCATGGGAACGATACTCTACTTACACTTTATTACTTATTGACCGCGTATACTTGCGTGCTGTGCGTAGCTAGATTTTACCTAACAAGTTTTTAGCGTCGTTGACAGGGACTTAGTTTAATAATTTATGCCAATATTAGCTTCAATCAAATTAGTCTTAATTTAAACATTTTTTCTTTTTTATTTAATTATCTTCCTATTTTTCTCTCCTTTCAGGTACCATGGCTGGATGCAATTATCAATGACCATATTCGAGTATGACTCAACCAAGGGACACAGGGATTGATGGACTCAATGGAATTTTTGCATTATCAACACAGCTAGAGACACTTTCGAGGAGGTTGGACATTGTTGCAGCCCAACATATTCGGAGGATAGTGGTAGTTTGTAATTATTGTGCTAGCAATCATCCGAGTAATCAATGCACCGTCAGTTTTGGGCCGGGACAACATAGTGGTGACTACCTCAACGATTATGTGCATGCCAATTATCATCAAGATTGGGTGTATCACCCAGATTCTTTATAGATTTACAATTATGAAGACTAATACTACGCTCCAAATCCAACATACACATCAAAATTCTTGTATCCACCTCCATTGCCACAAGAAGAAAAGTCAAATTTGGAGGAATTCATGTCGAAGCTCATAGCAAACCAAGAGGAGATGATGTCAAGAAATATCGAGCCAAAATATTTAGAACTAGATGTAACAACTCATCACTACCTTAACCAATGGTCCTCTATACATGGATTCCGAAACTGAAATAGATAATTCAAGATCGGAGGAATTGTTGTCCAAGTTCGTAGCATCAAATGAGGAGAGGAGGATTAATCAAGAGATGTCAATTCAAAATCTTCAGAACCAGATAGATCAAATGTTCAAAGCCTTGAACAACTATCCTCAAAATAATTGGTGTTATGACATGAATTTTGAGACTGATGGAGAGCTTGAACCAAATCTACAACTAGATGAGCCACAATATGTTAAAAAAGAGGAGACAAATGGGGATAAGGAAAATAAGGCCAACGAAGATCTAGCCTTAAATACAAACGATGATGAGCCGATGTTATTTATGCCCTAAGTGCCTTCTCCACCAAAGTTCAAGGATCCGATTAGATTTACAAAACTGTGCCCAATTGGTAGTCATGTCGTCGGCAAAGCTTCTTGTGACATAAGAGCGAGTACAACTTCGAAGCTATGGTGCGATGAGATGGAGAAGATAAAAGAAGAGCCTGTTGTGTTTGACAAGCTTCTATGCCCCAATGTGATCATAGATACAATGGAGAAAACACTTAGATGTTGGATGTTCTTGAATGTGATCTTATCTAAAAAAAGCATGCTAGGTGGCTTTAATTCGATAGCCATCACAAATGGAAACTTGCCAAAAAGCTACATTGCTACTGATGGATGGAGATTTCCTCAACTATCGAAGAGGAATTGGATAGCGTTGACCAGACAAAGTCAAGCTGAAAGAATGTAAATCAAGCGCTAACTGGGAGGCAACCCATGAGTTTTTATATTTATTTATTTTACTAGTTTATTTAGAAGATATGAATTAAGTTGTTATATTTGACGTGTTCCACTAATGGCCACTACGACTACTCAATCGGGGGCCTCTCTCCTCGGTGAGCGAGTGGCTGCCCAGCTCGCCGGTGAGCTGGCGGGGGTTGCATGGGGGTAGCACCCCCTGGAAGCTAAGCACCTATGAGCTAATTTGTAGAATGTTCATTTGTCAAATCCTCAAATTATTAATTATTTAGTGCTTTTAGTTTGTCAATTTTTAGGATTTATTTGTTTTATAAGTTTTCATGCTCATAATCCAAAGTGCTTACTCTAATCCATGTTGTCTCTCTTTGTTGTAGGCATTGGAGGTTCAATGGGTAGGCAAAATAATATGGAAAGGAAAGCAAAGTACAGGGACTGCACAGAAATCTAGGGAATTTTTTCTAAACATGAGCTATGCCGCCCCAGCGGCACATTTTATGCCCAGAAAGCCCACCCCGACGGGCATCTTCTTTGTCAAATATCGCCCCAGTGGGGTTCCTATGTTAAATACATGCTGCCTAGGTGACATCTATCAATGTCCAAGCCCACCCTGGCGGGCCTTCACAACCAAAAAACACCCGCCCCGGCGGGCATTGCGAGGTGCAGTTTTTTTTATATAAAACTTCTTCTAGTAGTCGATCGAACAATTACTTTTATTCTAACTCGACTGCTATTTGCCCTAATTACCGAGAACGAGCCCAAAAACCTCTCTCATACTCAAACCCTTCAAGTTTGTCTTCTCAATCTATCTCCTAATCGAATTTAAGAACTCTCACAGTGCAATTTAAGGGCTTGTTCATCTTGAGATTGGGATTTCATACAGATTCATGGTCTTGGTCTAATCAAACAAGGTCTTGACTTAGTTGAGCATTTTAAGAGACTAAGACCAAGTGGAGGCCACCAGCACACGTCATTCTCACATCAAGAAAGGTATCAAATAACATAGGTATTTTGGGTCTTATACAGTGAACTAATTTTGTTTGGCTTGCTTTGTGAATACTCCTTCAATATTCACTTGGGGTATAAAGTACTATGTTGGGTCCATTATGTTGTGTTGCCTCAAGTGGTGTTGTCTTGGTTGATCATTAGTGTACACTCCTAAAGGCTCCAGAGATTGATCTTACACTGAGTTTGGGGGAGATGTGGAGATTACATATATATAACACATAAGGTGTTTGACAGAAAGCTTTAAAAACTAGATTGGCTGGTACACCTTCATAAGGC
This sequence comes from Panax notoginseng, assembly GCA_016801055.1. Taxonomy (NCBI): domain Eukaryota; kingdom Viridiplantae; phylum Streptophyta; class Magnoliopsida; order Apiales; family Araliaceae; genus Panax; species Panax notoginseng. The sequence goes on from CM029016.1 coordinate 205,135,110, forward strand.
AGTTATTAGAGGTACCTTCAGCTAGATAGTTGCTGGACTTGATTAAGTTACACACACATGGCACCTAAAAGATACTGAGGTGAAAGTTCTTCAGCACCACACGAACTTTTGATAGAAGAAAAATTTGTGAATGCCGCTCTAGTTCAGTTCCCCGAGCCTTAGCCATTGTCGGTTTATCCATCGCCAGACATCGATGATGCGGAGGTCGAGCGCGACGCTTAACCATTCAGGGAAGTCCTTAACTCTTAAATTTTTTCTATTTAAACAATGAGGACATTGTTCATTTTGAGTTTAGGGGTGGATCATATTGTAGTACATAATTTTTTAGTTCACGTACATCGCATTGGTTAGTTATTTTTATTTTTGCATATTGTAGGCATGTTTCATTAAAAAAAAGGTAAAATTTTAGAAAAATCACAAAAAAAAATTCTTTTGCATTTAGTGTTTGCATATAGAATGTTGCATGAATCTAGGCAATGGATTGGTTTGAATTTAGCTCGGCCTATGATAAGATTGGTTTTGCATGTTAACTTGAACAACGTTGATAATTGATGATGAGTTCTAATTTTAAACATGAAGAAAATCTGAGCCTGTTTGAAACTTATGTAACTGGTTAGCACTTAAGGTTTAACTATTTTAATCAACTTGGTTCAAGGGTTTTGTAATTTGCTTTTGGGGGAAAATCTTGGTTAAAATTGAAGGACAAGTAGTGAACTGGCAGTAAAGGTTATAATGGCGTAAAAGCTAAAGTTTAGGGGAATCTATGAAGTATATTTACGAAAAAAAATAGAAAATTCAGAAAAAGAAAAAAAATATATAAATAAATACATTAACTAGAGCGACATTCAAAGGCATTTGTTGAAGTCTAAGAAGCAATGGCTCTCAAAGGAAAAGGGTCAATGAGGTAAAATAAAATTGCTCAAAATTTTCTATCATGTATTTGTTGAAGTCTCTGGTGATCAATTTCAAGATATTAATAAATTCATGCTTATGATCAAATCAATACAGTAGGTTACTATATCTTAAGGCATATTTACTTTCAAGTTACTAAATTTTAGTTCTTAATGAATGTTATAAAACTACTGGTTTTCTTATCATCAAATAGGGGGAGATTATTAGAGTTTGCATATTTTAATTTGATGGTGAATGAGCTTAATATATATTTGTACCAGTATGATTTGTACAGTCCTTATAAAGAATTGATCAAATGTACAAGGACTTAGAATAAAAGATCAAATAATGTTAGGCCGATCTTGGAAAAGCTGATTTGATGTATAGTTTATAGGTTGTTGTATTATCATAAGGTTACTATACTACTTTAAGTATAAGATCGCAAAGTAAGCACAAGATTGCAATACATAAAGAGGATCACTGGACTACTTGGAGCTATCGCAAAGTTCACTGTTAAGTCTTAAAGACACTTCAATTCGTAAAATGAACAAGTGAATCTCCCAGTCAAACAATAGATCATAGAGAAGAACTTAGTCGTAGAGCAGTAAAGTTTGACAAACTGACAGACATTGGAGCGTTGCAAATTGAAGGTCCCAATGCACTCCTTAAGTATCCTTGGTGGAAATCAAAGATCATAATATGTGTCTACTAGCTAGTTGGTGATAGTGACACATCAAGGGTGTTAGGTAAGAAAGCAGACTGATTTGACAGGAAAGGAAAACAAAATTGTCTCCTATGTTTAAAATGTCAACATCAAGGATCCTAGAATATCTGAACATTAAATGCACAAATGGGCATCTTGCAACGACAAGATTTTTCAGCAAAGTATAAAATACAACAAGGATTCAAACTTAAGAAGGGACGAACATTGTCTTGTGCTTGTTGATTTTATCTTTTATCTACCTAATTATTATAGTTATACTGCATATTCTAAGAACTGATATTAAATTTAAATCTTCAAGGGGTTTATTTTTAGAAAGATATATTCCGTTGTGCTTAAATTAATAAGATAAATAAATATTTGGTAAAACTTTTTAATTAACAAAAATTTTAAAAGATCTAACCCCCCCTTCTAGATCTATAAGTGCCTTTGGGATGTAACACATTCTGATGACACAAAATGTCAGATGTTCATCACAACGTTAAATAAGGGTGCCCAGTTGTGGCTGACGTCGTTACCACCTAATTCCATTGGGTCATGGAAAGAGATGTGTGACATGTTCCATGGCCAGTTCGGAAGAAATAAGATGAGGGGAAAGGTGACGGCTTCCCTTATTCAGATCAAGAAACAATCAAGTGAAACCTTGAGCCAGTTTGTGAAGAGATTTAGGGAGGCAGTTGGCACCGTGATTGAACTTTATTATCCTTAAGCCCTCAAATTCTTCACTACGGGCTTGGATGTGGTGAAGTCTAAAAAGCTAAAGAAAGACATAATGTTCAACCCTTTGAAAGACTTGTCGGAGGCGTCTAACAGGGCAAAGAATGTTATTACTATTAAGGAGGATATGGGGAGTCTGAAGCCTAAGTCCAAGGATGGGGATATGAGCAATAATCCTAAATCAGAGGTGCAGTAGAAAATAAGTTTCAATAATGGGGGTTTGGGAGGTGGCCAACCTGCATTCCCAAATCGGGGCATTAACAAGATCTACACTTCTCTTAACACAAATTGGGTAATGATATTGGAGAAGGTCAGAGATAAGCCATACTTTGAACCATGTCCAGTCGATACTCGTCCGTGGAGGGGTGATCAGAATCGTTATTACAACTACCATCAGACCACGGATCACAAGACTGAAGATTTTCGGCATCTAAAAATTTTGATCTAGAAGAATGTTTAGAACAGTGAGTTGATCCAGTATATTGCTAGACGAGGAGGATCGTGAAGGAAGCCAGAAGTTTCAAGTAAGAAACGACCCAAAGACCAAAAATTTGAGCAGAAAGTTTCAGTATGTAGTGGACATCATCACAAGAGGGTCAGTAGGACGCGTGATAAGGAAAAAATGTTGAGGGCTATTGAACTCCATACTGACAATGTCCGCACAACCTACTATCCAGGCATGGTTATCTTTTTCATTGATGAAGATTATCCATCCGAGTCTATAGAACCACATGAGGGCGTGTTGGTGATCACTGCCCAGGTTGGACTCGTGGACATGAGGAAGATGATTATGGACAATGGTTCTTCAGTGGACATCTTATATAATCATATATACCAGAGGTTAGATCTAGAATGTCAGAAGATAAAGGTGGGTCAGAAAGCCCTTTTGTAAGGATTCAGTAATGATCCAATACACGTGGCAGGGATTATTGAGTTACATATTGTCTTCTGCACGACTCCTTAATAGGTCGAGGTGAATATTAGGTTTTTTACAAGTAGATTATGTGTACAATACCATCTTGGGTCGGCCAACATTGGTAACTTTGCAAGCAATGACTTCTATACCCCATTTTAAACTGAAGTTTCCTACACCAAACGAGGTCGAAAAAGTTAAAGGGGACATGGACATCACTAGAAAATGTTATCAGAACACTCTAATATCTTCGGGTGTCGGGGTCAGTAAACAAAGACAAACGATGGCAATCGAGGTGGAACCATTTACCGAAGGCAGAACCAAACCCCTCACTTTGCCAGCCGAAGAGACGGTGAATATTGAATTGATTCCAGGGAATAAGGAGAAGACTTTCAAGATCGGTTTGGGTTTGGAGGAGCCCTTTTAGACAAGATTGATAGAGCTGCTACGGGTTTACGTATACATCTTTTCATGGGTGCCAAGTGACATGCCTAGGACAGACGAGTCGGTAGTTGTACATAGGTTATATGTAGATCTTTCCCGAAAGCCCATTCACTAGAAGACAAGGATTTTTACCCAGGAACGACAAAAAATTATTGACGTCGAAGAGGCTAAGTAGTTAGCGATTGAATTTATTTTTAAGATCGATTACCCGGAGCGATTGGTGAACGTGGTGCTAGTCCAAAATCATAGTGAAACGTGGAAGGTCTGCATTGACTACACATATCTGGATAAGGTGTGCTCGAAGTACTTCTACTCTCTTCTGCATATTGACCAGTTGATTGACGCTTCGTCAAGGTTTGCGTATTGAGTTTCCTAGATGCCTTTTCGGGATATAACCATATTTCGATGTGTAAGGAGGATATCCTAAAGACGACCTTCATCACTCATCGGACTATTTATGCAGATAAAAAGATAACTTCAGGCTACTTAATGTTGGAGCCACCTATCAAATAATGATGAACAATGTATTCATGAGGCAATTGAGGTGAAGCATGGAGGGTGAAGTTCCAAGGGATCAAAAAGTACAAGTCTTTGACACCTTTTTTGATGAAGTCGATCCTTTTGAAACCACTTTATCTTTATTTAGCAACAAGTTCGTTGGCCGTAGGGGCAAAGCTGATGCGAGAAGCATGGGGAAATAGTTCCACGTTTATTATGTCAGTGATGCACTTTGGGATGCCGAGACTCATTATTCGAACCTCAAAAAATTGTTTATGCATTGATATTGGCTATTCGTAAGTTTCGACAATACTTCCAAGGGCATTTTATAGTGGTGTATATGGATCAACCTCTTAAAAAGGTGTTACATAAATCGGACGTTTCAGATTGGCTTGTTGTGTGGGTCATGGAATTAACCTAGTTTTTCTTGGAATACCATCCTCGAATGGCTATAAAGGGTTGGGCGTTGGTCGACTTTGTTGTAGAGTGTTCATTTTCTAAATCAGATCCTTTAGATCAATCGAATGCGCTTATGAGTTCAGTCATAGGCGGTCAACTAGTGCAAATTTTGTGGACTCTTTTTATGGATAGGTCCTCAACTTCGGACGTTAGTGGGTTGGTGTAATCTTGACAAATCTAGAAGGGTTTAAATTTTACTAGGCTATTCACTTTCGATTTAAGGCGACCAACAATGAAGCTCGGTATGAAGCGATATTGTTCGGGTTACAGTTGGCTAGAAGCATTGAGGTTCAATGCTTGATCATATTCAATGATTCTCAGCTGGTGGTTAAACAAATTTCAGGGGAATATGAGGCTCGAGGGGCAAAGACGACTAAGTATCTGGTAAAAGTTAAGGATCGTCTCCACTACTTCAGCTCTTATTCTTTCCTGGGGTTGAATCGATTAAATAACACTGTAGTTGATGCTTTATCCAAACTTGCTACGTTAGAAGCAAGCCCTTTCAGTGGATCGGTGTACTTGGAGGTTCTCAATGCCCCAAGTATTTAATGGACATAAGTTCTTGTGGTAGAAAGATCAGACTGTTGGCTTATGTCATATCTGGATTACCATGGTGACAGGATCCTACCATCCGATCAGATATTGGCAAAGAAGATCAAGCATGGATGTAAGACCCCAACTTTTATGAATAAAATGAATTTTCTATAAATATCATTTTTGAATATTAAGGAGTAAATGTGATATAATGTTACAGTTGTGGGTAATATTTATAAATTTTAAAAATTACGTAAGTTGTTATATTATATTCAATTGGTCGGGGAATATTCGTTTTAACAAGGAATATTCGTACGACGACACAATCATTGGTGGACCCCACAGTGGAATTATTGTCTGAGTTAAAAAATGACAGAAATATCTTTTTATAAAAGTAACGGCAGAAGTTTTACCGTTAACTGTTGAAATACCCAATGTTAAAAGTACAGTAATAAGTGTGGTTACATAGTAGCACACAGTATTGATTATTGATGCTTACGTGAGAAGTCACTCAGTTTTGTTCAATTATTGCTACAGTAATTGTTGCATAGTATCTCATGTTATTTGATTCAATTATTGTCAATATTTTATATATTATTAAATCAATAATTGAGACGACAAAGTTATTAATATTATTATTTGCAATATTGACGATGTCTAGAAGTTCTGTCAACGAGAGGTTTGGTCACCTAATTGCGCGCCAATAGAGAAAAATCCTTATTGGAAAGCCCCCTCTTTCTTGGGAACGACCTGGTTGTTAAATATTGCAAATTATAATAATGATGATAAATGTTATTAAAAATATTAAGGTGATATTTATAAAGTATTTGTTGTAAATTGGCTTATTATTTGGTCCTCCAATTACCCATTTTTTAAAATAATCGGTAGAAAATTACTATATATATATATATATATATATATATATATATATATATATTATAAAGATGTGCAGGTATGTGCATGTTCTTTTTCACCTACATTCTGCTATACTAATTCACTCTCTTGCAACTTAGAAAACTAATACTTTTATGGAATACTATGAAATATTGGACTTTAGTGTATACGGTGGACATCCTCCACCACTTGACAATTAGTCATTTGATAATTGTATGTGGTGATTTTTACTAAAGTGTTTTTGCTATTATTTTAGGCTAATGATTTAGAATTGTCTTAGACTTGTAGTAATCCTGCTATTTTTGTTTTTGGATTTTTTAAAGCTTTTATTTTGGTGGGGGTACTGATGTTATATATATATATATATATATATATATATATATATATATATATATATATATATATGCTAAATGTTTTGGTGGGGGGGGGGAGGGGATTCACCGGACAAAGAAAAAGAAATGGATGGCTTGGAAAGTTGCGTCCGTGATTTTTAACAATTGTGCAGTCCGTGAAAAATTATAAATAGTATCCTTTCTATTCTCCTATAAATAGGATGCTTAGTTAGAATTGAAAATCACACCAGAATCAGAGAATTCTTCTTCTATAATTTTGAGCGTATTTCTTTAGAGTTTTAGAAAGCTTTGAGCGTAGAAAGTAGTGGAAGTTTTCTTCAAGAATATCCTCGCTATACCAGTTAGAATACTCTTCTTTTCAAGTTAAGAGATGTTTTTTTTGTTCAATATTCGCTTGAAATAATATTTTCTTCCATACTCTGTAGTATGTAAGTAATATTATTTCGTTTCAGCTTTCGAATTCTATACTCGTTTTGTTAAAGTTTTGGCTTCTATACTCCATGAAATTAGTAGAATATCCTTGATATTTGCGCTTCATCTAGTATCTTTTTATGGAAATATTATTTTGAGTATTCTTAATAAGTTTTAATTTTTTTCATGCCAGAGTACTATTCACGGAGTTATTATTCCCGAAGTACTATTCACTCGAGTACTATTCACCCGGGGTACTATCCATGATAAAAAAAATTTGTTTTCGGTACAAATTATTTTTGGTACAATATTATTCTTGAATTTTACTCCACAAAGCAGTATCATGTTGATAATTTGGACGTTATTGATTTCTGGATAAATTAAATTATAAATCTTTAAAAATTTATCCTTGAACTTGTTTTATTGAATTCTTATATCATTGTCATCATCCTCATGTTTATATTATGTTGAAAGTCATCTGTGGCCTGTAGTGCATAGATGGACTTGGTATGATTATGACTAGGAATTATTCAGTATAATCATGACCGTAATGTTACAAATGATGTGGTAAAAGTCCTTATTGGCCCTTAGTGCATTGATGGACAGTTGTTGGCATGATCATGACCATTGATGAATACACGAATATCCTTGGCCCGTAGTGCATGGATAATTCGTGGTCGTGATACTAATGAATATCCTTGGTCGTAGTGCAGGGGTGATTCGATGATGTGGATTATTTATTAAGCTGAGTCTCAGCGATAAAAGTGATGAAAAACCTTTTTAAATCATAGAAGATAGTAGATTTTATACTCTACTTGACTCATCCAATGGATTGTTTGTTCCGCTGCAGTTAAACTTGATGTTGATTATATTTTATCAGTTTTACAATATTGAAAGCTAACGATAATTTATTCTGCATTATCTTAGTTATAATATTTCTTACTGGGCTAGTTGAGCTCACCCTTTTCTTTTATTGTTCTATTCAGGAAACGAGAATATAGCTGGGACTAGTCGGGGAACCGAGTGACGGTTCAGATGTTTGCATTAGTAGTCCTCACTATTCTGTGAAATAGTGTGATAATAAATGTATTGAGGACTTATTTTGATTTTGAATACTGTCTAGAAGATAATATCTGTATTAAAACTCACAGCTCATGTTATATATTTAAGTTTGTATTTGTATTATGTACCATGTATTTGGCGACTCAGAATGGGTTGTAAGACCCCAACTTATTAATGAATAAAATCAAATTTTCTCTAAATATTATTGTGAATAATAAGGGGTTAATTTGATATAATACTTTGGTTATGGGTGAAATGTGCAAATTTTGCAAAATAAGCAAGTGGTTATAAAATATTTATTTTTGGTCGGTGAATATTCGGTTGGTCGTGGAATATTCTTGCTGTCGGGGAATATTCGTACGACGACGCAGCCTTGTGTGGGCCCCATAACGGAAAGCGATTGGATGAAGAAAACGACAAGTATAAGTTGTTTATAAATAACGGCGTAGTTGTTACCGTTAATACTGTTGGAATACCCGGTGGTTAAAATACAGTAGCACACGGTATTGCACCAATTATTGATTCTTACGTAAGAAGGCACTACTCAATAATTGTTACAGTAGTTATTATTCAATATTTTATTTTATTGATTCAATAATTGCTGCGTTGATATTTTATATTATTGTTGTTTCAATAATTGTTGCTGCACAGTATTTTCATTTATCAGATCAATAATTCATATTATTTGAATAATATTATTAGATAACATTATTGGCAATGTCTAGAAAGTTCTGTCTAAGGAGAGGTTTGGTCATCTAATTGCGCGCCAGTAAGGAGAAATCCTTATTGGAAAGCCCCCTCTTTCCTGGGAACGGCCTGGTTGTCATAAATGTGATTCTGTAATATTATTTGTGAATAATTAATTATTGATTCATATGATAAGGAAATATTTATTTTATGTGGATATAAATGAGGGATATATTTTTGTGGTTAAAAATGAAGGAGTTAATGTTGAGGTTTTTGTCAGTATTTTTGTCGGAATGGAGGTATTAAAAATCAGGGTTTTTGAGATAGTTTGCGGGGGTTATAATTTTTAATCCGACCGTTGGATCGTGGTAATTTTTGGATATGTTATACATATATAAGTTGAGTATATGTCCACAAATTTTGAACCGTTAAAAATGAACGTATGATTTATTACGAATTTTACAAGATGACTGGTTCAGAAATTGTTGAATTTTCGGAGTTTATCATTTTGGTGGAAAATTCTAGAATTGGTGGGCCCCACTTGTGGTTGGTGAAGAAATGTGCTGAATTATATTTCAAATGTGGTGGGTGGGAATAGTAGCAGGTAAAGCCATCAGGTTGCAGGTCAAACCTACCAAAATTTTCCTATAAATAGAGGGCTAAGTTAGAATTGAAAATCACACCAGAAACAAGTTTTCTCTCTTTCTCTCTCTAGATTATTGAGTGTATTTTGTGAGTATTTAGATACTTTGAGAGTTTCTATTCATCAGAGCAAGTTTCTTTCAGCCTTATACCGGTATTCCGACCAGAAGTACTGATATTTTGAGGTAAGGGATATTATTTTCTTCTTAATGATATTATTTTCTTCAATATCATTATGCTGAAATATTGATATGAGTTTTTATCAAATTTGGAACTTTTTGTGTCGGGGTTACTATTCACGTATACGGCACTATTCACGTATACGGCACTATTCACGAATACGGCACTATTCACCGAAAAATAAAATTTTCCCTTTTTGTCCAAGATGTCTATTATGGTTACTATCTTTGATTGTATCCATGTTTTGATCTTTATTTTTGAATTCTGCTTCACAATTGATTATTATGAAGTATTATTGATCTTGGATAAACTGTTATACGAATCCCTACTATTTGTCCTTCTGTCTCATTGGATTCGTTCTCTTTAAGATATTTTTCATCATCCTCAGTCCTAAATGATGATATTACTGAATATCTTTGGCCTGTAGTGCAAAGATGTATAATTACTTGATGAATATCTTTGGCCTGTAGTGCAAAGATGAACAGGTGTTGAGATGAACATGACCGACTGATGATACAAATGAATATCTTTGGCCTGTAGTGCAAAGATGAATATTTGGTTAAAGATGATTATTAATTGATGTTACAGGGATAAAATATTGATGATGGACTTTTAAATCTTAGAAGATAGTAGAATTCTTTCTCTACTTGACTCTTCTAATGGTTTGCTGTTTCCGCTGCAGTTGTTGATCTAAAACTTGTTGTCGATTATATTTTATCAGATTTTTCCCTGTTGAAGACTAACGATAATTTGTTGTATATTATCTTAGTCATAATATTCTTTACTGGGCTAGTTGAGCTCACCCTTTTCCTTTTTGTTCCATTTTTCTTCTCAGGAGGTGAGAACATAGCAGGATCTAGTCGGGGTATGGAGTGATGGTTCTAGAAAGATGTATTAGCAGTCCTCACTATTTCTGTAAAATAGTGTTTGAATAATTGTAATGAGGATTTATTTGAGTGTGGATATTGTCTAGAAGACAATATTTGTATTTAAACTCACAGTATGTGTTGTCGTATTTTGCACGACAATTGTATTATTGAAGTTGTAGTTTGCTTTCTGTACCATGTATTTGGCGACTCAGAATGGGTGTTGTATACCTATTCTGGGGGCGTCACAGTTGGTATCAGAGCTTAGGGATATGATCCCTGGCTGAGATGTGAGACAAGAACTAGGAGGGGAGAGACGGGGAATTCCTTCGCTAGTATGACCTGACTAAGTTTATTTGGTGTTTATTTGGTCGGTCAGAGTATAGGGATAATATATGACATGACTATTAACCCTTGTTTTATGGCAGTATTTAAGAATGGCAGCTGAGAACGTTAATAATGGAGTAAATCAGACCGTGGAGACACCTTTGATCACTACCCAGGGGAACGTGCAACAGGAAGGCAATATTCCTCCTGTAAACAACGTTACCGAGCAAACGATGAATGATGGAATGTTTAGGAGCTTTTTGCAGTTCATGCAAAATCAGACGAGGGAGACTCGTGTGCAGAATACGGGTGGAAATGATAACAACGCGCGGTTTGTCACAGCTAAGCAGTTCAAAGAATTGGGACCACCAGAATTTAAGGGAAAGCCGGATCCGATCATGGCGGAAACGTGGGTCAAGCAAATTACCAAGATATTTGATGTCTTGGGATGCACGGAGGAACAGAAGGTTCCATTCGCCACATTTATGTTCCGCGGTGAGGCAGACTACTGGTGGGAGTCTGTGAAGCGTACCCAGCCTGACGCACTCAACATGTCCTGGGAAACATTTCAAAAACTGTTCAATGACAAGTACTTTCCTGAAAGTATTCGTCATATGAAGGAGGTTGAGTTTATTAGACTGGAACAAAACAACATGACGGTGTCCCAGTACGAGGCGAAGTTTGCAGAGTTATCCAGGTTTGCACCTCATTTGGTCGAAAATGAGGAACGAATGACAAGGATGTTTCTGAGAGGTCTAAAACCCGAGATTCGGCAATATCTTATCTCTCATAAATTTTCTTTATATTCAGATGTTGTAAACAGGGCTCAATTATTAGAGCGAGATAATGAGTATGTGCAACCGAGGGACCACAACCAGGGTCATACCGGTGGCGGCAGTCATCGAAGCAATGAAAACCAGCAGGGAGGAAAACATTCGGACAAAAGCGGTAACCACTCTGGTGGTAATCGTGGTCGTGATAATAGAAGGAGCGAGTCGGGAGGAGATTTCAAGAAGAGAAGGTACAACAATGATAACGTGAAGACGTCAGCACAAACATCAACTGTTTCTAGGGGAGGAGAACGACCACCGGTCGTATGTTACAAATGTGGGAAAGAGGGACATATCAGCCCAAACTGCCCACAACAATCCAAGGTATGTTATAACTGTGGAAAGGAAGGTCATATAGCTCGAGAGTGTTCTGTAGCAAAACCAAGTTCAGCGGGGATGGTGACTCCAAAAGTTATCCCGGATAAGTCGAAATCAGCGGTTCCTGGAAGGGCGTTTGTCGTTACTGGCCAAAACGCGAGAAACCCGAACGAGGTGATCACGGGTAAGCTAATCTTGAATTCTTGCGAAGTTTATACTTTACTAGATACCGGTTCTACCCATTCTTTTATCTCTCCTGCTTGTGCTCAACGTTTAAACTTGACTCCGGAGAAATTGGACTTTAACTTATCTGTTGAAACTCCGTTGGGTGAAACCTTCGTTACATCTACAGTTTATAAATCTTGCATGATCCAAGTTGGCACTATCACATTACCTGTTGATCTTATCTCTTTAAAGATACTTGCTTTTGATGTGATTTTAGGAATTGATTGGTTAACCACTCATCATGCTAAAATTGATTGTTTTCGTAAGGTTGTTAGTTTTCATATTCCTAACCAACCTGTCATACGAATTCAAACTACTAAACCACTAAAATCAGTCACTGTCATATCAAGCCACAAAGCTATTCGTTTATTGAAAAACGGATGTCAAGCTTTCTTAGCCCATGTTATGGATTTGAACAAAGACAAGTCAGATTTGAATAATATTTCTATTGTTAGAGAATTTTCCGATGTATTTCCTGAAGAACTTTCCGGTCTACCCCCGGAACGAGAAATTGAATTCTTTATTGACCTTGAACCCGGTACAAAGCCCATTTCTAAAACCCCATATCGAATGGCTCCTATTGAACTTCAGGAGTTAAAAGTCCAACTACAGGAGTTGTTGGACATCGGTTTTATTCGTCCTAGTACGTCTCCTTGGGGTGCTCCTGTTTTATTCGTAAAGAAGAAAGACGGGAGTATGCGACTTTGTATTGACTATCGAGAATTGAACCATGTCACCATCAAGAATAGGTATCCGCTACCTCGCATTGATGACCTGTTTGACCAGTTGCAAGGAGCACAATTCTTTTCAAAGATCGATCTTCGTTCTGGATATCATCAGCTGAAGATTAAAACTGAGGATATTCCAAAGACTGCCTTCAGAACTCGGTACGGGCATTATGAATTCTTAGTAATGTCTTTTGGATTGACTAATGCTCCTGCTGCCTTCATGGATATGATGAACCGTGTATTCAAAGAATATTTGGATCAGTTCGTTGTTGTCTTTATTGATGACATCCTCATCTATTCCAAAAGCCGTGAAGATCATGAGCGCCATTTGAAGCTGGTACTGCAAAGGCTTCGTGAAAACAAGCTATATGCCAAACTGAAGAAATGCGAGTTCTGGCTTGAGGAAGTAGCATTCCTTGGGCACGTGGTGTCAAAACATGGAGTATCTGTCGACCCGGCGAAGATTGAAGCCATACAAAGTTGGGAGCAACCGAAGTCGGTAACCGAAGTACGTAGCTTTCTGGGCTTAGCTGGTTATTATCGGAGATTTGTGGAAGGATTTTCTCGAATCGCTACTCCGTTAACTCAGCTGACTCGGAAAGATACAAAATTCGTATGGAGTGAGGAATGCGAGAAGAGTTTCCAAGAACTCAAGAGGAGACTCATTTCGGCACCTGTTTTGACAATACCATCTGGTTCGGATGGATTTGTTATCTACAGCGATGCTTCAGGCAAAGGGTTAGGATGTGTTCTCATGCAACATGGGAAAGTCATAGCCTATGCCTCACGACAACTCAAAGAATATGAGAGGAATTATCCTACTCATGATTTGGAGTTGGCAGCAGTCGTTTTTGCGTTGAAGATCTGGAGACACTACCTGTATGGGGAGAAAGTGGAGATCTATACAGATCATAAAAGCCTCAAATATTTCTTCACCCAAAAGGAACTCAACATGCGGCAACGACGTTGGCTTGAGCTGTTGAAAGATTACGATCATACCATCCAATACCATCCTGGAAAAGCAAACGTAGTAGCTGACGCATTGAGTAGAAGATCATATGCGGGTACGAGTGCAATGTTTTTAACACAAAGGCCCATTTTGTATGACTTGCAAAGGATGGAGATAGAGATGAAGGCTCCAAGTACCCACATGATGATATCAAATATACGAGTAGAACCGACTTTAATCGATAAAGTTAAAGCTGCTCAAGCTACGGATATAGAGCTGATGCGTATGAAGAAGAAAGTGCAAGAAGGTGCTATTCCAGAAGCAAGAATCGATGAAGAAGGAATACTTCGAGTCAACTCCAGACTTTGTGTTCCTAACGATTTTGACTTGAAGCATAGAATAATGATGGAGGCACACAACACACCGTTTGCAATCCATCCTGGGAGTACCAAAATGTATCACGATCTTCGACATACATTTTGGTGGAGCAATATGAAAAGAGAGATCGCGGAGTTTATCTCGAGATGTTTAACTTGTCAACGTGTAAAAGCGGAGCATCAAGTACCAAAGGGTCCATTGCAACCACTTGAGATTCCGAAATGGAAGTGGGAACACATTACTATGGATTTTGTTACAGGTCTTCCCAAGGTTTCTCAAGGCATAGATGCGATTTGGGTTATTGTTGATAGATTAACCAAGTCCGCTCATTTCTTGCCGATACGTGAGACTTATTCCCTTGAACGTCTTGCTAGTATGTACGTGAACGAGATTGTGAGATTGCATGGCATGCCAGTATCCATAGTTTCGGATCGTGACCCAAGATTCACTTCACGATTTTGGGTTAGCTTGCAGAAAGCTATGGGCACGGATTTACGATTCAGTTCAGCATACCATCCTCAAACGGACGGACAATCAGAGAGGACTATTCAAACTCTTGAAGATCTATTAAGACTTTGTGTCTTAGATCTCAAAGGGAGTTGGGATAAGTACCTACCATTGGTGGAATTCTCCTACAACAACAGTTATCAGGCGAGCATAGGTATGGCTCCATTTGAGGCGTTGTATGGAAGAAAATGTCGTTCTCCAGTATGCTGGGACGAGGTGGGTGAAGCAACATTGTTGGGACCAGAATTGGTACGCATTACTACAGAGAAGATCCAAACGATTCGACAACGTATACAAACGGCACAGGATCGACAAAAGAGTTATGCGGATCTTCATCGGAAGGACGTGGAATTTAATATTGGGGATCATGTATTGTTACGTGTTGCACCATGGAAGGGAGTTACAAGATTTGGGAAGAGAGGAAAGCTCAATCCAAGATTTGTTGGTCCATTTGAGATTCTTGAGCGAATAGGAAATGTGGCATATAGACTCGCATTACCTCCAAGCATGTCTCGTGTTCATAATGTTTTTCACATATCTATGCTTCGTAAATATGTTAAAGACCCGAACCACATTATTGAGTTAGAACCAGACGAGATAGCTGAAGATTTAACGTACGAGGAGGTACCTGTTAAGATCTTGGATAGGAAAGAGCATGTCCTACGCACGAAGGTTATACCACAAGTTAAGGTTTTGTGGAGAAACCATGCTATTGAAGAAATGACCTGGGAGTTGGAATCAGAAATGAAAGCGAGGTATCCTCACCTTTTTGAAACATCAGGTACGTACGTCAATTTCGAGGACGAAATTTCATAAGGAGGGGAGGTTGTAAGACCCCAACTTATTAATGAATAAAATCAAATTTTCTCTAAATATTATTGTGAATAATAAGGGGTTAATTTGATATAATACTTTGGTTATGGGTGAAATGTGCAAATTTTGCAAAATAAGCAAGTGGTTATAAAATATTTATTTTTGGTCGGTGAATATTCGGTTGGTCGTGGAATATTCTTGCTGTCGGGGAATATTCGTACGACGACGCAGCCTTGTGTGGGCCCCATAACGGAAAGCGATTGGATGAAGAAAACGACAAGTATAAGTTGTTTATAAATAACGGCGTAGTTGTTACCGTTAATACTGTTGGAATACCCGGTGGTTAAAATACAGTAGCACACGGTATTGCACCAATTATTGATTCTTACGTAAGAAGGCACTACTCAATAATTGTTACAGTAGTTATTATTCAATATTTTATTTTATTGATTCAATAATTGCTGCGTTGATATTTTATATTATTGTTGTTTCAATAATTGTTGCTGCACAGTATTTTCATTTATCAGATCAATAATTCATATTATTTGAATAATATTATTAGATAACATTATTGGCAATGTCTAGAAAGTTCTGTCTAAGGAGAGGTTTGGTCATCTAATTGCGCGCCAGTAAGGAGAAATCCTTATTGGAAAGCCCCCTCTTTCCTGGGAACGGCCTGGTTGTCATAAATGTGATTCTGTAATATTATTTGTGAATAATTAATTATTGATTCATATGATAAGGAAATATTTATTTTATGTGGATATAAATGAGGGATATATTTTTGTGGTTAAAAATGAAGGAGTTAATGTTGAGGTTTTTGTCAGTATTTTTGTCGGAATGGAGGTATTAAAAATCAGGGTTTTTGAGATAGTTTGCGGGGGTTATAATTTTTAATCCGACCGTTGGATCGTGGTAATTTTTGGATATGTTATACATATATAAGTTGAGTATATGTCCACAAATTTTGAACCGTTAAAAATGAACGTATGATTTATTACGAATTTTACAAGATGACTGGTTCAGAAATTGTTGAATTTTCGGAGTTTATCATTTTGGTGGAAAATTCTAGAATTGGTGGGCCCCACTTGTGGTTGGTGAAGAAATGTGCTGAATTATATTTCAAATGTGGTGGGTGGGAATAGTAGCAGGTAAAGCCATCAGGTTGCAGGTCAAACCTACCAAAATTTTCCTATAAATAGAGGGCTAAGTTAGAATTGAAAATCACACCAGAAACAAGTTTTCTCTCTTTCTCTCTCTAGATTATTGAGTGTATTTTGTGAGTATTTAGATACTTTGAGAGTTTCTATTCATCAGAGCAAGTTTCTTTCAGCCTTATACCGGTATTCCGACCAGAAGTACTGATATTTTGAGGTAAGGGATATTATTTTCTTCTTAATGATATTATTTTCTTCAATATCATTATGCTGAAATATTGATATGAGTTTTTATCAAATTTGGAACTTTTTGTGTCGGGGGTTACTATTCACGTATACGGCACTATTCACGTATACGGCACTATTCACGAATACGGCACTATTCACCGAAAAATAAAATTTTCCCTTTTTGTCCAAGATGTCTATTATGGTTACTATCTTTGATTGTATCCATGTTTTGATCTTTATTTTTGAATTCTGCTTCACAATTGATTATTATGAAGTATTATTGATCTTGGATAAACTGTTATACGAATCCCTACTATTTGTCCTTCTGTCTCATTGGATTCGTTCTCTTTAAGATATTTTTCATCATCCTCAGTCCTAAATGATGATATTACTGAATATCTTTGGCCTGTAGTGCAAAGATGTATAATTACTTGATGAATATCTTTGGCCTGTAGTGCAAAGATGAACAGGTGTTGAGATGAACATGACCGACTGATGATACAAATGAATATCTTTGGCCTGTAGTGCAAAGATGAATATTTGGTTAAAGATGATTATTAATTGATGTTACAGGGATAAAATATTGATGATGGACTTTTAAATCTTAGAAGATAGTAGAATTCTTTCTCTACTTGACTCTTCTAATGGTTTGCTGTTTCCGCTGCAGTTGTTGATCTAAAACTTGTTGTCGATTATATTTTATCAGATTTTTCCCTGTTGAAGACTAACGATAATTTGTTGTATATTATCTTAGTCATAATATTCTTTACTGGGCTAGTTGAGCTCACCCTTTTCCTTTTTGTTCCATTTTTCTTCTCAGGAGGTGAGAACATAGCAGGATCTAGTCGGGGTATGGAGTGATGGTTCTAGAAAGATGTATTAGCAGTCCTCACTATTTCTGTAAAATAGTGTTTGAATAATTGTAATGAGGATTTATTTGAGTGTAGATATTGTCTAGAAGACAATATTTGTATTTAAACTCACAGTATGTGTTGTCGTATTTTGCACGACAATTGTATTATTGAAGTTGTAGTTTGCTTTCTGTACCATGTATTTGGCGACTCAGAATGGGTGTTGTATACCTATTCTGGGGGCGTCACATGGGTGATGTATACCTATTCTAGGGGCATCCCAGTTGGTATTAGAGCTAGTTATATGATCCCTGGCTGAGATGTGAGACTAGAACTAGGATGGGAGAGACGGGTAATTCCTTCGCTAGTATGACCTACCTAGTTTATTTGTTATTTAATTGGTCTGTCAGAATATAGGGATAATATGTTGCATGTTAATTAACCATTGTTTTGTTGCAGTATTTGAAAATGACATCCGATAATGTTGAGAATAACAATGGAGCACAAGAGACCGTTGAGTCACCACAGATCAACACCCAGGATAATGTGCATCAGGAAGGCAATAATCCTCAGGTGAACAATAACACCGACCAAATGGCGAACGACAGAATGTTTAGGAGCTTTCTGTAATTCTTACAACATCAGGCAAGAGAGACTCATGTCCAAAATGCAGGTGGAAACACTGGTAACTCTCGGACGGTCACCGCTAAGCAGTTCAAGGAGCTGGGACCACCAGAGTTTATTGGAGAGCCAAAACCACTTAAGGAGGAGACGTAGATAAAGCAGATCACCAAGATATTTGATGTCTTGGGATGCTCTGAGGAGCAAAAGGTTCCCTTTGCCACCTTTATATTGTAAGGAAAGGCAGATTACTAGTAGGAATCGCTAAAGCGTACTCAACCTGCCGCACTGAAGATGTCTTGGGAGAAGTTCCAAGAACTATTCAACGACAAGTACTTTTCTGAAAGTATTCGTCACATGAAGGAGGTAGAGTTCATCAAGCTGGAGCAGAACAATATGACCGTGTCGCAGTACGAAGCCAAGTTTGCTGAGTTATTCTTGTTTGTGTCCCACTTAGTTGATAACGAGGAGAGAATGACGCGGATGTTTCTAAGAGGTTTGAAACCTGAGATACGTCAGTACCTAATTTCTCATAAACTGTGTTTATATTCAGATGTTGTAAATAGGGCTCAGTTATTGGAGCGCGATAACGAGTCAACCCAACCAAGAGAAAAAAGCCGACAAAATGATAATACCAGTGGAAGCAGTCATCGAAGCGGTGACAACAAATGTGGAAGGAATTAACATGCCAGAAATGGTAACCACTTCGGTGGTAATCATGGCCAAGACAGTAAAAGTGGACATTTCAAGAAGAGGAGATTCAACAATGATAGAAAGACGTCAGCACTAACACCCGTTGTTAAGGAAGGAGAACGACCACCTATCATATGCTTCAAATGCGAAGGGGAAGGGCACATCGGTCCAAACTGTGCATAACAGTTTAAAACGTGTTACAATTGTGGAAGAGAAGGTCACCTAGCTAGATTTTGTCGTACAGGGAAGCCAAGTTCAGTTGGAACGATGACACCAACTGCCGTCCTAGACAAGTAAAAACCAGTAGTTCAAGGGAGAGCGTTTGTTGTGACCTCCCAGAAAGTAAGGAACCAGAACGAGGTCATCACGGGTAAGCTTATCATAAACTCTAGCGAAGTATATAGCTTATTTGATACCGGTTCTACCCATTCTTTTATTTCTCCTACTTGTGCTCAACGTTTAAATTTGACTCCGGATAAATTAGACTTTGACTTATCTGTTGAAACTCTATTGGGAGAAACCTTTATTACATTCACTGTTTATCAGTCTTGTTTGGTTCAAATCGGTATCCTCACATTACCTGTCTATCTTATTTCCTTAAAAATACTTGCGTTTGACGTAATTCTAGGGATTGATTGGTTAACTACTCATCATGCAAAAATTAATTGTTTTCGTAAGGTTGTTAGCTTTCATATTCCTAACCAACCTATTATGTGAATTTAAGCAACCAAACCATTAAAATCAATCACTGTCATCTCAAGCCATAAAGCTATTCGTTTATTGAAAAACGGATGTCAAGCTTTCTTAGCTCATGTCACGGATTTAAACAAAAATACGTCAGATTTGAATGATATTTCTATTGTTAATAAATTTCCTGACGTATTCCCTGAAGAACTTCCTGGCCTACCCCCAGAGCGTGAAGTTGAATTTTGTATCGACCTTGAACCCGGCACAAAACCCATTTCCAAAGCCCCATGTCGAATGGCTCCTATTGAACTTCAAGAGTTAAAGACCCAACTGCAGGAATTGTTAGACATCAGTTTTATTCGTCCTAGAATGTCTCCTTGGGGTGCACCTATTCTATTTGTGAAAAAGAAAGATGGAAGTATGCGACTTTGTATTGATTATCGGGAGTTGAACCATGTCACTGTCAAAAATAGGTATCCGTTGCCTCGCATTGATGACCTATTTGACCAGTTGCAAGGCGCCAAATTCTTTTCAAAGATTGATCTTCGTTTCGGATATCATCAGTTAAAGATTAAAACTGATGACATTCTAAAGACGACTTTCAGAACTCGGCACGGGCATTACGAATTTCTAGTCATGTCTTTTGGATTGACTAATGCTCCTGCAGCCTTCATGGATATGATGAACCGAGTATTCAAGAAATATTTGGATCACTTTGTAGTCATCTTTATTAATGATATCCTCATTTACCCCAAAAGCCGTGAAGATCATGAGCAACATTTAAGACTGATACTCTAAAAGGTTCGTGAGAACAAGTTATATGCCAAGTTGAAGAAATGTGAGTTCTAGCTTGAGGAAGTAGCATTCCTTGGGCACATAGTATCAAGTCATGGAATCTCTGTTGACCCGACAAAGATTAAAACAATTCAAAACTGGGAGCAACCTAAATCAGTAACCGAAGTACGTAGCTTTCTCGGTTTAGTTGGTTATTATCGGAGATTCATAGAAGGGTTTTCTCGAATCGCTACTCCATTAACTCAGCTGACTCGAAAAGATAAAAAATTCAGTTGGAGCGAGGAATGTGAGAAGAGTTTTTAAGAACTCAAGAGGAGACTCATTTCAGTACCTGTTCTGACAATACCATCCTAGAAAAGCGAACGTAGTAGCTGACGCATTGAGTAGAAGATCATATGCAGGTACGAGTGCGTTATTGTCAACGCAAAGGCCCATTTTGTATGACTTGCAAAGGATGAAAATAGATTTAAAGACTCCAGGGACCCACGTGATGATGACAAATATATGAGTAGAACCGACTTTAATCGATAAAGTTAAAGTTGTTCAAGCTACAGACTTAGAGCTGATGTGTATAAAGAAGAAAGTGCAAGAAGGTGTTATCCCAGAAGCAAGAATAGATGAAGGAATATTTCGAGTCAACTCCAGACTTTGTGTTCCTAATGATTCTGACTTGAAGTATAAAATTATGATGGAGGCGCACAACACATTGTTTGCAATTCATCCTGGAAGTACCAAAATGTATCGTGATCTTTGACATACATTTTGGTGGAGCAATATGAAGAGAAAGATCGCGGAGTTTGACTTGTCAACGTGTCAAGACAGAGCATCAAGTGCCAAAAGGTCCATTGCAACCACTTAAAATTCTAGAATGGAAGTGGGAGCACATTACCATGGATTTCGTTACTGGTCTTCCCAATGTTTCTCAAGGCATAGATGCAATTTGGGTCATTGTTGATAGATTGACCAAGTCTGCTCATTTCTTACCTATACGAGAAACTTATACAGTTGAACGTCTTGCTCATATATACATAAATGAGATTGTAAGACTGCATGGTCTGCCAGTATCCATAGTTTCTGATCGAGACCCAAGATTCACTTCACAATTTTGGGTTAGTTTACAAAAAGCTATGGGCACAGATTTACGATTTAGTTCAGCATATCATCCTCAAACGGATGGGCAGTCGAAGAGGACTATTCAAACTCTTGAAGATCTATTAAGACTCTGTGTCCTTGACTTCAAAGGAAGTTGGGACAAGTTCTTATCATTGGTGGAATTCTTCTACAATAACAGTTATCAAGCAAGTATTGGCATGACTCCATTTGAGGCTTTATATGAAAGAAAGTGTCGTTCTCTAGTATGCTGGGACGAGGTGGGTGAAGCAACGTTGTTGGGACCAGAATTGGTACGTATGACTACAGAAAAGATTCAAATGATCCGGCAACGTATTAAGACCTCACAAGATCGACAAAAGAGTTATGCTGATCTTCATCGAAAAGACGTGGAATTCAATGTTGGAGAGCATGTGTTGTTAAGTGTGGCACCATGGAAAGGAGTTACGAGATTTAGAAAGAGAGAAAAGCTCAATCTTCGATTCATTGGCCCATTTGAAATACTTGACCAAGTAGGAACTGTGGCTTACAGACTCGCGTTACCGCCAAGTATGTCTCGTGTTTATAACGTTTTTCACATATCCATGTTACGTAAATATGTGGAAGATGCGAACCACATTATTGAGTTGATGAAATAGCAGAAGATTTAATGTATGAAGAGGTTTCTGTTAAAATCTTAGATAAGAAGGAACATATTCTACGCTCCAAGGTTATACCTCAAGTTAAAGTTTTGTGGAGAAATCACGATGTTGAGGAAATGACCTGGGAGTTAGAATCTGAAATGAGATTAAGGTATCCTCACCTATTCGTCATACCAGGTATGTACCCAAATTTCGAGGGCGAAATTTCATAAGAAGGGGAGGTTGTAAGACCCTAACTTTTACGAATAAAGATAAATTTTCTATAAATATCATTTTTGAATATTAAGGAGTGAATGTGATATAATGTTATAGTTGTGGATAATATTTATAAATTTTGCAAAGTACGCAAGTTGTTATATTATATTCGATTGGTCGGGGAATATTCGTTTTAACAAGAAATATTCGTACGACGACACAATCATTGGTGGACCCCATAGTGGAATTATTGTCGGAGTTAGAAAACGACAGAAATATCTTTTTATAAAAGTAACGGCGGAAGTTTTACCGTTAACTGTTGAAATACCCAGTGTTAAAAGTACAGTAATACCCGTGGTTGCATAGTACAACGCGGTATTGATTACTAATGCTTACGTGAGAAGTCACTCAGTTTTGTTCAATTATTGCTATAGTAATTGTTGCATAGTATCTCACGTTATTTGATTCAATTATTGTCAATATTTTATATATTATTAAATCAATAATTGAGACGACAAAGTTATTAATATTATTATTTGTAATATTGACAATGTCTAGAAGTTCTGTCAAGGAGAGGTTTGGTCACCTAATTGTGCGCCAATAGGGAGAAATCCTTATTGAAAAGGCCCCTCTTTCTTGGGAACGACTTGGTTGTTAAATATTGCGAATTATAATAATGATGATAAATATTGTTAAAAATATTGAAGTGATTTTTATGAAGTATTTATTGTAAATTAGCTTATTATTTGGACCCTCCAATTACCCATTTTTCAAAATAATCGGTAGAAAATTATTCAGTATATATATATATATATATATATATATATATATATATATATATATATATATATATATATATATATATATATATATATAAAGATGTGCAGGTATGTGCATGTTCTTTTTCACCTACATTCTGCTATACTAATTCACTCTCTTGCAACTTAGAAAACTAATACTTTTGTGGAATAATATGAAATATTGGACTTTAGTGTATACGGTGGACATCCTCCACCACTTGATAATTAGTCATTTGATAATTGCATGTGGTGATTTTTACTGAAGTGTTTTTGCTATTATTTTAGGCTAATGATTTAGAATTGGCTCAAACTTGTAGTAATCCTGCTATTTTTGTTTTTGGATTTTTTAGAGCTTTTATTTTGGTGGGGGTACTGATGTTATATATATATATATATATATATATATATATATATATATATATATATATATATATATATGCTAAATGTTTTGGTGGGGGGGGGGATTCACGGGACAAAGAAAAAGAAATGGATGGCTCGAAAAGTGGCGTCCGTGATTTCTAACAACTGTGCAGTCCGTGAAAAATTCTAAATAGTATCCTTTCTATTCTCCTATAAATAGGATGCTTAGTTAGAATTAAAAATCACACCAGAATCAGAGAATTCTTCTTCTATAACATTGAGCGTATTTCTTTAGAGTTTTAGAAAGCTTTGAGCGTAGAAAGTAGTGGAAGTTTTCTTCAAGAATATCCCCGCTATATCAGTTAGAATACTCTTCTTTTCAATATAAGAGATGTTATTTTTGTTAAAGTTTTGGCTTCTATACTCCATGAAATTAGTAGAATATCCTTGATATTTGCGCTTCATCCAGTATGTTTTCATGAAAATATTATTCTGAGCATTTTTGATAAGTTTTAATTTTTTTCATGCTGGAGTACTATTCACGGGATACTATTCACTCGAGTACTATTCACCCGGGGTACTATTCATGATAAAAATTGATTCGTTTTCGGTCCAAATTATTTTTGGTATAATATTATTCTTGAATTTTACTTCACAAAGTAGTATCATGTTGACAATTTGCACGTTATTGATTTCTGGATAAATTAAATTATAAATCTTTAAAAAATTATCCTTGATCTTGTTTTATTGAATTCTTATATCATTGTCATCATCTTCATGTTTATATTATGTTGAAAGTCATCTGTGGCCTGTAGTGCATAGATGGACTTGCTATGATTATGACAAGGGATTATTCGGTATAATCATGACCGTAATATTACAAATGATATGGTAAAAGTCCTCATTGGCCCGTAGTTCATTGATGGACAGTTGTTGGCATGATAATAACCATTGATGAATACACGAATATCCTTGGCCCGTAGTGTATGGATAATTCGTGGTCGTAGTGCAGGGATGATTCAATGATGTGGATTATTTATTAAGCTGAGTCTAAGTGATAAAAGTGATGAAAAACCTTTTTAAATCATAGAAGATAGTAGATTTTATACTCTACTTGACTCTTCTAATGGATTGTTTGTTCCGCTACAGTTAAACTTGATGTTGATTATATTTTATCAGTTTAACACTGTTGAAGGCTAACGATAATTTATTCTGCATTATTTTAGTCATAATATTTCTTACTGGGCTAGTTGAGCTCACCCTTTTCTTTCATTGTTCTCTTCAGGAAATGAGAATATAGCTAGGACTAGTCAGGGAACAGAGTGACGGTCCAGATGTTTGCATTAGTAGTCCTCACTATTTTGTGAAATAGTGTGATAATAAATGTATTAAGGACTTATTTTAAGTTTGAATACTGTCTAGAAGACAATATTTGTGTAACGACCCCAAAATAGGTCCATTCCATCCAACCTATTCTGAGTTGCCAAATATATGGTACAGAAAACAACTACAACTTTATTACAATAATTGTCGTGCAAAATACAACAACACATATGCTGTGAGTTTGGATACAAATATATACCAAATGTGACTCATATCCCAACCGTGGACAGCACCTCACAATGACACCTTACATAAAGGTATAGTCAAAAACTGTTTTAAAAATGAGAATCTTTGGGAAGTGCTCAAGGAAACCTTTGTACATGGGAGGCCATACTTCTAGGTTGTGATAGATATCATATGGCCATAGAATTATCTTTGGTTGACCCAATAGACCCCAAAGAAAAACTAGAAGATTACTATCATATTCTTCCCAATGGTGAGTCTTCTCTTGACTTATCATTATCTCCTCTGTCTTTAATCGTGAATTATACTTCAAACAAACACCAAGATTATATATGTAGTGCTCGTAGATATACTCAGCAAGTGAATGAGCACAATCATGTCTTATGATGACACGAGGTTGTATGTCATTAGACATCTTGTATGATAGTGGCAAAACACCCTTCCAACGTTGGATTCGCCTCACTCTATTTTATTCACCAAATATAACTACTAAATGATGACCACCGTTCTATTCCCTTGTTACCCCCGCTCGACCCAGCTACACTCTTATTACCTGAAAGGAATTGTGAAACAGAAGGGTGAGCACAACTAGCCCAGTAAAGAATATCATGACTAAAGATAAATAAATTATCAATAGTCTTCATCAGTAATAAATCAGAGATTTAGAACATATGGTAGATGATAAAACTTTTCAACCATAGTCGCAGCGGAACGAGCAATCCATTCGAAGAGTCAAATAGACTATAAAGTCTATTATCTTCTCCATGTTAAAAATCCACCAACAATGTTTTATCCTTGTAACATCACCCAACAGTTCCTTTCCACAATCATATGAATAACTCATAATCATAATTGTGATTCTAAATTTTTCTTCGCACCCAGGACGAAGAATATTTTCATCACCTGTCTTTACCTGAAACATCAAAGATCATGGTTATACCAAATCACAGTTCCTGTTCATAATCATACTAATAAATTCATCTTTGCACTACGGCCCAAAGATATTAATCAACAAGTCATCTTTGCACTACATGCCAAAGATATTCAACAGCAGGTCATCTTTGTATTACGAGCCAAAGATATTCATCAACAACTCATCTTTGCACTACAGGCCAAAGATATTCAACAACAAGTCATCTTTGCATTACGAGCCAAAGATATTCATCAATAATTCATCTTTGCACTACAGACCAAAGATATTCTTTAACAGTTCATATTTGCACTACAGGCCAAATATATTCATATCTCAAAGAAATATATAATCATTTTAGAACTTATATAAACAATAATTATAACCATGTTGATCAATTCACCTTTGCACTTAAGCTAAAGATATTCAATTACAAATTCAATGGTCATGATCATACCAGTCACAATTCAACTTTGCACTACAGGCCAAAGAGAACCCTAGTCATGATCATACCAATAATATACCCATCTTTACACTCAAGTGAAAGAGAATTTCAACATCAGGGTTATAAAAATGTTATATATAATAGTAAAATCAATATAATCAAAACATCTAGATTTAATCTCAAGAGTAATATTCATAAACCAACTATAATTTGGTTAAAAAAAGAAACCAATTTTATCATGAATAGTAACTCGTGAATAGTAACTCATGAATAGTAACTCGTGAATAGTTACTCATGAATAGTAACCCCGACACAAAAAGGTAAAAATTCTACAATAAAATCCACACCAATATTTTGGTATAATGATATTGAAATAATAATATTTCTTAAGCTTATAAATAATTTATTTTAATTGTTTACACTTTACTAAATAATGCATTTAATCATCCTAAAATGCCAAACTCATAAGATTTCATCACCAATAACCAAAAACCCTCATCAAAAATCTGTATATACCTCATATAGGATTCTCAAGCCATAAAATCCTATTTTTCAATTTTCTTAATTCACATAACATATTTAATTCATTTACTCATAACTAGTCTATTTTTATGAAAAATACCAAATCAATGTAACCAATTTTTCTTTTCTGGGATTTAGCATAATATAATCCCATATTGAACATATATTTTTCCCTGAATTTTTAAAACTCATTTACTATTTTTCATATGACCAAAACAGTCGAATATTTAGACATTTATCATAAATTGTATTTTTATCCAAAAATTCCGAAAATTTACAGAGTACACGGATATTATATAGATATACTTTCAATAAAAATTTCATCAATTTTGGAGTTAACCACAAGGAGTTATAAGCGGTTACTTTTAAAATAGTCTTTTCTCATAAAATTCATAACTCTTAATCTATACATCCAAAAATCACCATTTTTGGACACAATCAATAAAACTCATCAAAATATTATTTCAAATTTTTTTAAAATTTTCTGAAGGTTTGAAGAAGTACGAACTGAAAAACATAATAACTCTTAAAATCCCTTACTACCCCTTACTATCCCTTACTATCCCTTACCTCAAAAGAGCAGTACTTCTGACTGGATATCGGATATGAAGCTGAAGGAAACTTGCACTGATGAATATCAACTCACCAAGTATCTAAATACTCACAAAATACACTCAATAATCTAGAGAGAAAAAGAGAGAAAACTTATGTTTCTGGTGTGATTTTCAATTCTAACTTAGCCCTCTATTTATAGGAAAATGTTAGCACGCCGAAGCAGACTTAACCTGCAACCTGATGGCTTTACCTGCTACTATTCTCACCCACCACATTTGAATAAAAATCTCAGCACATTTCTTCACCAACCAAGAGTGGGGCCTACTAATTTTAGAATTTTCCACCAAAATGATAAATTTCGAAACTTCAATAATTTCTGAACCAGTCATCTCGTAAAATTCATAATAAAACATACGTTCATTTTTAACGGTTCAAAATTTGTGGATATATACTCAACTTATATATGTATAACATATACAAAAATTACCACGATTCAACGGTCGGATTAAAAATTATAGCCCTCGTAAAATATCTCAAAAACTCTAATTTGATTTTCAATACCTCCGTTCCGACAAAAATATAGATAAAACACCTCAACATTAACTCCTTCATTTTTAACCACAAGAATATATCCCTCATTTATATCCACATAAAATAAATATTTCCTTATCATATGAATCAATAATTAATTATTCACAAATAATATTACAGAATCACATTTATGACAACCAGGCCGTTCCCAGGAAAGAGGGAGCTTTCCAATAAGAATTTCTCTTTACTGGCGCAATTAAGTGACCAAACCTCTCCTTAGACAGAACTTTCTAGACATTGCCAATAATGTTATCTAATAATATTATTCAAATAATATGAATTATTGATCTGATAATGGGAAATTCTGTGCAGTGACAATTATTGAACAACAATAATATAAAATTTCAACGTAGCAATTATTGAATTAATAAAATAAAATATTGAACAGTAATTACTGTAACAATTATTGAGTAGTGCCTTCTTACGTAAGAATCAATAATTTCAAAAATACTGTGCAATACCGTGTGCTACTGTACAATAACGCGTATTACTGTATTTTAACCACCGGATATTCCAACAGTGTTACCGGTAACAACTACGCCGTTATTTGTAAAAACTCAAATTTGTCGTTTTCTTCA